>MU390263.1:0-328134 GCA_022578715.1 Nemania sp. FL0916
ATTTAAAAAATAAATTATATTTTATTTTTAATAAAATTAAAATATTCGTAATATTATTTATTAATAATTATATTTTTATATATTTTTAATTTTAATTATATACGAACTATATACGTATTAAAATAAATAATCTATATTAGTTACTAAACAATAACTAAATTCTACCACGTTAAAAATTTAAAATACACTAAACCCAAATCTCTATTTTGACCGGTCGCGACCTATCGTCCTCCGTAGGCCCAATGACTGGCGGCCGCAATGGGGGGCAATGCAACTTCATTAATAGCAGCATTCCATTCACATGCGAGGGCGCCCAGCCACACACCCAAAAACGGCGGCATGAATGGCAGTAACACAACCGTTTTCTGAAGAGAGAATTCACAGCATTTTGAGAGTTAGTCTTCCAATAACACCGTTGTCAAATGTATTTGATCACAAGGGCCTAGTTTGCACACATTGCTTGCCTAAGGCGGCTAGTTGAGACTCACTATTTCGAAGATGAACTCGCGGACCTTTCACAAGATACAGTGTCCCCAATAAGCCGCAGCAAAACGGTTGTAGTGCACCAAAGATTTGCCCGGCGCACATGTTTGGACATAGTATTGCTTGACCATTTTCAGACCATCTTTTCTTCCCGTTGCATTTGGTGTTAGAGCAGAATATTGATCTGTGAAATATTAATGGGGGTGAGTTGAGTCTCTTAGTAATACAGATAGGTGAGACGCGCTACCAGCGAATACCAATAGCGCTGTTCGTAACCGAATCCAACTCATATTAGGTGTCCTCGCCAGTACGTGATGCTATAATTATGGGGGTTGTTGCTTTGCTTGGCCCGATGCGATTTCTCCGTCTGGTGGTCCATGTCCTCATCGAAAAGTATTGAACATGGTGATTGAGAATTCAATTCAGATGGTTTCGAACTCAGTTTCATTATTAAGAAGCCGATCAGCTGCTTCTTTTAGTGATTGCGTCCGGCATGCGCCCGAGCCTTCGCTTGCGCCGCTCCCATCTTTGCATACTGCCTGGGCCCCCTGTCGGAGCAGTCGGTCCTTGACTCCAGGCGGTGACATGGCGTCATTGAGAGGCCAACGTCTGGGTCTCTGCCACCTGACCCGTTCGTCACGGTTGCCACGGCATATTAGTAGGCAGCACTTTGGCCATGAACGTGTCTTGCATTGTAATTCGAATTTCGCTTCTCACATTTCACTGAGTATACACTCTTGGTAGGAGAAGTCCGTGAGAAGTGGCTGGTTCCATGCTATTTGCTTTCCGCTGCATGCTGATTTGAAGTCGACAAACCTCGGTCTGATGCCACCGCGTTGACTTCTAGGTTCCAGAGAATGGGATCATGTGGAAGGGCGCATCAGCAGGTGCAGAAGCGCAATGCCAACACAAAGCATTTGCGAGAAACGCCCCTAGCCAAACAGTGTCCACACGTCAAATCCGGGGCAGGTGGATCAGGGAGAGAGATAAGTGCTCTAGCAGCTGTATTTAGTGGAGTTTAGGCTTTCACAGCGCGTCAAATAGAATCCACATTTGCCACCGGTCCATCTGGGCCGTCTGGGGTCTGGGGAAGCGGGGAGCTAGTGGGGCGCCGCTGAGTCTGGCTTGGATTCATCATAATATCAGCCATAACCTCTGATACTCGCCTGATATCAGCATAAATTTCATCAGATTTCGAGCGAAAGAAATTGAGGAAACATTGAATTATATATCCGCAGAGCCTCAACCGTCACTGCAGGAGTAACTGGTGAGTGATTGGCCCAAATTCAGCGGTCGTGTGTCTTGGATTCGGGTTGGGTGTGTCTGGAATCCTCCGTGCTGCCATCCATCGTGCCACGCCATGCCCAGAACAGAGCGAGATCTCTCAGCGGCAGGGGGTGACACAGCGAGTCAAGGCAAACGGCAGGCACACAGAAAATAGCGTTCACACCAGGCCTCGTCATTGCCCATCACTGCCCATTGGCGACTCTGGTTGGCTACTACTACTGTAGATACTCCGTACTTAGTGCACAGCATATGCGCAGCCATGGAGCTGACGTCCGGCTTGGGGTCGCATGATTGGCGGTTGGAGTCACGAATGCAACACCGCAGCTCACTCTCATTGGCTACCCCGCTTCCTTTGCTTTCATAAACCTGGCCCCCTATTCGTCAAAGATACCTAATATGGTTCGAGGAGGGAGAGGAGATGATCGTCACCTCACCGTAGCAGAGAGCCCAACCCTCCATCACTTAGTTTAAAGTCTCAGTGCCTCCCATATTATTGTGCTCCCACCCTTCTCCCCCCTTCTTTGTTAACAACCAACAATACGTCACATACTTCACATCCGAAGTCATCGAATGAAGGAAACTTCTTTGTTATAACAATAACCGCTTAGGCTCTCTCGAGGGTCAGGTACGACATCTCCTCTTCTATTCACTTTCATCACGGCCAACTAACACAAAAGCCTCAGACCAATCTCCACTCTACACAACAACCACACCCATCACAATGCCCGTCAGAATTCCCGCTGCGCGAAACAGCGAGAAGGCCATCTTTGGCATGGCCGGAGTGGCCAGTCTCGCACCATTCTACATGATGCTCCCAGGAGCCGAAGAGCGTCTCGCCTCACAGACCGCTCGCTGGGCTCCTCGATGGGAACGCAGCATCTCTCGAGTCGCCGGCCCGGCCGAGCGTCTTATCCAGCGCGCCGAGCCCCCGGTGTCTCGCACCGTGCAGAGACTCGACAACAGACTGCCCTTGGAGAAGATGGCACTGAATGTCGACCGACGCATCAAGAAGGGCATGGACCGCATGCCCATGACCCACCACCATTGATTTGTCCACCTGCTATTTGGACGTGTACTAGTATGGAGATGGGGCGATGGGAATATGGGAATGGGAACGACATGTTACGAAATTAAGATGAACTAGCGAATTATACCTGCTACTGATGCAAGGACCTCGTTGTCGCAGCATCAACAGACCCGAGATCGGGTCAGCGGCCTTATGGGTCGCTTTGGATTGAATCATCATCAATCCAGATACTGATAGCTTAACACAATCCAAGTTATCAGAAACCACCTGTTATTCCATTATACATGATAAAGAGAATTGCATGATGACATGAAGTAGCCGGGGGCAGACTCTGCATAATAACATCGTTTCGCGCGCGTGTATCTGCGCCAATAAGTGTACGCCAGTATGAGAGCGCGAAGGCACTATTCCCAACATCTAACTGCGAATTTTATTATCATGATTCTGACATTAGAAATGTCAACGAGGGAAACCATCGTCAGTCATTCATTTCAATTGAGGATCACAGCAACCGAGTAACGTGAAGCGAAGTCATATCTGCCAATCAATTTCGTGATTAACAGATTGGCCCTTCGTTCCAAACCCTGGATCTCAAGAGACTCGTGAGAGATATAGCCCCGACATCCGCGCCATAAACTGGTATATAATATGTCGCTCAGCACCCAGCAACGGAAGAGTGCCCTTTGGACTCGGTCCCAAAACGTATTACACGAAGTACACAAAGTCACCCACGATGCTAACGGAGCCCTTGTTGCTATTCTTTTTAAATGTTTTTCATCAATTGAAGCTATCTGCGGGATCATTCATCCCGTTCATATAGTTTGTGTTTAACCAGTCCATGCCTCCAGATTGCTTACTAAATCAGCGGTGAATGCCTCCTAAGTGAGCAGAGTCTAGAACACAGTACATGCCTCCCACTCGGGCCACCCTATTGATCTTTAATATCAATAATTACACTTCAGATGGATCATAGACAGCCCCTAGAGATATATCAACACCATACTGATCACGTTCTATAAGCAAAAGGAAAGTGCAGCTAACGCAAGGGAACCATTCAGCAACTCTTGTTACGCGGTCACGGATCTAGCTACGTGCCGTAACGCTGCCCCACGTATGCCCCGCCTCGCCGTAGCTTCCCTAGAATCCCACTAGGACCACTCGTATATGCGACATTCAACCAACAACAATTCGTTAGCAACGTGATCCCTATCACAGTGCCTCACCAGTCGCAGCGCGTCAAAAAGCCATGACGGCACCCAAGCTTCACCCATGTCGGCCTCGCCTCCCTATATCTCCGGCGCATCCTCCAATATAACGTACATCACAGCCGAGGCATTCGAACCCAAGCCCCTAATCGCCGACATCTTGCGCACGCGGTTCTGCGTGCCCGACTCCATCTTCCTCGTCGAGGGCGTCGATATCGCGCACACCTCCAAGTCGAAGCGATGGCGCGCCATCCGCCTGATGCTCGGGGACGGCGAGCTCTGCATTCAGGCCCTGCTGTCTGCTGAGATGCATCGTTTTGTCGACCGCGGCGAGGTCTGCTTCGGGTCATACGTGAAGCTACAGCAGTTTCGTGTTGAATGGAGGGAGATCGCAAGAGGAAGCACGACTTCGCCGCGGAAACATGGTCGCGATGATGAGAAAGATAAGAGCCAGATGGTCTATTTGGTCGTTGATAGTCTTGTCCTAGTGGGATGGAACAACACCTTGACCGACCTCTCGGCAGCCGAAGAGGAAACACCCGAGCCCGAGCCCGATTATATTGAAGTTGAAGCTGAGGATGAAGTGCGGGAAGAGAAGCCTTCGACGCAGAACCATGCACCTGAACCCTCGTCAACCCACCCCCCAACCGCACCCGCAGCCTCACAGCCCTTGGTCATAGAACCCAAAGATCCTCTCGACATCGACGACGACTTCGAAGTAATGGCCGTCCCCGAGTCCAAAACAGCCCATAACCGCTCAGAAGTGGCCGCAGCGATCGTACACCACAAGCACGGGAACTCCATAACCACGACCAATCTCCCCTGGTCAATCAACGACCCCACTCGACCCCTCAAGCTCACAAAACTCCGCAGCATCCCCAACCTACCCTTCGCGCAAAACTGGAGCGTGAACGTGCTCTGCATAATCTCCGCGCTCTCAGCCGTCGAACCCGCGGGGATCCCGCCATACACGCAGCGGCAGGCACATCTCGCGGACCCGTCGACGAGTAAGCACGTGCTTTTGACCGTGTTTCTGGACCCGGAAGACTTTGCGCCGGAGGTGGGGAGCGTGGTCTTGTTGTTCGGGGTTAAGAATCATAGATTCGATGGTGGGAGTTTGAAGAAATATGCGAGTGATAAGCCTAAGGAGGGGGGATGGTGGTGGTATGAGAACCCGACGCGGTTTAAGTGGTGCGATGTTGAGGGGCTGAGGAGGTGGTGGGCGGGACAGCAGGTTGGGACGCCGGTATAGTTTGTGCCGTGGTGAACATTTGATAGAGCTGTTAGATTACCGAGCAAAATAAAACACTCAGGACTTTGGATTCAGTGTTGCGTGATAAGTGTATAAGAAAGAACATCTTGATATTAGTCAAAGCTGCTATATATCCGCAATACGCCTTGCTCTTCCAACTAATTCAAAATAAGCAGCTTGAAGGGTAAAAAACGTAACGCAGTGACTTAGATCTACAAAAGACTCAACTGTTCTTCGTGCATAAAAAAGACTATACCAGGCTTGAAAAAATAACTACCAATTAACCCATACATGCATTCACTCTCGACAGTTATCACGAATCCTCAACGCGAGAGCAGCTAAGGACGAGTGAACCAGACGCCAGCCCCTTTCCTAGAGACCGCCTTACACGAAGTCGCGCCAGTAAGACAGCCACAAGATCATCACGGCGTATATGAGCGATCGAAGTAAGGTCGCACGCCATATCCCCTCCACCGAGTTGTGTCTCTGCTGCGCCATAACCCTCGCCTGGCTTGGCGTCATACAAATTGCGGCAAGATGACTCGCGCCGCCGGCGCCGCCGGGATGATGAGTGAGTCAGTAAGACGCGAGGCACCTTTGAAAGATTACTCGGGGCATGCGCGAGATTGACCGCCGTCGAGGGACATCGTTAATAAGTCTTGCCTTGTACATGAAAACTCGTAGATGTACAAGCTGGTGGAGCGACGTGCGCAACGATTAGGATCGTGGCTGGTTGTTCGACAGCAGGCCGTTCGTAAATGAGTAAATAATCAAATAGAGCACGCTCGAGAAAGACGCATTTAGAACATATACAGTATTCCCTGACCAAGGATCATAACAATGACCGTGGTGTAAACGTAGGGAGACCAGTCTTTGCTCATAGACGAAAAGGCTGGGATATGGCTTGGCCTTGCGAGAGTTTCTTCGGTTAAGAAGGGTTACGCCGGTGATTGTATCTATTCAGGCTGCGAGTATCAAAGCTGGGTTGCAACCGTTGATGACAGTAGAAGCGAATACAAATTCCGACGCCGTCCATCGATAAAAGGGGTATTTAGTCGAGAACCGAAAGCAAGCAAGTTGGAGCAGGATCCAATAAGCGGCCATTTATGAATGACGGCCACGAATCTTTGGGAGATATTGCCCATCAAGCTCGCATCTAGATGCGCACCGTTACCCAGATAGCCCATCCACGCAGGCTTTCGATTATGCCGAAGGCGTTCTCCGATCGGAAACACACCTCGTCCGCCACGGCCATCATCTTCGGGAGGGGATTCTTTTCCAGATTGGCTGGCGACAACTCTTCACCAGATGGAATTAGCCGGCTTGCCAGCCGTATCGCCATCATTTCGTCTTTCCACCACCATGTGCGTGGTTGTTGTTCGGCGGTGCTGGTAGTAGTAGACTCTCCAAATCGGCCCCAGTCGCTGAATTCTCGTCCGACAGTCCATTCCTGACTGGTACCTGCTCGTGGCTCGGAGTCGCGATGCGTTATACTCGTCGTCGCTGCTGATGTTGATTTCTCACTACTACCACTGCTGTCCTCTCTCGCGCGAACTATCACACATAGCTCACCCTGCTTCTCCATCTCTTCCATGCCACTGAGTGTAGCATCTTGCGGCACAGCGGTCTCGGGAACGATGAACAGATGAGCTCTCTTGGCACCAGGACGGCGCCGTTCGGGGATACTCTGTAGGAACTGAGCGACCAAAGGTCGTATAATGTTGAGACAGAAACTATCGCCATCGCGTTGATGGAGCTCATCCTTTTGTTCTAGTGCTCGGATCTGACTAGGCAAAGATGCAAGATGATGCTGTACTTGAGATGCCCAGTAGTTCTCTCCCGGACTATCTGAATTCAAGGCGGAGCCAGAGTCGAGACTCGCGTAAGGAGGCGGCTTCTCTGTGGGAAATTGTTCGGAGCCCATCTTGGTAACGTTTGATGCCAGAAGCTAAAAGCGAAATGAAAACGGCGAAGAAGACGAGAATAGCCAACTTAGGCCCGTGTTCGGGTTCCGGCGGCGGAGAGTACTCTTATCTTGTAGTCAGACTCGGTGTCTGATGTAGGATATAGTCATTAGGCAGTGTAGGTGAATGAATAAGAATAGTTCAAGAGGTCTCAGTAAGATAAGGTGTGGGAGAATGAATGATCAGGATTAGGATCAGTGTGGGCAAAGTTATCTACCTAATTCCTGAAGTTTGCCTCAGCGGGATGCAGCCGCCCAGTAAAGTCAACCTTGTTCTTGTGTTGGCAAAGTTATGAGGCCCTTTTCCCAATTTGGGCGTGACCTGAAGCCGTGAGAGTTCATGTGGCTCAAGTGGAGATACAGGGGTTTCGTTGGTATCCGAAGGGATGGTAGAAACCGCTCGTGGCAGTTGGGATTGGGTAGCTCTCTTTGTATCTCGTTACAATCTCCCAACTACCTAGCACTCGTAGGCCAAGCTGCGGTGCATTGGAAGGAGGTATGTGTGCTCTGATACACGGTAACATAAGGTGGGTACCCAAAGTAGATTAGGGGGAGGTGTCACAGCCCGAATTTAGACCCAACACCTAGGCAGATAATTACCTGCTGAGTACGAAGTACTCCGGTACGCCGTACAGCATTCTAGTATAAAACGTTTGCCACCCCTGTTGTCAGCCTTGCATTCTATTCACCCGTTAGTGCTCACAAAGTCCCTGGGTGCGCCCTGGCTAACCGACATAGCCGACTGGGCTCTGCTCCCTAATTCGTATGTTGTGTCTTGTATGTGAAGTTGGTGTTTTAGCGAGCTCAGCAGCGCTGGTCGAGGCCCGCCTCGGTGTTTAATTCGTCTTGATGGATTTCAGGGCATCAAGTCACCCCGACACGTGGCTGCTCGTTACTTCGATGCTAATCATGTTAGGGACTAAGCTCGCAGGCGGAGCGTAAAAACCGCCTTCCGTGATTATTGTAGGATTGCCAGTGCATATCGCTCTCCAATGCCCAAACCTAGCTAACATGTGTATTATAAGAGCCGATATGCCTACCTATGGAGCTCAGACCAGTACGCGAAGATACAATCATCAAAAGCATGCCTGGTGTGCCCCAACGTCCGGTCACTAAAAGGGCGTAGCTTATTTACACACACGCAGGTCGAAGTCCGTCCCCACCTTGGCTGACCTGCACCTCGATCCCCCACATTTTATAGTATCAGCGGCCCCAGTTTTCCGGCCTCCCGGAGGCTTGCAAGAGGCGCATAGACATTCAAGGTTGCATAGACCAACGTAATAATTGAAACCTTGATGATAATAAGATACTTATCGACCCTATGGAAGTCTCCAAGGAAAGAGAAGAGGGGTAGCTTCGATACCAACTAATATGCAGACATATCAAAGAACTTCTAGATTCAAGACCTTGCTTGGGCAGCTCGGTGTCCGACTGGGACAGCTGAGCTCGAGGATTGCTCGAGGATTTCGATGCATGGACGGTAGTCCATCGCCGCCAAGCTCTCGCTCCGTTTTCTTTCGTTTCAAGGTTGACCACGCATGTCTGCGATAATATGTAGATCCATAGGCATAATTCAGAGTATGCCGCTCGCTAGAAGTATGGATCAAGCTACCTTTTAGGAGGCAATGCTAAACGCTATTTACCGCGGGTACAAAGTAATACAAGTAACAGCCCGAGCACAGCCTCCGCAATCACTTGAAAGCAAATTACCTACTAGGTATATGGTTACCTAGATGCACCTAACTTTCAGCCACCAGTCATAGGTGCTCCTCGTCATACAACTTTATTTAAAGAGTTTATTGGCCTCCATCTCCGACGTGCAAAATAGCTACAACAAAATTCATTTCTAACAACCTATCCCATCTTCCACGGGTTCTCCCATACCTGACAGTGTGACAGCTTTAGCATTCTCATTCACACCATACAAACAACATTGTCTCATTGTTACAGCACGCCGTTCATTACACTGGAAGCTTCATCGTCTATCGCAAAAAGCATCTCTCAGTTGTTCTTCCCTTACTTCGCTACTAAATAACCACTTCATTTCCATTATCATATCGCCACGATGTCGTATAAGATCGCCGCCCCCGATGAGGTAAGTTACCCTTTGCCACCTGCCGCTTTCCTTAATATAGCTAGATATTGATATCTGGGAATTATAGTACCTTGCCATCACTGGCATGAACATCAACAATGTACTCATCACCAAAGCCGCCTGGGTTTGGCCCTTCCAGAAATGCGCTCGCTTTTCTGTACAACCTCACGACTACGCGATGAACCTGCAGGGTGAGTGATTTTGCATCTTGCCTAAAGCTACGGAGAATTACGATCTAATTCCGTCCCAGCCATGACCAAGGAGAAACTGCAGTTCTTGCTCCCGGTAGTATTCACTATTGGCCCGTAAGCGACACTCTCGCCCCTTCCACTTACATTCATAGCTGACCATCGGCAGCGATGTCAACGCGCGCGGTGCCAATGCTAGATCTGCTGGAGCCTCGCAGGCCAGGGAACATGACGGCGATGAGGACCGGGGTGACGCCCTCATGAAGTACGCCATGCTGCTAGCGGACTCATCCGTAAAAGAGAAGGGTTTTACGGGGGCACAGTACCTGGAGAATATTGTGAAGGGTATCATCGAAGGCGAGACCCGAGTGTTGGTCTCAAGTATGACGATGGAGGAGATCTTCACTGAACGAGAGGAATTCAAGCGTCGTATCTTCCGCAACATCCAGGGGGAACTCGACCAGTTCGGCCTGAAGATCTACAACGCCAACGTAAAGGAACTCAAGGATGCCGTCGGATCCACGTACTTCCAGTCTCTATCGCAGAAGGCCCACGAAGGCGCCACGAATCAGGCGCGTATCGATGTAGCCGACGCCCAGCTGCGCGGAAACGTCGGTGAAGCCGACAGGCGCGGCCAGCAGGAGCGACAGATCGCCAAGATCAACGCGGAGACGGCGGTGCAGAAGACGGACCGGGACATCGAGCGCGCGACGGCCGAAGCCAACCTGGCGACGCAGAAGACAAACCTGAACCGGGACGTGGAGATCGCGCGGATCCAGGCGACGCGCACGACGGAGGGCCGGGACGAAGACCTGAAGAAGGACGTGCAGGTGAAGCGCGCGGCGGCGGAGCTGGAGCGGCTGCGCGCGACCGACGTGGTCAAGGCGACCATCAACCGCGAGGCCAAGCAGCAGGCGGCCGACGCCAAGGCGTACGAGATCGAGGCCGAGGCGCGCGCCCAGTTCGAGCAGGCCAACATGGCCGCCGACGCGAACCTGCAGAAGCAGCTGAAAGAGGCCGAGGGTATTACGGCTATGGCCGACGCCTACGCGCGCCTCGGCCACGCCTTCGGCGGCCCTGATAACTTGCTCCGCTACATGATGATCAAGGAGGGCACGTACATCGAGCTCGCCAAGGCCAATGCCTCCGCCGTCAAGGGCATGCAGCCCAAGATCAGCGTCTGGACTACCGGCGCCGAGGGCGGTGGTTCGGTGGATGGCAAGGCTATTGGTGGTGGTCAGGATAGCGCGGCGACTATGCGCAATGTTTACCAGCTTCTGCCCCCGCTGATGTCGACGATCCATGATCAGACGGGTATCACGCTCCCTGAGTGGCAGTTCGGCAAGCTGCCTCATAACAACAACGAAGTTGCACGCAGAGACGGCGCGGCAGACAACGAGCACAACGGACACAGGCATTAAAGGGCAGGTGTCAGTCAGTAAGCCACGGGGTGATGTTCAAGGCAGATGCTATTTACCGAATCTCTTCTCATTTTCTTTTGTCATTGTCATTGGGGTATACCTATCATATTTCCTATCAATACCTCTTGTTGCGGGCACGGCGTTAGGTGGGCTAGCAACTCAGGGGTTAATTATCAAGGCGTTAAAACAGATATCCGTACGCCGTAGTATAAGCAGATAATTCTTGTTTGTTGAATAGAACAATTGCATTTTCGAAATGGAATCATTAGAGCAAGCTGAGAGTAGGCGAGATTGGTTGCTTTCGCTTGCGCAGACTTGCAGCAGCTGCTTGCGCCTTGTTGCTGAATACCGCTTCCAATTTCTCGTGCATATCACTGGTAATCTGCAACATGATTGCCTGTATTTGTACTCACCCCTGGTGAATAAGTGAGCAGGACCAGATGCCAATAGAGTATAATAATTATCAACTCCCAAGGCAAGTGCAAAGGCATAGATAGCTCGGGCGACGATCCATGGGTAAGGTGTTCCTTCAGATTTCAAGATTAGTCCACTTTGGGTTAGATGTAGGCAGTCGCGAACGGTAGGCACCTCTCCGTAATAGGTAAGTCGCAATGGCGGGGTGAACGCAACATTATTCGAGTCAAAGCTCCAGATTTTTTTCGGATTGTCATTATACCACCAGTTTTATACAATTCAATTATTGCAAAGTAGACATATCTGCCAGCATGCACTCTTTAGTGCAGCCTAATTCATGGGCAGTTCTCCGACTCCCGTCCGGAAATTTGCGAGTACTCGAAGTTATACCCAATACGTATGATTGCTCTGTCCCAGCTTACTCCATGTTGATGCTTCTGATGCTTCACTCTGCTAACCTTTTCTGAGTCTCTCTAGTACCATATCATTAGGAAAATATGGATGTTTCCCCACGAATCTCATAATTGAACGCCCGTACCACCTCACATACGAACTATTAGATAGACGGCCCGATGAAAAATTCAACCGTCTTCGGATTGTACCACCTGCCGAACTGTACGCGGACATCTTGTCATCCGACAGCGCCAAAACGCCAGCCTCTGGAGATGCCACACCAGCACCAGACGCCGAGGGCGCGGACCCTACAGCCACCGACGTCGAATACTCGTTGGTCGATGCCGACTCGGGCGCCGTAGTTGCTACCACCGACCGTGCCGAGATTAACGCCGAGGCGCGCCAGACCCTGACGGTGCGAGAGATCGAGGCCATGAAGAAAGATGGCACGGATGCGGGCCGAGAGCTGATAACAAAGCTCATGCTCTCTCATACCGCCATCGACCAGAAAACAGAGTACTCCCTCGCCAAGTACAAGCTGTTGAAAACACGAAAATACATACGACGGTTTTCTGTTATGCCGCTTGACGTGCCGATGCTTAACTACTGGCAGCTTGAGGACAAGGATCCGGCCAAGATCATGGACATGAGAGAGGAGATGTTGGCACTCTTAGGTTGTTGGGCAAACGTCCACTTCGGCGGTACAGAGCCATGCGAGGCGCAACCAGTGGCCGCGATAGAGCAGAAGCAAGAGGAGGAAGAGGACGCGAATATGGAAGAGTCCTCACCGGCCCAGACATCAACTCCCGGCCGCTGGCTCGTGGTCGACGATACCGGCGGTCTTCTCGTCGCCGCCCTGGCCGAGCGCATGGGGATTCTCTATCCGTCCGAGACGGACAAGCCGAGCAAGGAGCATCGAGGAATTAAGACTTCTTCATCCAGCAGAGGGCCGGGGTCCCTCGCTAAGAACGCGGAGGACTCTACCACTCAACCCCAACCCGAACCCCAAGAAGACACCGAGAGCAAAGCCGAAGCGAACCACAAGTCTGAAGAAACAGCACCGGCGCAGAGCACCACCACCACCAGCACATCTCCCTCCTCCGCACGCAAGCGCTCCGCCTCCTCGCATGATAAAGTCTGGCGAGACGACACGTCAGCACCATATGCAGGCACGAACACGATCACGCACATCCACGCCAATTCACAACCGAACCTCAGCCTGTTGCGGTTCTACGACTTCGACATCACGAACCCGTCCGCGCCCTCCCTAGCACACCCGTTATCCCGGCACCTGATGAGTCTATCCTGGCTGCAGCTCCTCCAACCGCAGCTCGACGCCACATACAGCTCCCCAGCCCCACACGCCTCGCAGGCAGAGTTGTATAGTTGGAAAACGAACCGGCGCAGCGCATACCACAAGAAACGTAAACGATGGCTACGCACACGACATATCGTCGACACGACACGCGCAGGCGGGTTTTCGGGCTTAGTCGTGGCCAGCAGCATGGACGCGATCAGCGTGATGCGGTACTGCGTGCCCCTCTTAGCCGGAGGCGCATCCATCGCCATCTATTCCCCCTCGATCGAACCTCTCGCCGAGCTCGCCGACTGCTACAGTATCTCGCGGCGCGCGGCCTGGGCCGCGAAACTCCCGGATTCTGTGGTCGGGTTGTCGCCCGAGGAACAGGCAAGGTGGGAAGGCGACGAGGAGTTTCCCTTGAACCCTTCCCTGGTCCTGGGCGCGAGTATTCAGACCTCCCGTGTGAGACGCTGGCAAGTACTCCCCGGGCGCACGCATCCGTTGATGTCGGGACGGGGGGGCGCTGAGGGGTATGTGTTTACGGCGTGGAGGGTTAGGCCGGCCGAGGGGAAGGTTGAGGCGAGGGGGAAGCCGAGGGGGGGGAAGAAGAGGAAGGTTGAGGAGTAGGGGGGTGTTTAAAGGGTTGTCTGCATACTGGTGCATCCATGAGCACTGCAAATCCGTGGCGCGATTGGTATTGTTAGACGGTATTGCGCATGGGTGTCGGTTGAGGGTTGCGAGCCTTCATGCTCAGTATATATATTCCTACCTTTATAGATAAGGCATTCGATACCCCGTTAGACACGCCAATACCTCCTCTTTTCGCGTTTATGTAGTGACTTTAGTTCTAGGGTCTGCGACGCATGTCATGATGAAGTGCCTTAAGCTTGGTTTGGCATGATCCATTTCATTCTATTCATTATAAAACTCGAAGCAACCCAAACTCTCTACTCTGCTATTTCACTACAAGGCCTTGCCCATGAACTTTCTCTTGGTGAAGCTTAACCACCACTTGCTCGGCTTCCCGTCCTCGCTATCCTCGTACACGCGCGCGAGTAACCGCGCCGCGAGCTCCTGGCGCACTTGGGAGAGGTACTGCCGCAGCAGCTCGGCGTCCTGGCGGTCCTGCGGCGCCTCGTACATCTACACATCCCAAATCCACGCGGTCAGTCAGTCGTCGCTTTTCGCCATAGCAACAGACATCTCTATAAACCGAGGATAATAGATAATGAGGAGAGAGGAACGCACCTGGTTCAGAGGAAAGCCCGGGTCTCCAGGAATGGAGAAGTTAAGATCCAGCGCAACGTTCATGACATCCTTAGTAGCGTCGCGCAGAGCATGCGCGGGACGGATCTTTTGCAGGCACTCGCTGACGAACAGGATGCCGTAGATCAGCAGGCGATCAGCTGGCCCTTGGATCTCGAAATTCCGGAAGAAAGTGTTCGCGCGGAAGAGAGAGAGGACCTCGTCGAGGATGTCGTAGGATTCGGAATCCGGGTCCGGGGATTCGCCGGCGCTGGCCAGGGGTGGACTTGGTTGAGGTAAAGCGTATGCGGGACCCCGGGTGCGTGTGCGTAGGGGGAGGAGGGGCACGTTGCCTACGAGACGCGGCGCTGAGGCGTCGTCGTTGAACATGGAGTTGTATGCCTGTTGCGATGGGGGGCACGAGGCCGCGATGTTAGCTCAGGGCTCAGATGGGGTAGTGTATAGGAAAGACCATGTTAGTAGACTTCGGCATCGCCTCCTCTTCGTGCTATTTCTTGCGCATTGTTGGTGTTGGACGACGAAGGCCGAAATCGTTGTTGGTGTTTGCGTTGGTATAGTTTCCTCGCCGTAACCGCTCGCAACGAACCAACTCGGATGATTGGATCATGAGACTCAGTAACACGCACAAGGGAATAAACGTCGAACATACCGGCATCGTGTTGATGGTTCGCCAAGGGAGCTGGCGTTGCTCTGTTCAACTAACTCTCCGTTCGGGTTGTGCCTTGAGGCTCGGTTTCGGGTGCCCGTGGTTCGAGCAAGTGGTAGAGGGGCTCTCGTTGCTGAAACAATGCTGGAGCTTCCACTTCCACCTAGAGTGGACGCACGTCACCAGGGCGGTTAAACGCCGGCTTGCGCTAGTCCCTTGTACTGAACAGTGCTACCGGTATCCTAGGGCGGCCCCTCATCATGCCCCGCCTGTGCAACCCACCATTGTATGAGTCTGGGGGCTTACATCAGTAACGCTACTGGCCTGCAGTCAGTCACCTGCTCACGCGTGATAGTGGCAGCAGCAGTTGAAACACTGCCCCCCGGTCACGTCTGCACAACGTCGCGTAGCTTCGACTGCGCTTGCTCCGCCCCCTGCTCTATCTCCCCTGTGCCTTCCCTGTTCGCCCACGCTACACCCCGCCATTTTCTGTTGGTAAAGCACCCAGACAGTGTAAAAAACAACCCGTGCGTCCTACCCTCCTCTCCCCTTTCTCCACTGCCTCCGCCCTTCTGTTTTGCCGCCGGCTATCGTAAGGCGGCTCAGCTCGCATCAGTAAATTCTAACGCCGGTATTGGTCGCCATGCTCGGCCTCGGCGGCTGCACAACAGCAACAAGAACATTTCCCCCGCGCCTCGAGATAAGTCTAAGATACAATCAGCTCATTATATGCCTGTGTAACTCGGGTACGCTGTAGCCCGTGACCCATACGTTAGCCCTTACCATGGCCCCCCAGCGAATAGCCGAGCAGCCTTATAAAGTAGCTAGCCGCCTGTCTACTCAGACATCTCTAGTGACAAGACAAGGCATGACATGACATGACATCTGTACACTTCGTAATTAGAGTCTGCATCGCAATCTAAGCCTGCTCGAGACGGCTAAGACAGCTGACCTGACTAAACTAACCGACCCGACTGACCTGTCTGACCATTCTTGGCCGCATTTCAGTAGCTTCAGCTTCAGCGTCGATTACCGGTACACCAAAGCTCACGCGGCAATGTCACGGTTGCCCTCGAGTACACTAAGACCTGCGGGCACACGCCGGCGCTCATCGTCGACGCCAGCCGGACCCAGGACCCCGTTGCCGTCACCGAGGTCCGAGATCGGCTCTCTCTGTGATATCATCCACGAAAATGCTGGAGAATCGCTCCTTGTGCGTCCGCTGTTCTGGACTGACAGGCACACGGAACTGCTGAACTGTCGCTTCGCAGAGGTCCCTCACACAGCGCACGATCCGCTGTCTCCGTCCTCTTTGCCGTCATCGCAACTTTCATCGCCGCCGTCGTCGCCAGCTCCTCAGCGGAGTTTGCAATGGGCCTTGCAACTTTTTCCTTCGCTTCCTTCGGCGATAAGGGTTATCATGTCAAAGGACTACTCGAAACCCAAGAAAGGCAGATATAGAGCCATGGCCACACTTATAGGGGAATTGTATCCCAACACACTCCAAACGCCACCACTTAATCCTGCCACCTTGGATTTCAGCTACGGCGAGACCAGCTGGAAGGGCGCTGTTTCCTGTCCCATGATGTGGAATTCGAAGCTCGAAAAATTCGACGGCAAGAACTGGAATCTAGACTTCTGTGTTGGACCGGCACTCGCGTATATAAACCCTGACGAAGTTGATTACATGAGGAGGATGTCTTTCCTCGTCGCCTGTGGACCGAAAGGCCAACCCAACCACGCACTGCACGCCCTCCATTCGCGCTTGTTGAAACGTATGGTGCCCAAGAACGATTATGAAGATGCCTACTTCCTGGCCATCCTGGTCGCCATGGCCCAGGAATTGCACCAGAATCTGTATCGCCACCACGACGCCGACGTCCGGCTAATATCCGCCGTGCCAGAGGAAAAAGTCTTTGTGGTGTACAGCGCAACGATACCCGCCAGCTTCGTCGCCAGGTTCAACTGTCCTACTGAAGTCCCCATCGGCGACCCCAAGATTACTGTGAACTATACCAAGGTACCGGTCTACCCTCTGCCAGGGCTCAAAGACCGCTTGGATAATGCTCTCGGTCGCCATTGGGTGTCCCCTGTCGACCACTCCTCACCAAACGACCGATTAGGGGCCGCAGTGGTGCCAACCGAGCTCGCCACTCCCGAACCTGCTGCTGCTTCAAAGCGCGGAAGAGAGGCTCTGACGGAAGTTGTTAATGTCAGCTCCTCAGACGATCTCAATCTTCGCCCACAGAAGCGACAACGAGTTAAGAAATAAAGCTCAAAGATTTAGCAGAGCGGAGGCGTGATGAGATGACGATTTACGTGGAAGCCGGTATTGTTTCTCACGGGTGATGGTCCCGCATAGATCGAGCAAGCGCCGGTTTATTTGACATCTGGACTCCATGGGAAGGATATGGAAATGGGTATGTCTGGGAGCATGGGACGGCTATAGGTATAACTACGGGTATGAGTTTATGACTTATAGATATCAAGATCCATCTCTGGATACATTTCATGAGGATAACGGTAGGTATGAAAGGCTTTAGGCCATGGAGTCTGGATGAATTATTCACACCTCTCAAGCAACAGGCGAAGGTTATAAAAATGAAATAAAAAAGGTCATCACAATAAATGCCTTACTTCGTAGAATCTTACGAGTTCAATTTCTGCGAAAACATATAATGTATCATGATTGGTTATTGAAGTGGTTGAGCAAGTAATACTAGCCACTTAGTAGAAATAGCGTCGAGCGGCGGCGACGGGAGATCACCATTAGCGCCGATCATGTTACGCCCCTCATCTACACGACGCGTAAGTTCACATGTCGACAAAATCTACACTAGGACAGGCTCTTCTTCGGCGTATCTAGAATCTCGAGTTATACCCCTCTCTGCGAAATCGAGTTGTGCACCAAATTTCTCCATGATATGGCGGCACTATGCCTGCGTCTCAGGCTCGATGGAGGGAAGGAAGCATCCCATAGAGCAAGTGAAGAGGACTACCCACACATGTTTAGAAACAGGACGTTGCGATATAACGGATTTGGTACAGTCACATAGACAGAAGCGGCGAAGCGATGTGAGTGTGGCTGTCATTGGCGGGCCCGAACCGCGTAATGACCAGGAGAGAATGACCAATTCTCCGCAGGTGCGGCTTACCGCGACAGGTGAGCAGAGTTGGAGTCTTACTACTTAAGCCCCTATTCAAGCAGAAAGTATCAAACAGAGAATAAAGAATAACGTGCATTGTAATAGAACCGACTATCTAATTTGAACCTTGCTTGAGATTCACTTCGTGAGAGCAATCGATCAAGTTCGTTAACTACTTACATACAGCGCGAAAACAGAGGTCTACTTACAATCATCGGTATTTCGTATAAACAGTTTTATTTAAAAGCTAAGGCGGCAGTATAGCTTTTCTACCGGTTTCTATTAGAAGCCCTTGCTTCTAGGTCATGTTCACCGAAAATCTGCCCTTTTCAACATCGAATCCCTACAGTCATAGCCTAGCACATCGTGGCGCATACCACGACGTTAAATAGGTGTCTAACAGTGTTGAAAGGTCCTAGAACGCTTCGCAGTAAAGCAAGACCCGGAAATAGGCATCTCGCTGATGATTCATGCTTCTAATGGCCGCTAATGTTGAAAGAATCGCAGGCAATGTTCTCGTTCTAAGGCCGATGAGCTCGAATAAAATCATCGCGGGCTCGGGAACGGTGAGGTCGATCTCATTGCGAGTTGTGAAATATATGATTCGCAGATAGGGCCTCCTTTTGGCTTGAGAGAGTCGTAAATGATCTTGGGTATGAGGCAGGTTGAGTTCGGGTTGGTTTGAGCTGCAAAAGACGAAGGGACCAGCGAACCGCTGGGCCATCTTCTGGCCGGTGACTGCCGTAGATGGGATCTTGTAACTTTTGTGCAGCCTCAAATATACACGATCCCCCACTTTGAAATATTTGGGTTGTTTACGACTGTTATAGTAATATTTTATCGTTATGGATGTTATTGTAATTGCGTCCGTTGCTTCTATTCGTGCCGCAGGCAGTAGAGGTAGGCGTTCGTGTTCGGCGGATGAGGATTGTCGGGCTAGCACGTTAACAATTCTAGTGGGAGTAAATCCTAACGCAATCTTATTCGGAGTCCGTCCCGTGGATGCCTGTCGGGTATAGCCTGTCCGGGCAGCAGACTATCCCCGTCACGTTGTTCTCGCATATCGAACGACTGGAAAGGCCAAAACCGATCAGTATCTCGTCCAATATCGGGACCTTGGATATGAATATGATGAATGGTTGATAGAAAAGCAACTGGGACCCGACCGTTATCTTATTACTGCTTTCTTCTAACGTGTATCACGGCCGGCAACAACCACCACTACCGGTTGCACCAACCTGCCCAAAAGAGCTGTGGAAATAACCAAGGTGGCAACTTGGTTATTCCTAGTGGTCTATATACGGGACTACAGGCTGGACCCATGGGCTACCAGTACCATTGGGCCAGACCTGCCAGTCCCGTGACTACGTGGTTGACATTGGCGGCGAAGGTGCGCCCCGCGAGACAGGTGCACTTGCGCCGCGACACGTTTCCTAAAACTGCGAGCTTCCCCTCCCACAACTTTCCCGCCCATAACTCTCCTCCTCATAACAACGGTAGGATCACACATTGGGTTTTAGCTATGCGGAAATCGATGACTCGGGGTGCTCGCAGATAGAAGAGCCTATGGATTGAAGGTGTTTCCTACTCTGACCCTAGTTTCAGTACATTTATCTTGAGGATTTGATCCGGGGTTATTAAAATAGCCAGCAGCAATAGAACCATGCGTACCTAGTTATAGATCGCATTGCCCAGTTCACTGTGTGTAGTAAGTAGAACCGTATTATTATTGTGTAACTAATTGGTGGCCTGCTGGTCGTACCGGTCGTGATCTGCTCGTCCATGTCGAGGCGTGTGGCGGCAGGGCGCCGGGAGCCGGGACCCGGAGTAAACAGAAGTCTATCAACAGCCAGGTCGCTGCGAATGAACTGTAATTTAGGGCTCAATAGATAGATCAATTGATTCCTGAACCTCCGAAATGGTTGGACGGCATCCAACCGACCTATATGTACCTACGCAATAGGGTGGCTGTTGTCACCCTGGTGTAGCCATTACCCTGATAGAAATCGCGATCAATTGCGCCCGACGTAATAGCGGTCAGATAGAAGCACTGAGTACAGTAGTTTCAACTGCTACGATGCGACCGTGCCTAAAGAGAGCATACGTTTCGGATAAAATGAGCACGCTGCCATCAGATGCGAGATGCTTGATCTGGCTATCGTACTACCCAAGTCACTCCCAGAGTGATCATCTATGCGTTAATAATCATTCACGTCGGGGCAGTCAAATCATTTCTTGTTTGTTCTTCGGCTTCAGAGAATCGACATAGTTGATAAGCTATAGGATATTGTTTTCTGGCATGTTGTGTCCGTCTCGGACAGGGTCGGGCGGACTCGAGCTACGTTGAAAGTCGGGCTGTAATGAAAATTAAATCGGCGACTGACCGTGATCGGGTACTGGTTTTAATTTCGGCGATCAGAAATCCGAATGCTTTAGCACGGAATAATCTTGACCTACAAAATTGTTCATATGTTTTTGCCAGTAGCACAGGATGTCGGGCTAAAGCTGCCTAAGGAGGGAAAAAATCCGTTAGTACAGTCAGCTATTCATTGCCAGCATCTGGGTTGTACAGAGTTATATGTGTTGTGCTTCGTCATTGCGCACACGTCAATAGCTCCTTAACTTAATCTCCCTGTTGCCCGGGCACGCTGTGAATCAGATACATTGTTACGTGGACTGCTGACTGAATCGGGGGCAACATCCTTATATATACCTACTACGAGAGAATAAGTCCCTTGCATACAATATATCCACTCAGCATCCATAGTTCGGAAAGCCTTATGTACTTGAGGGAGGAGAATCAAACACCTTGTTGTTCGGTAAATGATGAAGATAAGTTCTAATTAGAATGGGATGCCCGGTATGCGAAATTCAAATACAAATGCGCTGTACTTAGTGTTGTTTCATTCATGGGTCAGATGAACAATATTACATTATTTCGGGCGAAAGACGATGAGCACTACGCTCCATATAAAGGGTGTCACGATTCACGAGCTCCTGAGATGGCGCCCTAGTTACTTAGCTCGTCTCCTGCATGAATTGAACATCGAATTTGTGCCAACTTAAGAGATAGACTTTTACGATAAGTCCGACCCAAACCTCGATACTCATCCAAGTCTCCAACAACCAAAGAATGTCCGGGTTAGAAGTCATATCTAGACGAGGCCATCCCTGGCTTGCGCAGCAAATGGTCGGCAATTACGGGATAAGCTACTACGACGTTGTACCTGAGTGCAAGACCTGCGGCTGGACTTTCTATTCTTACCTGTGCCCACCGAGCCTGGATGGCCAGGGCAATCAATGCCTCCTCTGCTCGGGAGCCGCGCAGGGAGGTATATGGCCATGTTGCTGGGGAGGTAATCATGAATTTTGGCCGGATCAAGTCAGCCGGGCCAACTTCACAACGGCGGTATCCCGCTGGCACTGCAATGAGTGCTCCAACGTCTCTCCGGGTCCGCTACCACCGCAATCTCAGAACCCGCAATATCAAAACATGTATAATTCACTGCTGCCGCTACTATCTGCGACGGTCAGCCCGTCGACCGCGGACATGAGCTATAAACAACTCTTGATGATGTGGCTGGATTATTTTTCAGTTGATCGGAGTCAGCATCCATGGAGATGCCTCAACTGTCAACAACAAATTCTGCGGACGTCGCGGCACCCCTTCTGTATGTCCTGCAGACGTGGGCAGATTGCATCTAACTGGATCAATTTCAAACCCTGCGGATGTTGTCAACGTTTCAAAGCCATAGAGGAATTTATGTCCCCGACAGGGATACAACGGGCTACTTGTCAAGACTGTCTGAGATAATTGGGCAAAACGCGGCGTTAGGCCTTAAATCTCAGTCTTTACTGTTTTCCTTTCATGATTTCAGCCTCTCAGTTCGATATACCTAACCAACTGCATGAAGATTGCGTGGCTGGCAACACCGCAATTACGTTCGCGCGTGATAGATGTCTTATATTCCGAATGTCCGATGGAGAGGCGTGTCGTCGTACTTTCTAGTATTTTGGTTTAATAGAATGCTTTCCATCACATGCCCAAGTCCACTACTATTCTTGAAACAAAACTGCTTCATCCGTCGACGTGAAAAGCCAGAAAACGAAATTTTAACAAGGTCTAGCAGCCCCTGCCATTTGACGGAGAAACCTCAGTGACGTCAGGGAATTAGACTGCAATGCAAGGGAGGGAATTCATTAGACAGGCAGCAAATCACATTGCCGAACCCCACCAGGTGGCCTGTCAGGTAGATGTCTATCGCTAATTTTGCTCTAACTCACTTTGAATCTGCTATCCGTATTGGTGAATCTGTAGATGATAGTTTATTCTTTTTATTAGCATACCTCTTGTCAGTTGATCACGAACCATTCTGGCAAGCTCCTGGATTGGCTGAGGCACAAAAATCACGGAGATTAAGCTATGGCTGCAAGTCATCAACAATAAACAAACATCAATTTGGGATTTAGTTTTACAAGGTTTCAGAATAGTATCCACAGACTCCTCTTCTCAGCCCCATCTAATAAATCCTCGTACACAACCGCCAACCAACCCCTATAGGGCCTTTTGTAAGGCGCCCGATCTGCTTAATTCTCAACAAGTCGATAGAGCCCATCGAGTGTTGGGCTGGGCCTTAGCCACATACACATCCCTGCCTCTGCCCGAACCTCGACTGGGGACATCGGTCTCCGACTGCCTACCTCTGATAACACTCTATCTTATAGACGCGATTCGCGGAGGTGTCAACTGTAATGACCGATCGAGATTAGGCATCTTGCACACCAATGTTAAAGTGTTGGTATGGAGGCCTCCAACACTAGAAGATCCGAAACTAAGGTCCCCTATATCACGTGGGCCCATGCTGTACAAAGTTTGCTGGATTCTGCGAGAGATTAAAATAATCAAACGGCCGCAGCAAAGCGCAGCCTAAGAAAATGAGGCGAAAAGCGACCGAAGCGCAGACGATTCGCAACACGATATTGTTATGATACCTACTTAGTAGGTATACTTGATTCAAGTCTCAAGATATGTGTAGCCCCCCTTTTCCATTTCTGACTCTTTGGCATTCCCTGCAGTCTACTATTGAATTGTCACGGCTGTTACTGTACATAGCCACCCATCAACACTCTCCGCCACCAATCACCTTCAACACCGTACGACTAACTACTATGACGGTGACGAACTGCACCAGTCCTGGAAATCCAGTCACCTATCGTGTGTGCACAAGTTACTACTTTCAGATCAAATTGAAAGCTGAAGATCAAATTAAACTCAGCTTGAAGCACACAAGCATACTAATGCCTTGTAATGTTGAAACTAAGCCGCATGTACATATAAAATCGCTAATAGGGGCCGACAGCATGATTATTATGCGCAAGCAGCCATGTTCTCTTAATCATTTAAAAATAGGAGCATAAGACGCGCGATCCCTGGCCTCTAGACGCATAGCCTTGATAGCAGACCCTTCAATCGATCTAACACCATCGTCCTTGACACTGGCGACTTCTCCGAAGCGGCTGTTCATCGAGTGACAGCCCCGGCCCGAACTTGGAAGTCAGGGAAGGAGATGAGGTATTACTCTCTCTAGAACAATTCGCATCATCATACCGCGCTTTAGCGTTTCGAGCAAGACCCAAGCGGAGGATCCAAGCACCCTCTTCTAGGTTCCTGATACTGCTCGCGTTACTTATGGAATGCAGAAGAAACCAGGCTGCACTGCTACGAGAAGCGACGGCCCCCAACCAGAAGCCCACGCTCATGTTATGTTGCACCACCGCGGCCGACCATGAGGACAGGGTAAACGAAAGAGAATAGTTTCTCAGGTCCTGACTTTTTCACAATCTCCAGCGTTTTCCCCTTTTGCCTGTCGAAAAGGTTGTCCGTTCCACCAGTCTATCCTCACACGCGAGCCCCCTTATGCCTTGACGCTCTGTCATAGTTAATCACGTAGCAAGCGAATATGCACATTGGCCGCATTCAAATCGTAAGCACCGGTCTCATTTCAATCTGATAGGCTGGGTCATAAGCGCTTATCGACGTCTCAGCGCATCATATATGCATGCACAGCCTCAATTGGAGCACTTAAGTAGCAGCACCATAGAAGCCTTGTTCTGCGTCTGACTTTGATTGGTGTAGATGAGGAGATTCTGAAGATGCAGATAATATTGCCAGAAGCGAACCAGTCAACGCTCCTTCTTTACCAAGTCCTTTTATGTGATGTACCAAGTATAGAAAATCATAGGTCGTATCGGTACAAGATTTCCCATATAAATATCATAATGTCATGCGGGGTATATCACGCATCGACGGGCTTCCAGGCGGTTAATTTGGAGAACTGGCGCTTAGCAGACCAACATGTTGCCGATGGCACATTAGAAGGGCGCTTGACAGACGCGCCCGAATAGTTTCTTGCCTCCATGGGCCATGGCCACACCATTGCCCTATTGTGTGATATAAAAATAAGCAGATTAGGTCAGATCGGGTTATTGTATATATGAGCCTGATCCTCAAGCCTTTGAGATCTCAGTCACCTATTTCGGCAGATCACATCCATATTCCCATCTTATAATAACAAGCCTACTCGATTCTTCAAATCAAATCATTAACGCCGAGATTCAAAGTACATTATTAATATTACAATCTTCGAGCCGACTCCCAGCCTACACGCTTGCCAACATGCCAAAATATAAATATAACATTTTTACTGCTGCTTCCAGGGGGCAAGATTGGCCGGTGCAGTCAATGATCGATTCTGGTGTCGACATCTCTAAACGAAATAGTTATAGACAAACGCCTCTTATGGTAGGGGCAGAACACGGCCGGAAAGATGTTGTAGCAGTACTAATCGACAATGGAGCCAACATTGATGCCTCAGATGTGAATGGGAACACTGCGCTATTGCTAGCAGCCAGAGGTCAGCATAGAGAAGTAGTCCGTCTATTACTCGCTCGGGGAGCCGATGCCGAAGCATCAAATGAAGTCGGACACAGAGCACTCCACCTGGCAGCAAGACAAGGAGATCTGCCAACAGTCCAGTTGCTCCTAGCTGAGCTAGTCGATATGGAAGCAAAAGACTACAATGGCAAAACGGCCATAATGTTGGCACGAGACGCAGGCCATTACGATGTGGTTAAAGAGCTGTGTAAAGGCAAGGAGACGAACGATAATGATGGGGAGAGTGACGGAGCTTCGTCGTCTTACGGAAGCAGCCCGATGCCACGCAATCAATCCACCTGGGGCTCGGTCGTGGCCTGGAACCAAGGCCCAGTTTCGTATTCAACTAGGAACCAAGGCATATTCGGTACGCTTCCAACTAGGAACCAAGGCATATTTGGTACGCCTCCAACTAGGAACCAAGGCATAATTGGTACGCTTCCAACTTATAATCCCTTCGAAGGCATAGTTTTGCCTCCAACTAGGAACCAAGGCATAATTGGTACGCTTCCAACTTATAATCCCTTCGAAGGCATAATTTTGCCTCCACCTAGGAACCCCATCCAAGGCATAGATTTGCCTCCAATTAGCTTCACAGGGCATAGGTTATCTATCAACGAGATAGATTTTTCGAAAGATGGAAAGTTCGTTGTTTCATGCTCAAAAGACGGTACTCTTAAAGTCTGGGAAATCAGTACGGGAAATGAAGTGGCAACGATTGATATCGTGGCGCCCATATCGACCGTGTCGTTCTCCCCTAACGATGAACTGCTAGCCTTCGGATCAGATTTTGGGATTATCACACTATGGAACACGAGAACTAGGGCCGAGGTCAGGCGTCTCACTGGGCACACCGGAGCGATCGTGAAACTGAAGTTTCTTCAAATTGGGCAGATTGTGTCCACGTCGCTGGATAACACACTCAGAGTATGGGACACAAGTACAGGGAATGAAACGAAGAAGTTGACCATCCAAGGGCTCGAGAGGAGAATATGTGCGATTGGGAGATACTTAGTTGCCAGTGCAACTTTTCACGGGATGATTTCCGTACGTGAAACGGCGTGTGGTACTCTTCAGGCCGCATTATCACATGAACCGTCGGTTGTTGGTGTAGCATTTTCGCCACTAGATGAAAACTTGTTTGTCTCTATCTCGTCGCATACAATGACAGTCTGGGACTTGAGGCCCATCGGCACCATGGCTAGGGCAATACGCACGGTGAGCGGTTTTCCAGAGGGGTGTTCTTGCGTGGAATTCTCGCCGGATGGGAAGATGCTGGCGGTTGGAGGATCAAATGATAATATTACGGTCTGGGAGACTGACACTTGGAATCGTATTGCGACGGTAGCCGGAAAGTTAGGAGAAATTCACAGTCTTAGGTTTTCACCAGATGCAAAATTAATAGCTAGCGGGGATATTGGAGGCAAACTTCAAGTACGGGAGATACCGTCAAACCCCAACGCGTTAGTAGGTCAATCAACCTACGCGCGAGGTTGGGCCTCTACCCGAATTTTTTGATTGAGAACAACATAGTTTGGGAGCATAGCCTTACGAACGGGTAGGCGAGCTACGGTTATGGTGGTAATATTCGAGGGGAGCAAAGGGAACATGGTGATCAAGGATCATGAATTCGGCGGTCCAGTGATCTAAGCTATTGTGAAAGATGGAACTGTTTCCTATATATTATACACTATCTGCTCGAACTGCTCGATTCATGCGCAACTCAAATCGTAACAAACACCATCATAACAATTACTGTTCCAACCGTCTACTACGAAGGAAACTTCACGCGAAAACCCCGTAATCCGAGCTCTTAATATTGCTGATCATGACCTGCTCAGCTTAGGGAATCCCAACCGCGTGGAAAACATGCGAGCAGCTGCCTGCCAGATCTAGGTGTTGTTATTATGAGGATCTTAGCTCGAATAGCGGTCAAACCTACGGAGACTGTGCGATCCCATAACCCCCTGACCAAAGTTCGCGCCGTATTCTTCTGAGTACATGCCTGCTACGGTACGTATAAGGGAGTGCAAACGGTCAAGCATCTGATTTGACGACGTTTTACTTTTGCCCGATAGTGTTGTGGTACCGTGTTGCATTCCTGTTCGGTTACAAAACCAAAGGAGTGTCAGCGACGGCATTGTGCGTTCTCCTAGGGACATATTGTTCGTAGTAAATTGAGCCCAGTCCTTTCACCCTGATCGAATCCTTGAAAATGCATCATTACACCAGCGTTAGCTCTTTCATACCCGTTTCGTTATCCTCTGGCCAGAGCTGACCCTCCATCACGCCGCAAATGTAGGCCGGCGCAACAAC
The DNA here is from genome assembly GCA_022578715.1 of Nemania sp. FL0916. Lineage (NCBI taxonomy): Eukaryota > Fungi > Ascomycota > Sordariomycetes > Xylariales > Xylariaceae > Nemania > Nemania sp. FL0916. The sequence goes on from MU390263.1 coordinate 27,337, forward strand.
TTGATATCGGTTCTGTCCGGCGTCGACCTCTCTGAGCAAGAAAGGAACTGTCGACCCGGCCAAGAGCGCTACAGAGTCGTTCTCTCTACTATTGAAGTACGCTCTGCCGATATGGCCGGTATCAAGAAATAGAAACGACCAATTTGCCAACCCGAGGCAGTATCTATGATAAAAGTCTGAGACCAACTTTAGAAGATGAATCACCGGGTCTGTCAACCTTGAGCGCGAAGCTTCGATCCTTTCCTCGTCAAGAACCCGTTCGATAACCTCTAAATATCTTTGTTCTCCGGTGACGTCAGAATTCTCCAGCCTTGCTACTGTATTCATGATTTCAACTAATTGATCACTACTACAGCCCGGAAGGTCGCCGCAGTTGGGATAGCGAAGAATATTGAAGAAGACACTGCAAAAAAGTCTTTTTCCGCTATGATTTGAACGTTTAGATTCAGGGTTTGGGTCCAAGACGAAAACCACCTCTTTCTGGGTCTCAGAAGGGTTCATATATATGCTTGGTATATTATTAGCTGTGTCGAGTCCCAACACAAAATTACGGCATGCCTGGGTAAAACTGGAGATATGAGTTCGTGATAGCACTAGATCCGATGGCTCGGCTGCCGACAATGAAACAATTACGCGGGAGACTTTTCCGATAATTGTACCCTTGACGTGAAGTTCATTGTGAGGGTATGGCCTAGGCATAGTTGCGACGCTATCGCCGCTTGCACGGAAAGTCTCTATATCTAAGGGATGGTGTCCCGTGAAGTCGACTCCTTTATGAAAATGATTAGGATAGTGTGGATGACCTGTTGTCCAGTTCGGAATCCATGTTGGTAGCTCATCATATCCGAGAGGCCTGATACTAAGACGCAGTATCTTTAGATTACGAGGTTCCATTTTGATGAAGGCTTTTGCTGCATCTCCGTAGACTTCTGCACTAGTCAATCTGTAGTCGACACTTTTAAGATCATATCCGCACCTCGTGAGAGCTGAGTATAAGCCGTATACTTTATCCTGAGGTAGGGTTGAATTTAAGCACCCTATTACCTTAGCCAATTGATAATCGAGAAAAGAAGATCTTATGCCATGAAAAACCGATCCTGAAGTTATGGGTCTGAGTATGATGAGAAGCATTCTCTTGACATCTAATGCAAACATCGCGAGAAATGGTACAGCGGCCTCATAAGTTGACCAGCTGGGCTGTATCTTGCCACAGAGGACGTGACACTTGCGGGCGGATGCAGATTCTTGAAACGTCCATACCCGCGAGAACCATGGGTTGTTTAGGACTTTTCGTATGTCGTGCTTATACTTGATGAGTATGTTCGGTACATTATTCAGCTCTCCGGTAAGACCTGCGGGTTAATCAGCACACATAATACCTCGGATAGAAAAAAGCTAAGCCATACTTCCATAGAGATGACGAGTAAGACCCCGAAAGACAAGGCTATTTGATATCCCTAGGACCCGATGCCGCCCAATTATACGCGCTATCAAACCAAGAGCCTTGATAACACGGAATGCCCGGGGTGTGGACTCGTCACCAACCCCAAGCCAAACCAAAACGGTTTGCGCCGCCCTGTATACTTCCGCCATCATTTCCACTTGACGGTTTCGCTCCAGCGTGCTCCGTTCATTCTTTCGCTGGTCGATACATATTGCATCAATCCAGAGCACGCGCCAAGAGGTTCGGCCTCGCAGCTGACGCAGCGCATCATGCAAGTTCGGCGTCACTAGCAGCTCCTTATCATTACAACGAATAGGTATAGTGCCGGTCGGCGAGCCCCAAACGTAAGATAGAGCCTCGTACGAGTCTTCATGCCGTAAGTTGTCCAGATCAGCTGTTGCGACAGTGCAGCGGATTACAGAGTTCGAATCAGTTGATGGTGCTAGCGAAAGGAGTCGAATCGATCGCGGTGAAGGTAATGGCTCATGAAGAAACGGCTGTGCAGCGGCCATGATCGCAATTATGAGGCTAAATTCGTTCAAAAATTCAATTCATGCAGAACCTACAGAGTGAGATGTATGTGAGTTGGGCTCAGCTCCTAAATTGTTTCGCGAGAAGCAAAGCGCAAACCTGAAGTCAGCCTCAAGTCAGCCTCGGACAGCCTAGGCACGCCGAGCTGAAAATAAGCATGTCACACGTGTGATAATTAACTGTGTACAAAGTATCTTCGCACATATGGATGTTACACATGACACAACAATAAGTGCAGAACAGAAGAACGGCGAAGGAACGGTGTATTGGGGTATCACGTAAGGAAGAATAAATCTACTGACGCCAAGCCAAGAGGAGATGCCGGGTCTGAACAAACGGCTGGTGTCATCTTCCCTGCTTGCGCCTGTGCTAACTGTTCCAGATCTCGAGATCATCCTAGCCCAAATCGGGCCTCCTCTTCAATCGGCATAGGGCTTGTAGTATTTAAATCCATAACTACAGCCTCGTCGCTGTCGATAACACTTACACTCGCATGGCTGCCGTTTTCGGCGCCAGACCGAACTGCGCTAGGTGTTGGACTAGGGACCGCGGACGCGCTGGTTTCTGTAACCAGAGCTGGTGCAGAGGTTGCCTTCTGTGTGCGCTGGAGTGCTGCATGTTCCTCGCGGTCTTTGATAAGCTGCTTCTCGGCTTCGATCGCTCTATTCCTCCTATCCTCGACCTCTTCCCTCCTCACCACCCTCCGTAGACCCTCGGACGCCTGAATCAAGCCGTCGATACTGATTGCATGATTGGTCATCTGGTGGTTTATGTAAGTATAAACCAAGGCGGGAGTGTCGCATTGTAATAATTGCGGCTCGTTCAGTTTGAGGAGCGCCAAAGCAACCTGAAAGAGAAATGTAGAACCATCATTTATGCAAAGAACAACATCCCACACACGGAAGAGAGCCTCGGCAGAGAGACAATCCGTGAAAACACTTAGAAACCACTGAAATGTCAAAGCCTCGAGTTCTATGCTGAGACTGTCTAAATGCTGAGAAAGTTTCGGAAGCACTGCTGTAACATATTGTCGCAAGACGTTCTGGTCTGCACGGGATGCCATTAGGCTATGGTCGTAGTAGCCACGCGGTAAGATGAGTTCAATGACAGACACTAAGACCCAGAAAGTGTCCTCCGTGGATGGCATTATAAGCAGCAGATTGGCTGCGATGAGATTCATGCCCTGGCAATATCCAACCTCGGAGTTTCGCCGGGCATAGGCCCTCAATACTTCGCCTAACTTGGCCACTCCAGGGCCACGGCGAAAAAAGATATTATCTGTCAATGTCCGGTGAACGTCCATTTCGATCTGTGAAACCACTGCCGGATCATCCTCCTCGCCGGACCTCGCAACAATGTCTTCATAATACCCCGGTATACGTATTGTTAGAGCGCCTGAGCACTCAGCCCATACCTTGGGGCGATTTGCCACAGGAATGCCACCAAGAACGAGTGATCGGAACTCGTTCCATTTAGCCCTGCCGACCTTTCCTTTGACTCCTAAATCAGCAATACCTATTGTTTCCCCATCTGTGAGTTTCGCTTCAGGGATCATGACGGGGGCCTTTTGAAACCGAGCCTCGGCGGCTGCCGTAGCTGCAGCGGCAGCAGCCTCTCCTTCTCGTCGCCGTTCTGCTCTAACCTTTCTCAAGAATTCATTCCACCGGATGGATTTCTCTCGCTGCAACGCGTCGTGAACGTCGCTTAGTTGTTTCAACAGTAGCTTGACTGGTTCAACATCTTCATAGAATAGCGTGGCTGACGCTTCCTCGTTTGCCTGAGTCGTGGCGTTATTATTTAAGGCCGCGGTAGTGCTGGCTGGTGGTACAAAGCCACGATCATTGGTTATGATCAAACCGGGCGATTTTGGTGATTCATGGCCTTCAAGAACCTCCAAACTAGAAGTGGCAACGGGGGTATGCGACAACAACTCGGTTTGGATCGTAGCAATTTTGAGATAGTCCTGCCATCTCTTTGGCCGGCCTTGCTCAGATACCTCCTCGGCAGAATTCGGTGTGGCTGGACGATCGTCGTTTGCACTCCCACGGTTTGAGCTTGTGCCATCGTCAAGCGAGCTAGGCGAGATACCAGATCTCCCGCCCGTCAGCATTTCCGCGCGGCCACCACCCTTCATGCGGGCCGCGACCTGGGCAGCTTCTCGTTGTCGCATTTTCCGACGCTGGTCGTATATGAAGCCAAACTTGTCGGTGAGATACTCAGCATTTTGAGGGTTGTTGTAAATATGTGTTAAGGTCGGTGGTTGCCCCTCAGGGGAGAAGATCGTATCCATCTCGACCGGGACGTATTTATCTGGCCTCGTATCTATTGGGTTGTCAGGAGACGTACCCAACCCTTCCCTTCGGTCGTACTGTTGAGCTCTTTGGGCTATATTAATTGACGACGGTGTAGACCGACGCATAGACATCAACGCTTTGGGACCAGGCTGTGAAGAGTTTGCGCGAGCTGATGCGCTTGTCTTCGTGCTCGCGGCCGAAGAAGTGGGCATGGATCCACCTTGCCTCACCGAATCCGAACGCCCTCTCACCGAGTCGGAATCGGTTCGATTTGAAGCCTTGCCAGCCACAAGCTGTAAAGCCATGCTTGCTAGAGAAGCTGATGGTTTCCTTGTTCCTTGGCTAGAGTAAATGCTCGAGGCGCGACTAGAGCTTTGCGCAGAGCCAGCATCGGGCGGAATGAAAAGGTCCTCCTGGATGGGTGGTCTTCGGTCTCCTGTCACGGGTGCTCGTACGGCGGTCTTCGGCCCTTCGCCGTTGATGCTCGCAGCCCTACTCGTCCTTCTACTCGTGCCAGTGCCCCAAAAGTAGTCTTTCCAGCCCTTCATAGTTCCCCTGTTTTCTCTGGGCGTGTTGGGACCACTGCCCCTTACGGTGGACTCGATCTCAGGGCCAATCCCCAGGCCCGTGTACGAGGTGGTTTGTGATAGCGAACCGCGCATGGCATCACTCATCATGCCAGACAAGCCTTCATCCTGGCCGTACTGAGACTGATCTTGAGCCTTCAGTTCCTCCTCCACCAAGCGTAGCTTCTTCTCCAGTTCTAGATTCGACAGCCCACATTCTAATATTATCTTCCGTAGGGCTCTCTCGCGAGCATCGGCTCTTCTCCGCAAGCTAGACAACTGCAAGTCGCGCTGTGCCAGATCTTCTGCTATCTGGCGCACGAGATTCACAGGGCCATACTTGACTAGCAGGCGTTCGATGTGATCGGGCTCGGCGAGGTGAAGCACACCAGGAATATTGCGAGCGGCCACGGGTGAATCTTCGAATAGGGCATTGCGCGGGGTTTTGGCTGCGTCCAAGGCGGTCAAGCTCTCGACGATAGATGAGGCAATAGTGTGGTTGTCGGAAGGCTGTCTAGCATCGTGGCGGGCGTGGGCGTTGGCGTGGACGGCGCGTGAGTCTGGCAAGAGCGCCGGGTCGTGCCGAGTCCGCTGCTGGGGAGAGAAAGACGGGAACGAAGTCAGCGATTTGTCTGAGGCTGCCACAGACGAGGCCGAGCTGGACGGCTGTGACGTTAGTTTCCGCGACCGGGACTTTGCACGGCTCGTGTGGGCTCTGCCGCTCCTAGCAGATACCGATGACAGCTGCGACGTGCTCCTTTCGAGCGGGGCAGTTTGCTCAGCGTCCATGTCGCGTCACCGGCTAGCATCTCGGGTCGGTGCCTTGATGGTGTGGGCGTGGTCTTGCGTTGGCGCCTCGACGTTGTTAACTCCTGAGAATGCTGACAGCTAAGGGTTTTCAGGCAGAGAGGAAACGAGTCGGTGTTAAGAACCCCGAGAGGGGGCGAAGGGGAAAAGGCGGTGGACGCTATAATCACGAAATTGTCAAGTCCAGGAGATAGAGCGATAGAAACAAGATGGCCAGAAACACGACGACGGCCAGTTTACCTTGGAGTAGAGGTTTAAGGCTGCACTATCTACGAAGTCGATACGTAGATAGATCAATATGTAACAAGCACGTGCGTTAAGCAGGTATGATGATGTAGTCGATATGCGTGTCGGTTGCACAGCACCTAAATTAGGTAGCATACCCATGCACCTACATACATACGGGACACCTATGCCTGGACACTGATTGGACGGCGTCCCTGCCCCATTGAGGAGGTGCGAACCATTCTTTGCGGACCGTTAAGCAAGACACCGCTTTTGGTGCACGCATCGGAGATAAGATTAGGTTAGGTAGACGTATCGACGCTGGGACGTTCTTACCTGTGTAGGATCTTTAGCACCACCTAGGGTAGGTACTTCTCATAATTACATGCAACAGATTCATGTTTCTGTCGCGCAAGTGCGAGCTCTACATCATCATTACTGCCAATTCATAGAATTTTCGTCGTGAGTTGTTTGTAAACCGAGATCCAGAAGACACCTACTGCGCACTGTAGATTAGAGATTAGGCAAGGCATCTGAGACCAAGCCAGATGGCAAGAGCAGGTAGGGATTGCCCCAGTCCTTGGTGACACCTGCATTCTATAAGTCAAACAGAAACCGCATGTTCGGATATGGTGACTTATAGCCTAAGATCTAGTAGCGCATTTTCTTTCAAGAAACAATTTTATGAGTAGCCATGTATAGATGATATGACCATTAAGAAACAATAGCTAGGATCAAGGTTCCGATCTGCAAGATCTAGAGACATCTTAGATATTAGTATGCGAGAAAATTGTAGATCGCCAGAAGTTTATGAAGCTCTCTCATCCGAGAGGTTACATGGCGACTACAAACTTTATCATAAAACAGCTTGAAAAATGCGCGCTTGCGCCTAATCCACGTCTCCTTTTCGGAAGCACTAACCACAACGCCTTATCTTCATCATGGCCAAGGACACCCAGTACGTATAAATCGCAGTGGTGTGATGGACGATTCACGTGGATAGGATAGGCTTGTAAAAAGCAATGGAGAAAAAGAAAACAACGGGAAGAAAAAGCGACCCTCTGGGTAAGGCACTAAGTACCGGTATGTAAGACGGAGAAACAATAAACTCTTCCAAGCTGCAACTGGCGCGGTCTGGATCGCAGCGGTTGAACAAAACAATCATAACAGATAGGGGCAATCTACTCGTATTGCGTTATATAGGTACTTAGATCTTCGTAGCAGATTCATCTTATAGCATGGTTTGCGATACCGGTAATCTTGGTGATACCGGCACTCAGTTCGCTGTTGGTCAATTTCTAATATCATCTTGTAAGTGCTACCCAAACAGTTTGGCACTGGTAGCCGCTAATGCACTAATCTCATTAGGGGAGATGCAGAGCCGACAGAATGGTTTCACTTGTATTATTGATCATGTGCGAGAGATCTTGGGTAGTGGGAATGTAACCAACAAACATGTCTACGATTTCCCTCTTAGTGCCATAGTGAAATAAAGGAGCGATGAGGCTTACATCTAGCATAGTAATCATGACTACACTACCTACAAACCCCCGTAATTAGTCCCAAGTTCGATCCCCAACAACGCAGCAAGGGATAAACTTACCGCGATCCCTGTTGGATGATAAACAATCCCGGACGATTAACATATGGTGGCGCCAGAAACGGACGCAGGTGCATACAGGTCAGGGACCCATAATCTGTCAAACGTAACCGCTCTTCGCGCCATGCATGCATTCTCAAACGGTAACCCAGTCACGAGGCGCCATATGCAGGAACATCGCAAATTTCAAGTTTAATTAATAGGGTAATATTACAGGTGTCCAGGCCAGCTTTTTTGTCGCAGCCAGTAGAAAACATCGCTTGCAGTTGAAAGCATCGCTTGTCTGACGATCCAATACATCGTGACACGTACAATAACAAGAATAATAGCAGTTCCTTCTGGTCGTGCCAGTCGTCTAGATAGTTGTGGTGTGAGAAATACGAGGGAATCCGTGGCCCCCAAATCATTTGTTAGGCCATCCCATATGCTACATCTCGCGATAAAAACGTTGGAAATCCCCCCCATTATATCGACCATGTCGATTAGTGAAAATGAACACAAATAAAAGTCAAAATACAACGTTTCAGTATAGTAGTAGTGGTGGTAATAGTGATAGAGATTGGCGAGTGGCAAATATTTGAATTATGTCTCCGAGTCTCAGAAGATGGTATCGTTGGCGTCTTAGGAATGTAAAAGATCGATAGGAAAAGAAGTCCAGACAATAAAAAAAGCAGAAGCGTCGTGTAAAATCAAGGGGTCAAATCATCGTGTACGGAACCGCAGTTCGAGAAGTCCAGAAAGAAGAAACCATTCGTTGGTGGTCTATGCCGTCAGAAATGCTCAGCCGACTTTTTTTTGTACTCTCGCAATGCAACGATTCAACGAAGGGGTATATCGTACGTAATCACTAGTCGTATCAATGCGTGGCCGTCTGCTTGCCGTCAACGTGTTTTGTTCATATGTCGCGGAGTCCAGTATCAAAAATCAACGTTTCGCGTTCGATCGTCAGGCGTTTCTTAGTGAAGGAAAATAAATGTGTTTCGTGGTCGGCCGGCCGGTCGGTCGGTCGGTCGGTCGGTCTAATAAGCATATCCCAGCTGTGTTGTCAAAAGGTAATATTGGCAATGCTGATCCTCTCGGAGCTTCGGCTGCTTGGGCCAGCACCAGGCGTGGGACTGTTCTTAGCACTATCCGCACCCGTGACACTACTCCGAGGGATAGTCGCCCCTTGCTCCCTCACGATGGGAAGCAATGGCTGGGCTGGGGGCAGCGTTGTCGCCAACCCATAATTCGGCATTGTACTCGGCGCTACTCCCGGTTTCAGGCCTCTGACTTGCTCGAGCAGACCGTCCCAGCCTCCCCAATCTTGCCGCTCTTCTACCGTCAAGCCCGTGCGCTTTTCCACTGCCGCAATTCCTCTAGCCGTCGCTGGAGGCGGTGTCGGGGGATCTCTGTCGGCACCCTCCCAGATCCAGGCAGTCTCAGCATTGGCCTGCATATCTGCGCTCACATAAAGTAAGAGCTCCTCGTCTTTTAGGAGGGAAGGGTCATGGGCACTTGTGGAGGGAATGGAACCGTGTTGTGAGGGATAACCGGGGATTGCTGCGCGAGCTAGACGTTCGGCTTCATGCTGCTTGGACCGCAGTGTGCGAACAAAGAACGACAGATAACGCCCGCAGGCCACCGTTACGTCCCTCTTTTCATTGACAGATTTCAGTTTCAGCAGACAGATCGCTGCTTGGTCTTTATACCCCATCAGGAGCAAAAAGAGTGTCGAACGGAAGACATGTGTGATTAGGAGAGTACTGGCTATATCCGCGAGGTTTGGACTGGATCGTTCTAGTAAACGAGCCGTCTCGAATGCGGTGGATGTACATTGTTCGATAGCTTCGATACGAGCCTGTAGAGGACAAGAGGGAGTGAGATTATGGCGGTGTAAGTGAAGACGTGCGTTCAGGAGATAGGCAACCGGCAAGAGATAATGTCCCGCGACGGGTTCTAGACTGTTCGCGTCAAAAACGGGTGGAAAGAAGTTCTGGCATTCGGTGAAATGGCTATCAAAGGTGGCAAGCCGCGGGCGTTCGATTGTCGAAGCTGAGAATGCTTTCCTTAAAGCTGTGAATGATCGGACAACGTGTATAATCGCGTGGAGGAACTGAGTGAGCGGAGGCACGTTGTGTGTCAGTGCCTGGCCCTCGCCCTCTAGGCGATGGTCGTCGCAAGGCTCCGGCAGCGCAACGTCGCAGTCGGCGTCGTCGATCATGAAAGGACGCCCAATTTCCAATGACAACGTCCGGTCGAAAATATAGAGTGCCCACCAAACTCGGCGTCGCATATCCGCTTCCACTCTGGTACGCATTCTAACAGCCAAATGGAGCTCCAAATCTTGAGCACATCGAACCGCCTTTCCCAGCCACTTCCAGGCAGCAGATTTCAGGTTCATCTCGTATAGAGCGACCCCCAGCAAAAACAGACCCCGCACATCGTCCAACACGTAGTCATTGGCCCATGGGTCCATAAGGTTCCGAGATGCATCCATGAACTCCCCCGCTTGTGCCGTTCGATCGGGACCTGGGTCAGTATTGAACAGGCATCCTACTGCCAGCACAGAAAAAAACATCGCCAGCCATGGAGCGGGTACCTGGCTTAAATCGCTGCTTTGATACAGTCTGTCCACATCGTGTTGGAACGATGGCCAATGGATGATCGGCGTCATAACGTGAACAGCCCCATAATACGAGCGCAAGAGCTTATCTGTCATTGTCTTCGACGGCAACGTTGGATGGCCTTGGTCGAAGATAGCAATAGCAGAATCCGACGGCCATGGGCGATACGGCGCTGGTGCTTTCAAGAGGCCTTTGGAAACATTGCGAAAAGGTACTCTCGTTGGTGCATGGTCCTGTCTCGCCAATGCCCGTTTTCTCTTTCGTGGTTCCGAATTCAGATCTGGTAGACGGAGCGCCGCCTGTTCTACAATTTCCAGGTCCAGGTCCATGGGGTCAATGCCTTGCCGCTCCGCCAACTGGCGCCTAAGGGTGATGTTCTCTCTCCGGATTCGATCTACCTGCTTCTCCAGATCTTGTACTTGCTTAATGGACGACATTCGACGGTTGGTCTCCTTAGTAAACTGGCACTTGACATTGCGACTGGAGCATTCCGAGCAACTAGTCGTCTCTGTAGCATCACACTTGACCTTCCTCTCTCGACAAGCATCGCAGCTAGACCGGCGCATCATGTTGTTAGTATCTGCTTGAGCCGGAGATTTTTACAATAGTGGAAAGGCTCAGGCCTCAGACCATGAAGGGCACGGTGCGCCTATGTACAATACATACCTAGGGTCCTTTCTGCGTTGCCGGTACGCCCGCTTCTGCTGCGCTGACACGTTTGCTGATAACTGTGCATTCGAAAGCCCCGGGGTGCCCACTACAGATTCGCCAGAGGCAAGAGAATCCCGGCCCATCATCGATGTGGCCGTGACTGGCGTGAATGGCTGAAATGAAGATGGATTCACCGACGGAAGAGGCGGCGGGATCCCTATGGGTTGCGGCGTGTGCACCGGGTTGGGCCTAACGCTCTGCCCCATTAGATGGTTGTTGAGGTAGTGAATTTGAGGCCGGGGCGAGGTGGCGGAGGAAACTGATGAAGAGTCGTATGATCGTGTCGGAGAGCGAGGGAATAAGTTGTGGGAAGAGGCCGCCATCATAGAGTCTTCGATGTCCCAACCCTCGGCAGGCCGATGTAGGTCTGCCTCCAATGACTTCCCAGCGAAGTGAAAGGTTGAGGGCCCTGGACGAACTAGAGCAAGCATGCAGGCTGGTAGTACGGACGACTTGACAGAAACGGTCGTGATGAAGAGCTTGTTTGGGCTTGCTCGCCTGTATTTAACAGTAACAATGGGCTGCGCATAAAATGGGGCAAACCTGGCACGAGGGGTCAAGCTAATTCGTACCCGATTCCACGGAAGCAGAGGCGATTTGTCGAGCAACCGCTCCGAGCAGTAGCAGTCTTAAAATTCGGTACTACGCGACTAGACTCTCGCCGTACCTAGACGCTCCCCTCGTCTCTTCCGCGCCTGGGGCCTCTCAACAGAAACCTATGCTCGACTTCCCAAGATTCCGCAGGTTGATGCTTCGATCCAATCAGGAAAGCCAGTACGACGCAATCAGACAAGCCAACAAAATGAGAGGATTCACTTTCTCTGCTGGCAACTGCTTGAAGACGTAAGGAACATTTCCGAAGATATCGTAGCCAGAAGTAGGTTTGTTCACTGCAGCGGAAGGGCGACCGCGAACGGTGTGTTGGCTATAAAGTCACGCAATGCAAAAAGTAGGCGATGTACGTCAAGGTGTGTCGCGTCCAGCCACAAGAAACAGAACTGGTAATGGGGAAGGGGTGGTGAATATGGAAAAGACCACGATAAAGTTGAGGAGGGAGAGTGTGGGTGACGTGACCTGTGAAGTCAAGTTTGGTCCACAACAGGCCCAGAGGTAACATTGAGCTCAGAAGTTTAGCAACTGCCCTTGTCGGAGCACCCGTAGACCAGCGTACTGACCAGAGCAGAAATCGGAAATATAATACCTAGTTTAGTGTAATCTGGAGGGGAAATCCTTCAACTGCTCTCTTGTAAACAACCCCTGTAGCTGGACACAAGGGCACAAGTTCCTTGATACCAAGCCGCTAACCAACGTGTTTCGAGCAAGGGCCAGTCCGGCCCTGACTTCGAACGGATGGGTCCCTGAACCCATGGACCAATATGCTAGCTAGTGCACTGGTGCTATCGGCCCAGGCAAGGCAAGCTGTGATGGGCCTGACGGGATCGGTGGTTGTACCTGTGCCTGTTGGTGCTTTGGTGCTGCGCGAGCGCAAGCGGGCGTACCATTCAACAGGGAGGGCAACCGATGTGGCCGGTCACTTTTCCACACTACCTTTGTACACTAGCAGCAGCCGGCCAGCTAGGGTCTCCACCGCGTTCACTATCGCGCGCCGTCCATGGTTCATGAAAACTTGGAGCGTGTACCTATAGATAGATAGGGGGGGCGGAGGACCAGCCAGAGAGTGGCACACCACGTCCATGCAAACGTGCGGGAGCAGGTTCCGTGGTATTCGGGTCTTGGGCCTGGTCACGGTCTTGGTCTTAGTCTTAGTCACGAACCCACGTCTACGGTACAGTACTTGTAATGTAGGTAGTGCAGTGTAAGTAGTCTGTGTGTGTGTGTGTGTAAGTGGTCGCGATACTGCATACTTTGTAGCAGCAATGCGATGCCAGGCATGAGGGAGGCCTGTTTCTGCGGCCTGCTTCTCTCTCGCCTACTCTCCTGTCCTGTTTTTCTCTGGCCTGCTGCATGCGACTGATCAACTATACGGACTATACCGCACTAGAACACCGCTCCCTGCCCACGCCTCTCTGATGAAGCGTGCAAGCTTCATTAAGGGGTGTCTGCCCCGGGGCTCCAGGCCAGACTGCAGAATGCAGATTGCAGACTGCAGACAGACACAGCTACAGTCATGCGGCAATTGCCTCTGCGAAGAGCAAGATTGGTCAAGTGAGTGCTGGGCATGTGTGTATGTAACAGCGACCCTGGACACGCAATAGGCCCTCGACAATGTGACCTCCGCATTGGGGAGCTCGCGCGTCTGTACATCACACTAGCGCAAAGACGAAGGGGAAGAGGCTTTTTCCCCTTGGTGCCATTGGAACGCGGGCTCCTTTCGGAGAATGATGTGCATTCGTGCGCCGTGTCTGGCACATGGAATTATTCTCCAGACTCCAGCGTAACGTCTTGTGATCAGGGCCCGGACACGCTAGACTTAGTAGACTCCGTGCCCCAGGTATGTACATTGTAGGCGCATTGTAGGCGCATGGCGGGTGTGTCTTGTTTGCGCATCTGCCGGCCGTCTAAGCTGTCGAAGCTATGCTGCGCCTAGGACCCTTGGCGATGATGACCCGGCCTCGCTCATTGTTCATCCGAGATTTCTCCACTGTCTCGACGGTGGCCGCAACGGCTCCCCGCCACCGACCCAGCAGCCGCACGTTTGTAAGTGGCCGATGGGGGTGCCCGATGTTGCTCATCAAACACGGCACAGGGATAACGAAAATAGCCTCTGCTCTGCTGCGGTGAGTGCGAGGGCAGCGGCCTTCTCTGCCGGGCTGCCCATCGGCCGCTTCAGGTTTGCAGGCGTTGGAGTCCGGGTGAGAAGCTTGAAACGTACGGCACTGCAACGGTTCTGACTAACTGGTGCAAAAAGAATGGCTGCCGGTGTTGCCAATGCGCAACGTCACAGCTCCCTGAAGCGAGAGCATTGAGTTTCTTTTTTTAAACCACAATAATTCTCCGACTGATCTACGACGGCGTGGCAAGCCTCTTGTTCATACTCTCTACTAATTATTCTTTTCCAAATCTTCGTCGTGAATGGAACTTCCCAGGATGCGACAGACAAGACGAACGCCTCCGGTTACCTCCGTTTAGTACCTTATTTTCCGTCCCGCAGAAGCAGCCGCATGCGTAGAGTCGGTGACATTGGCTGAATTACTTGGGGTTGTAGCAGGTCTCCTATCAATGCAACGATGCTTCTGTTCTTACTGTACACTAGTTTAATTTGCCCCTCACATGGTCCGGCGGCGCCCTATCATGGCTGTCTGAGGGGAAGAGACAACGTAAGAAGCTAGTACCTACATACACATCGCCAAAGCAGAGTAGGTAATTAACATTCTTCATGGCGCATAATAAGCGATTCATTCTAGCTTACAAGCGCCAACTAAGGGACCGGCAGTGTGAATGAACTAGGTAAGGTTCTAAACGCTACTTTACATACCTGCTAGATTAGGACCATAAATTTCAAGGAAAATGACCTTATTTACCCTATGAGGTCGCAGCCGTCTATAATCATCGCCCCGTCGCCCAAGGCCCACAATGCAGCAACTAGTTGGCGGATTGATCCCGTTATGGGGAGGGAGCATTCCGTTGCAGCTCTTTACATACCCGCAGTACGATGGGCCAGTGATGTCGACACAGGCATACCACCTGTCTCCATGCAAGCGATTTCAAGAAAGTAGTGTTGTGTGAAGGCGAACTTGGCAACGTATATTCTTGCCAATTTCAGGCAGATATGCACTCGATTGATTTAAGTAGCACACTATGCCCATTGTAAAACATAACTCGTGGGACCTGGCCACATTAGCATGTTGTGCCTCGATTTGCTGGAGTAAGACGATCGCAAGGGCTTATCGACCCATCTGTACGTCTCGTCTACTACTGCGGGCGGGTACGAGTTGGTCCCGGGGGATTGGGGCCACAAGAATTGCGATGGCGTCCCTAGATCTGGCAAGCAATTCGGTCGTGTATTATTGACCAGGATAGTAATATCGGAGGTCACACCACGTATGTATGTGCTTGATGATGTCCCAAATACCACTGAGCATACGCATTCGCATATTTTCTTGTTTTTCTGTCTACCTTACACATGCTTTGTCATTATCTCTATATGTTTGTGGGCAGTCCCACGTAACCATGAACCATCGTGATGAAAGATAGAAAGAATCAGTGCATTCGCTTAGCGGCGCCTAGATGCACACAGTCGTGTGATCAATATGCCTCTACAACCTTGCAAGTGTTTGGCATGGCAAAAGAAGGAGATAAGGCTCAGCAAGGCTATGCAAGGGCCTCTAATCAAACTACGAACAAACTAGTTGCCATCATAGGCCTACATTGTTGCACACGGATTCACAAACACTCTTGTAGGAGACTTCATGACGGACTGCTTCGCCCAGTAAATCAATGTCTTGCTTGCCATGCGTAGCAGTAGATGAAACCCTTCAATAAATATCGTAAAATCCAGATAGAGAACGCCGAAGAATCACCACAATGCGGTGTCATTGAATGAACTATTCTGGCTATTGGACATCAAAAACAACGCATTATAGAGCAGTGGTGGTCGAAATCAGTATTTTGAAACCATAAACTCAAGTCAGGAATTTCTAGAAGCGTTGCACTAAGACACGAGTGTATATACATTCATACCTGTCTAATTACTCAGTTGTAGTAACAAAGCACCACTTGCTATCGATTTCTATATTTTGTTTTAACTTAAACAACGGGCGTTAAGCTCAAGGCTCCATGATATTGCTCGAGTGTGGCTGAGAAGTAGCATAATACCATAAGTGATATGTACTTGAAGTGACTGTACTGTACAAATCATTCGCATTGCCGCCTCTTGCCGCGACGAAATGCAGGGCCCAACACTAGGCTACTAGTAGTCTTCATTGAAACTACCGACGGCCGGTCATGGCAACTCGCACGATGGACCCGAATGCTAGTATAGCTTAGCTAGCGCAACAACATTACAAACCACCATGAAGCGTTGTGTTGACCAGGTCCTCACACGATACACATGAACAGTACATACGGCGTAGATAAGCCACAATCTAGAAATATGCCTATTAACATAATATATTTACGAGCCATACGTTTCCACAGCACCAGCAAGACTATAAGAGAGAGAATTGTATTCGAGAAAAAGTAAACGCCCGCATGATACTCGGATACTATTATACACACAATAATTCGTACATACCTACCTACACTAGTACTGTACATAACTAAGCTTTACTACATGATATGCCTACGGTACTTGTACTTGTATACATACCTGGCGAACTAATCACTTGTTCACTCGTCGTCCTTTTCCATTGACAAGTTAGCTGTTTACCTAGTCCTTCAAAGATGTTGCACCCGTACTCAAGTCCCTTTTTCAGGAGTACAACCGTTATCCCTTTGAATTGTGTTTCGGCACCAGTACTTTAACAACCCTTCAGCAACCCTGAATGGGGAGTTTTAATTGGTTGGATACCCCCGCTTAGTGCTTATATAAAGTACTGGTGCCGAATCACAATTCAAAGGGATAGAGAACATACCTAGTCTATGATAGTGCACCCTGCGGGAGGTAGTAATATGCGATTGTATGTAAAGAATTGATTGAATCATGAGATCAACCACTGGTACGTGCTCGCTAGTTGCCAAGGGACTAATTATAAAACCTCTCCATTAGCTCGCAGGCCAGCTGGGGACTAGCGTCAACCAGTCTCTACTCCGTGCACTCTTACCGAGTATAGGTGGGCTTATCCCTGCCCGATTCTTCAGCCGGTTGTTTCATCAATGCGCCGCACCACGCCTTTGGTTTTGCTGGGCTTATTAGAGGAAGACGGCCTTAGTGTAATATCCTATATCGGGACTGAAGAATGTCAAGTATCTTCGAATCAGACACAGATGCACACTACATACTACGGTACTTTACCCCAGATGACCAACGTCGCTGGCAAAACAACCCGACACGTAATTCGAACCGGGATACTGACGCCAAGATATTGAAATCATTTGCGGGTCTATACTACCTACACTATGTTCTACTTCGTACATCATTATAGTGTTATTAGATACCTCAGAGACATACATATGCTACACTAGGTAGGTACCTAAGTATATATCTTTAGAAAGACAGAACCACTACATTGTGTTTACGGAACGTTGATACCAACAAGACGGTACGATAGGACACAATGATAAGTGTTCAAGGGCGATGCAGTGGCCAAATTCTGCTTTAAGAATGCCGAGACGATAGACCTGAGCGGACGTTTGTACCGGTGTGGATTAACCTACGGTAGGCGATTGTAGCTTGTAGCTACTTCGTAGCGATGAGATAGATACCTATCGACCTGCCTATACTATTACGCCACACTAGTATCGTTGCTGGTGGCCAGGTTAGAGGTTTCGCTACCAGACTTTGTCAGATGCAGGCCACGTTGCAGCCCTTGAAAATAAAGTACGGTACCGGAAGCTTCCCGACGGGTAGCCTGTCATCCATGGGCTGGTTCTGCATTGTGCTATTCGTGGCTTATCGAGGCGAGATCGACTCTGTTTTTTCCAGAACCCTTCTCCGTCTTCCATGATTGGATTGGTCTAATGTTCGTTTACCTCGTATTTTGATCATTTCTGTTCTAGTGTACAACTAACTAACCTTACACTAGAATATGTGGCGATAGCATAAATACACCATAGGTCACGGGCACCAGGCATGGCTTCGCCTATGGATTAGATAGCTTCATTGCAGAGCTGCAGCCACTTCCTGAAATCCATAATTTTGAGCTCAGCTCATGTACCTGTTTTGTTTTCTAGGCGTTGATCCGCCATTAACCAACAACTAACGTTGCAATCTCCGCGCAGTAGGAGATTTACT
The DNA here is from genome assembly GCA_022578715.1 of Nemania sp. FL0916. NCBI lineage: Eukaryota > Fungi > Ascomycota > Sordariomycetes > Xylariales > Xylariaceae > Nemania > Nemania sp. FL0916. The sequence continues at coordinate 44,974 of MU390263.1, forward strand.
CGCACTAACACTAGACGCCGTCCCCCGCGCCAAACGTCTTCGCAGGGTACGTTCTTAAAATGTCAAATACCTACACTACCGTGCCTACCTGCCGACAAATGAGCTACAGGACGGTGTAGACGCTATGCCAATTGGGTATCCTGACACCACAGCCTTTACACGCAGCTGCTCAGCGAGGCGAACAACGAAGGTTGTTTAGGTAACCATCCGCTAGCAAGGGCAACGGTACTACCTATACCAAAATCATTGTAGTTGCCTCCCTTTTGATGGGTTGTGTAATACCGGTATTCCATTCGTCAAGCATGCCCCTATATATGTAGATACCTAGGGACCAGCCGTCCAAAAGACCTGCGTCTCTATCACCTAGTGTACTTCGTACAGCTCTGCCTATGATCTGTTTATACGTACCGAGCCCAATAGCCATAGTAGCTTCAGTTAATTACAATTTTGCGATATACAGTAGCGTAACCAGCCCGGCATATGGCTCACAAGCTTCGTAGCAGCTAAGTACACCAAATGTTTCTTATAATTGATTAAGTCACCATCATAAGCCCATGACACTGCCCATGATCCATCACATCAAGGTGTAGAAGATAGCTAAGGAGCATGCGCCTTAAAGGGTGGAGTCAATGGGTCTCAACGGCTCTCTCCTTTTGTGTGGACCGACCGACCCACCATGCTTCGTTATGTCAGTACTCCGTACTTAATTCTACAATAGCGTAAGTGGGTATCCCTGTACAACACACCAAGCAAAAACTGCATGTAATCTCCTTGTGCGATCGGCGGAAACTAGCAGTCCCTAGCCTTGGAATCTCGACCGGGCGACAACCGAACTCCTCCTCCTCAACCAAGAGGGCTTATTAAGGGACGCCGTTACTCCATAACAAATTATACATCCTTCCTTCATGCATATGATTACCTGAACCCGTTTGTCACACTTAAAGGCGCCTAGTGTAATGCCGGATTTGCGTAAGGCTGTTTAGGCTCGCCAAGAGCTGATTCGGTATCCTCCGGGCCAAGCGAGGCCCAACATCGTGAATCTCCAACCTCGATACTCCGTCCTGGCCACCCGGAACCTCTACTTCGTGTACCTAGTCTGATTTCTGTGGACACTACGGCTCTACATGGTGTGTGCCTGCCGAGTTGAGATAGATTGCATGACTGGCCCGATACAGCATGCATATAAGCCGTTTTACCTATTTCCCTGTTCTGAGTTCGTAAACTACACGATGCTCCAGAACAGCACGGAGAACCAACTATAAAGTATCTACTTTATGGGCTGGGCAAATGCAGTGAATTCAATCCTGCTGATCAAACATGGCATACGCTCAGACCCGAGACCAACATAGAGGCAGCGCATGATTTATACTCGCACAAGGGACCAGCCCACGCTAGGAGGTAGGTATTCCAGCAGAGGTCCTCAATTTCGCGTTATTGACGGCTCGTCACATCAAAGATGCGCTTTTCCATGAGTATAACGTTAACAAGGATTCTCCCACATTCCGGCTGGTCACAGGGATCTACATAATGTAATGGAGAGATGTATCCAAAGCCACTCACCGAGGAGAAGAAGTAGAATAGTTACATGGTCAGGGATGCGGCCATGCCCCTCTCTTCTCAGCGCTAATTGGCAGCTCAGCTACTCCGTACACTCGCAGTTCTGCTCGCAACTTCGCAACCATTAACGACCAGAAATCATCCATATTAAACACCAACCCTTGTTGGAGTACTGATGGGCCAAGATGAAGGCCATGCATGACACGGCAACTTGCCACCACTGTCCCTCCCAACACGTGCTTGGTAAATACACCTCTACTTCGGTACTAAATTGCCAGTGCACAGTAGCAATGGTCTCGTCAAGCCCCTGAACACCTACCCAGACGTCTGGCTTTGGGGACTCCTTCGAGCTGCAGGAGCCGGCATATTTTACTACCTGCTATTACACTATACTACCCAATGTAGAATTACAGATAAACTCCCGAAGGCTGTACGGTAGCTTGTTGAGGCGCCCTTGTCACGCACGGTCTCGATGGGACTACTGGACTACTATACCATCTATGCTACCAATCTATGTTGCATCACATCGCATTACGTTTGCAGGTCGTCGGGAAAAGGCACCAGGCTTGGTGCTCGCGTGTTTCTGCCCACGCCTCCACCATGAATAGCCAATCGACGGATAGGCATGGTCACCACGCGAGCGACGAAAATAGACTGAAGGGTGCGATGGTCCCAGGCTTGTTTCAGGTGCACGGGCCAGGTCTCTCTATGCTGTGCAGTAATTAGATAGACGATGTCTGGGGGACTGCTCGTCGGGTAGCTGCAGCGCTACTTACGCATCTCCTCGAGCTGCAGGAGGCCATCTTACCATCTGACAGTATACTCCTGTCAAGTGATATAATGTTACATTGGGCTGGTAGTCTATCTCGGAACAGCAGCGCCCAAGATCGCACAGAAGCCTATTCGTACCTTGGTGTAGGTTAGATCGGTAGCCGCATTTCGCTGCGAAACCATGAACAGGGTGACCCCCCGTGGCCCAACTTGGCAGTTCTCTCGAACCTGATCATTTTGCATTGATAGACACTGCAGCCATATACTCACTGCATTGCATTGAACCAATTGTATCTCTGGCCTACTGGCCTGGGCGCATTCTTGTCTTTATGGGCGTGGCCGTAAGAGGATTTGCTTGCGAGGGTTGCTTCTCACTATAGAAAATAAGAAGCCCAAGACGGCATTTACAAAATCCATTGGTTCCAAGCAGCCTGCTGTGTTGCATTACCGAAGGTGAGAATGGAAAAAAGAAGCCAATGAGGATTTGTAAGCCCCGGTACCTGGAACAAATAATCCACCAGGACCCCGTCTTAGTCCAGCAAACTTTTGAAATGCCGTTCTCGATCATCAGGGCGGCACCGAGGCCGTCTTCCGCATGTGCGCCGCACAATCCAATTTATCCCGAGCCCCTGGATAGGCGGTCGGGTGACGCCCGGTACAACACTTACAGGCAGTATTCCCGGCTACCCGTCTGCTCCTGAGATCTAGCCAGGCTCTCCAACCGCTCGTCGCGCCGTAACACGACGACCTGGAAGCAAAGGCATCTATCTACCAATTGGCTGCGGACACGGCCGAGCGTGGATGTTTGCTACGTGCATCATATCGCCGACGTGGTACGTGTGCGCCGTTGCGACCGTTCGAATACGCGTACGGAGTACAAGGTGGGCGAAACAAGACGGCTCTTACATGTTGTGCAACGAACAACCGCGTGTCACGGTCGCGATGAGCATCGGCCCAACGACAGCCACTGGTTTCCATCAGGGAGGAGACCACCCGATTCGCAGTGTTTGCTAGATCCAACGGCCCCTGCAACCCCATGGCCTTCGAGTCACGTATCCGAGGAGCTTGGTTCGTCACCTGTTCAAGCGGCCTAGTTTCTCAAAGTATAGAGTAGGGTTACTATCACACCACCATAAACTTACTTACAAAGTACTTCGTACATTGTGTTGAGCCCTGTGGCCGAGATGCCAGAGATGGGGGGAGAAAAAGGAGAGCCGCAGATTCTAAGTTCTAACAGCCCTGCATGAATCGCCAGCGACTTCGATCCAGGACCTAGGAACTTTTTCTCTTCCACGGCCGTCCCTGCGGCGGCTAATGCGGCTGGGGTTGCAGGCACTCAGGGGTCTCAGCCGAATAGAGAATGCTGCCCATGCCCAGCCCAGCTTGCCACCAGGAACCCCAGAAATACGAAACAGGATGTTCAGCCCTCCCCGGCATTGGCTCGCCAGAGAGAGGCAAACCGATGCACGCGTTCTGCACGAGGATATGAGATTCCCGTTTGGTCGTCCCCAGAAGCATCCCAGAAGCATCCCAGCAGCACGTCAAACCGACGACGCCACCAGCTCTATCTCGTTGTTCTATTTTTGAACATTTCTGCCATGCTTTGCTTGATTGCTTGGTTGCTACCCAGATTACTTGCCTGTCACCCTGCCGTTTCGAGAAACCCGGAGCTCGTCTACACTACGCACTGCCCACCCTCGCTCGTTCGCGCGCGTTCGCTTGTTCGTTCAGGGACTTACATACTTCGTACCTAGGTGCACTTTCGTTGGTTTGGTTTTATTACTTTTATTTCGCGACGATGCACGTCACAAACCACGAACTTAGCTCATCTCTTGTATGGTATCATCCCGTCGAATGGGCATGTTTCCTCGTTCGTCTGAGGCTCAAAAATAGCAACGCAATCTTGCATCGCTTACTCCCGCCCCCTGGCACTGGAAGCCCGTGCGAACAATTCCTTGGAGAAGTCCACGACAGGGCTGCGAGCGCCGCGCCGCCGAAAGCGCATGGTGGGTTTGTCTAGCTAATTAGTGTAGAACAACGGAAGGAAGATAGGGAAATGCTTGTTGGACAAGCCGACCGGAGAACAACCATCATCGCGAGAGCTGATTTGTCCGCACATGTACCCAGCCTTCGGGTGCCCTGGTCTGTATATCATGCCTCTCTCTATCGAAGGACCTATCAATCTGTTTACCGCGTACCGATGCATCGTGCACTACATACCCCAGCAGCCAAGATACACAAATCATCGGATATTAGAGGCTAGTTAGCGAAATCATCATTACCCAATTGTATAGAGTACTAAACACCATTTTAAAATTATGGTCAAACGTATTTCTGTATTCATCTTTCGTAAAAGGACATGCCGATACGCAAACCCGAGCAGATGGACGCCCCAAGCTTTTCCTCTCGCCGCAAACCGATTCATTTGCTGTGGCGCCGAGCTACTGCAAGGCGACTATTGAGTCGCTCCAATCCTGGCGATCACTGCTCGTTACTACCGATGTTTGCCCTCTGATCTCCAGCAGGTAGCCGGTAGCCCTGTTTTGCATCGTCCTGAAACAGCACATCATGTTATTTTTATCTCGTCTCTCCTGCGGCAGGTTTCTATTACACTGCACTACGCTACGCTACTTATCTACTATCCCCTCAGCTACCGTCACTAGTAGTATCACCTGGGGACCTTTGGCCTCCCCTCTAATTCCCGTCGGGACGGAGCCGAGTTGTCATTAACGTTCGCTGTTCTCCGGCGGAGGGGGGCGAGTCATCCGATTCGTTGCCGAGATGGCTCGAATCGGCTTCCCGAGGACTTGACCTCATTTCCCCTTCTCACTAGTCGCACTTCTCTTGCGTGTTCCGTTTCTTTTTTTGGTAACCATGTCTCCTGTCGTGATCGACGTTTCTTCATCCTTCTCGTTGACGCAGACATACATCACATACGTACATACATACATACTTCGTACATGCACATGTGTAGCCCGTCTGATGATATGCAGGATATGACGGTTCGCCCCAAGTCTAGATCCTGATACAATGCCTACTTCGCGCTCAGATGCAGCGCATGCTCTCTTGTGGAGACGATAATATCTGAAAAATGACTGAATACATCTATCTGATGCCGTGAATCTCCACCGTGCTTTGCCAAGTCAGTCAAGCGATGCTAGTGAAATCAATGCAGAGCGTCTCGCGAAGCCTCACAAATAGAAATGACGTCCGAATGGCAAGGCGCCGGCGGTCAGAGGTAGTCGGCTCTGGATCCGATTTCCCACCTCATCTCCGAATACGTAGCGCGAAAATCATCGAACGCATGAATGAATGAGACGTGGGAAAACGTGCCACGACAGACCCTTTTGCCTTCGCCCCCCGTCCTCGTGCCACCGCCGTCGTCTAGAGTCCATGTTCATCCAAAACATCCAGAGAGATAGGGCGTTCGATCTAGACTCTCGTCATCCCAAGTTAACCCTTGCCTTTCCACGCGTACGCACAGCCACGACAGAGCTAAATCAAGCTTAATGGCATATTACAACTCTATTCCCAGCATAGGCGCCCGCTGCTGCACGACGCAGGGCGGCAGACGTACAGTACCACATGAGCAACGTGCAGGCCACAGGTTGTCTTACAAGGACTGCGTCACATAGGTAAGGCATACGTACGTTAAGGCCTTGTCGACGGCAGAGCCGCGACACAGACACAAGATTAGTGTAGATGCCGTGCGAGGCCGCACTCAGGCACCCTCGGGCTCGGGCTCTTCCGCTCTTTTTGTTTGATGCCAGGCCGCATATGCCCCCCTGTTGGCGGGTACAGAGTAATGAGATTGTGCGAGTGTGGAAAGACAGCACTTTGTATGTACGCGGCACAGCCCATTAGCGGGTGTTGGCACACACACGCTCGCTCGCCAAAGTTGGTTTCTCGCTCTCCAGCCAGGCAGGTAAGGTAGAACTAGGCGGCTGTAGTAGGCAGCATCTGGCGACGCAATTTACGCTAATGGTAAAGGGAGGTCGCCAACAGCGGTCATTCCGGCGACGGCTAGTCCGGTGACAACTGGGTGGCTTAGTAAAATGTGTGTTTACCGAAATAGATGGCGGTGAGCTTGATATATATTCGAGACAAGGCCTACGGCTTGGAGCTGTAAAATCAAATAGATTACTGAAAGAGATACAACGAGTAAGAGAATGTGAACGTATAGATAAATCCCGATAGGCTCATCCAATACCAACTCTTAGAACCTACGAGTTGCCTCCTTGACCCCGTAGAGACCATAAGCCGGCGTAATGTTCGTCGCGATATACTATTTCAAATACAATTTGCTTTTCTAAATTAAAGATTTACCGTTTGAACTCTCCGCGAGGCAGAAGACCATGGAGGTCTTGACAGCAAGATCCTCTAATTACCCCCAAGGACGTATGTGAGCTATTCGTGGCTTTGAAGCAACGGTCTTGTGGCGTTCCCTAACACGTAGGTAACATGGCTGGGCGACGGATTGACTAACAGCTATTTTCACTGCCAACCTAGACCGACAATACGTTTGCCAAATTGCCCTCGCCAGGCAGAGGATCTTCACCGATTGATTGATCGAAAGCAGTTGCCACAGCATAGGTACACTACAAAGCAACTACCTAAGCCTCTTAAAAACGGCATACGTACTGTGCCACTCTGCTGCCTTCTTGAACCTATATTTACGAAAGGGACGTATTCTAAGCCAGTATCAAGCCGATAATTCGTAACTCTGCACCCAACATCCTCAAAGCTGTCAGATCCTTACTGTACTATCGGTCTTGCAAATGTAGACTCAATCCGTGAGGCACTTCCAATATATCAGCAAGGTCGTCTTTGCTGCTATAATTAATATTGCGCAAGACGGGCTTGAGCTGCCCCTCGGCAGCTATGAGCTGATCAGCGGAGAAATTCTAAGGGGAATGGCTTCAATTCCCAAGGCCGCAAGACATGAATGAACTGCTAAATACTTGCTTGGACAAGCTGCGTTATGGTATGGGTAGAATAGACAGGCTTGGCGTGATCTAAATGCCCTCGTGCAAAGCTTGCTGCTCTCTATAGAATAGCATTCGTACTGCAAATGTCAATAGAGAGACAATGAGCTCCCAACACATACAGAGTTCTCGCACAACAGCACCTAACTCAATAGCCAGTAACCATGTATATTACAACTTACCACACCACATACCCTAACTAGAGGCTCTACTTCCCCGTAGCCGCGGCGTCAAACAATGTTAGAGTATTTAATCACTAACTAGCCCGAGGGCCAGGGGTCTCAGACAACATAGGTAGACGAGGGCATTATAGTATCACTCTATAGAGACAAGACTAAGTAAGTTAAGGCAACGACAGCATTCAAGTCTAAATTTCCTCGACTAAGAGGCAAATCTATCTAGCATGTGTATATGTAGGCAAGTAGACAGACAGGCTACCTCGCTAATCGCGCAATAGTCTAAAAGGAGCGGCCCAAGAACCTAACCTAGTATCTCTCGCATCAAACCAGCCGTGGAACAGAACTAGGCTAGGCCAAAGGCTCTCAAAATAGGGACACAGAGAAGAGGACAGGTGTATCGCTGTTCCAGCTCCGATTTAGCAGATAGCGTGGGTCTTGCCGTGCTTGCCCTGGATGGAATGCTTCTCCTTCTACACCGGCATTAATGATTAGCATTAACTTCCAGTTTCGATATATCGATTGCTCTGCCAATGTGTATGTAGATATATATGCATGTATACTGAATAGGTAGATAGAAACAAAGGATCAAAACCATCGGAGGAAGGAGAAGCAGAGAAGAGGAGGGGGACGGTATCGATGATGGCCAGTCAACTAGACAGAACGCAAAACAAATTAATGATGAAACGAAAGAAAAGAAAAACAACAAGACTCAAAGTAGGGAAAAGGATTTAAAAATAGAAGAGAAAATCAAGAAAGATGGAAAATGAGGATAACAGATAGATAGACGTTCACGTACCCGGAATCGCGGATGGTTGTGCTTGGTCTCGGTGCTGTTGACCGAGTGTTCGCGGATGTAGTCCTCCTGGGCCTTGATGGAGTCCTTGTCCATCTTCTCGAGCAGGCCCTGGCACAGCTTGATGTCGACGAGCAGCGCGTCGCAGCGGTTCTTGGTGAAGTCCTCGCGCACCACCACGCGCAGCATCTTGAGGTTCTCCGTGTGCGGAGCCATGGTGTAGGCCGGGACGACCCATCCGCGGGCGCGCTAAGTCGTGGCATATGATGTCAGTGTGCTTTCCTTTCCTTTTCCTTCTTATATGATTGGCCGACCGATTCTGTTTTCCGGCTTTGCCTGCCTACCGGGGCCGGGGACCCGGTAAATAAGGTGGTGACACGGGGCGCTGAGTGAGGACTTACCAGGCGGTGAGCGAGAGCAAACTCATCGTAATGGCGCTCTCCTGGCTCTCCTCGGTTCGGAAGCCGGAAAGCGACCAGGGGCAGGCCCTCGCCGGATCGCTTGCTCATAACTAGGGCATCCAAGGTTAGCGGCGGTTTTAAATGTTAAGCGCAGGTATTTTGATGTTTATGGGGTCCGTGAAGCCCGAGCCCGGGGCGCGATCCGCGTCCAAACAGCGAGGGTCCCATTTCTCGGGAATTCTGCCGGGGACAAACAAGAAGACAGTGTGTAAGAGAGGAATTACATACTGATGAAACCAAGCGCTTCGAGGGCTTCGGTCAAGTAATCGGCCGTGCGCGTGAGGTTAGACATGATAGCGCGGTACCCTTTCTTGCCGAGCCGGATCAGCTGGTAGTACTGTCCGATGACCTGGCTAGCGCCCTTGGAAAAGTTCAATCTGCGTTTTGTTGTCAATAAGTGATCGCTCATTGATTTCTCACTATATCGAGGCAATTTGACAAGGGCTCTCCTCATCGGAGAACGGTCCAAATAAGAGATGCCAGTCTCTCTATTTGGTCAAGATAGTGGATTAGAGGTGCTACTCACGTAAATGAAGACTGGTCGGCGCCGAGGTAGTTGATATTGAACACAAGCTCCTGTGGCAGGTATTCCGCAGCTGTTTATTTCACGAGTCCGTTAGTAATGGGTCCTTTATGGTGAGGAATATGCAGAGTTCCAAAGTTCCAAAGTTCCACGATTCCACATGTCGAAGGAACGAATGATGCTTGGGGTGACTCGGGGTTTCATAGTATGTCTCGGAAGCGTAGTACTAACCTCTCCAGACTACCCAGCCGACACCGGGATATACGAGACCGTACTACAAAGTCTCAGCCACGAATCCTTTAACGGTACACAACCATGATCTACTCACCTTGTGGCCGGACACATTAATAGAAACGACCTTCTCGCAGCGGAAATCCCACTCGAGGTCGGGCACAACAAACGGCGCAACAAAGCCGCCCGAGGCAGCATCGACATGGATGGGGCAGTCGAGGCCTTTCTTCACGAGGAGGTCATTGACGCCCTTGACGTCCTCGTACTCGCCGGTGTACGTGGTGCCGAGGATGACGCAGATGCCGATGGTGTTCTCGTCGACGAGGTCGACGGTCTCCTTGGGGTCGATGACGTAGCGGTCGGGGGTGCAGTAGACCAGCTTCTCCTCGACCTCGAAGTACCGCGTCGCCTTCTCCCAGCAGACCTGCACGGCCGACGACATGACGATGTTGGGCTTGTCGACGGACTTGCCGGCCGCGGTGCGCTTGTTCTTCCAGCGCTTCTTCATCGCCAGGACCGCGAGCATGATGGCCTCGGAGGAGCCGACGCACGACGTGCCCACGGCGGCTGTGTTGTTGGCGTCACTCGATGCGGGAGCGTTGAATAGGCGTCCGATCATGGACACGCAGCGGTTTTGGATGTCCGCCGACTGGGGATACTCCTCGTAGTCGATAAAATTCTTCGAGAATGACTCGGCCATGAGTTTCTCTGCTTCCTCTTCCTGAACGTGATCTCACGTTAGTACGGTGTTATGCCCAACATACGAATTGATTGATGAATTCGGTCGAGAGGGGCAAGACGGAAAAGAGTGTAGCCTTACCATGTAGGTTGTAACAAATGATGCCAAGCTGTTCTCATCATATCAGATCATTCTGTGCCTCTTTTCTTACAATAACCTCTACAGCACGTACTTCAGCATTGGGTTTCCATCCAGGCTCAGTTCATCCTTGATCATTCGATAGGCGACCTCCTTAGGCATCTCACCCTCGGGCATCTCATGCCTGGGGAGGTCTTCGGCGGCGAACTTGGAGCCATAGACGCTGGTCGTGAAAGTATCGTCAAAATTGCTGAGCTGTAGGCGAAGATTCTTCACTTCTTCAGGGAGGCCGGCCAAGCCTTTGTTCTCGGCGACCTGGGACAGGTGAACCATGGTTGCAACTGTACGGAAAGGCTTCGTTACACAACACCGGAATAAGACGTGGAGTAGGAAAGAGTAGATGGTCAGAAGGATGCTGCTGGCTTGGATTGGCAGAGAGCTAGATTAAATAGGTATGTACAGTACCAGATGAACGGACCCCAAGTGGCCTGCCTCACACACACAAAACAGGGACTGATGACCAGGGATTGGGATTGGGCCGCAATAGTGGGATGCTGCGGGAAAGAAGCAAGGCAAGGTCAGAGGTGAATAATGAATGGATGAAGGAATGGCATCGAGGTGAGGGAGGGAGCTTGTCCTTGTCTGCCCCTCCATGACCCCCTCCCTCAGGACCTCACTAATAAGAAGCAGCGCTCACGTTGCAACGCAGCACTTCGTGCTACCATACTACCCATACTACCCGCACTAGAACCAGGAACCCAGCCGGCCACATGCACGATGCAAGTCGAGGTGGGGCAGCTCTGCGCTGGAGCTGCTGGAACTGCTGGAACTGGTAGAACTGGGGTACGGAGTCGCATTTTGTGCTGGTAGCGTGCTATAAGCGTACATGATATCCCGCCATAAATCGTGTGCTAAGTTGCTAACGACAAGGTCGGCCCCTCGTACTGACGCAAGCGCATGCAGCCAACAGTGCCCGCAATGACGGTGAGACGGTGGTCAGATAGAATAATACTTGACATGCACCATTCATTCGATCGCGATGCGCGCAGTGCTTCTCGAGTGCCTAACAAGACTGAGACCGAGACCAGTCACCGGATTCGTAGCTTATAGGCACTTACACCAGCTACTGTTGACTCGTCTCGTCTCGTGGGACAGAGATAAATGACGGGCATCGTATACGTAACGCCCTCGGCCGGGAGAATTGCTCATATGCACGACAGTGGGCTTGGAGTCTTAGACAGATGACAGAAAGCTTGGTATGCATTCAACGGGCACGCTTGCGAATTGGCATCAGCAGGGCTGACTAGGAACCTTGCATGAGGCCATGCCTGCGACGGATTGACCCGCTGACCGACCCGTGGGGGAGATGACCAGTCGCGGCTGTGCGATCCAAACCGTCAAGTGGTGTGTTGCCTGTTGTCTCGTCAACAAAAGGTTGAACTGTCCCAAATGCAGCGGGGGATGGCGGATGCACGATGCACAATACTGGAGACTACATACATGCCGCCAATGCAGTGTAGGACAGCGCCATGAAATTCCCACAGTTGAAAAACAATGAATGCACTCCTGTCTGCGGTATCAAATCGCTAGTAACCTGCCGGCAGTTGGCGAACAGGGAAAAGAGCTCCTAGCATCATCCAACTGATCGCAATTTTAGCCGCGACCCCAGGTCAAGATCTCGGTAGGAGTCGGGAAGCCGATCATCTAAGGCCACACAATACGGTATGAAATATCATGGTCGCCGCCAATATCGGTAGCATCATGCTGTATCCTCTACGATCCATGCCATACTACATGAATGAAATGAAGGCAATTTTTCTTTCTTTTCATCTCCAGAAGCTTCTAAAAACATAATCGTTCGCACTTTTCATCCATCTTCAAATAGCAAAGATAAGTCAAGAAGACTAACAGTGACTGACCACGCAGATATATGAGAACGCGTACATGAAGACATAGCAACAATAGAGGGAGGTTATCGAGTGACAGGTATAGACCCGTTCATCGTATGGTGGTCCTTTTGACTGCATATCCTGTTGGTATCTAGTTCTGCGGTTCTTCGTGAGCACCCTCTTGGGTTCCGTTGGACTTTAGAGTGTGCATAGGGTCGTTCCCAAGAAATATATTGATGGCCCGCGTAAGCCGCGTTATGCCCTTCCTCAACTCCTGAGCACCTATGTTGAGAGGCGGAACGAATCTGAGGGTGTTTGTGCCGCACGTGATGATCAACAATCCCTCATTCCTGGCCAAGTCAACGATAGGAGATGGATCTTGTGTCAACTGGAGACCTAGTATCAAGCCGCGGCCCCGAACCTCGCTTATTAAATCTGGGAACTTCCGGTGAAGTCTTCCAAGCGCCCCCTTCAAGCTATTGCCCTTCTGAATGACTTGCTTCTGCAGATCTGGATCGGTTAATTGCTCAACAACCCAATGAGCAGCGCGACACGCCAGGGGATTTCCTCCATAGGTGGTGCCATGATCACCGATTTTGATCTTATCACTAACGAAGCGGTTTGTGATGGTGGCACCGATTGGAAATCCGTTGCCGAGAGCCTTGGCGCTCGTAATGATGTCTGGATGGGCCTCCTTGGGTAGCTTGCTGTGGGCCCAGAGCATACCCGTCCTCATCAGTCCACATTGTATCTCGTCATAGATCAAGACTGCCCCGACCTCGCGGCATCGTTTGGCCAGCGCGGTGAGGAACTCGTTGGTAGCCACGTTGACGCCCCCTTCGCCTTGGATAGGCTCAACAAGGACGCCACACGTCTGCTCGGTGACGAGATCGTGGACAGCGGCCACGTCGTTGTACTTGCCATACCTAAAACCCGGGACCATGGGCGAGAAGGGGTCCTGGTATTTAGGATTAGGAGTAGCAGACAGGCTCCCCATAGTGCGGCCATGGAAGGAGCCGTGGAAGGAGACGATCTCATGCTTAGCACCAGTCGGATCTAAGACTTTGCCGACCTTGCGGGAAAACTTGATGGCGGCCTCGTTGGCCTCGGAGCCGGAGTTGCAAACGAAGACGGACGACGCATCGTGCATGCCGCCCATTGCCCGCGTCTTCTCCACTAGCAGCTCGCAGAGCTGACCTGTCCACTCGTTGAAGTAGAGGTTCGAAGCGTGCATCAGTTTGAGGGCCTGCTTATGAATAATCTTGGCAAGCGTGGGGGGGCTGTGGCCCAAGGCATTCACAGCAATGCCAGCGGTGAAGTCTAGATACCGTCGACCTTCCACGTCCGTCATCCAGGAGCCGTATCCCTTCTTGAAGACAATCGGGGGTCGGGAGTAGGTGGGGACCATGTAGTCTAGATGACGGCTTGTGATGGCCGCATGATTTCTTGAGGTGGGCTTGGTCTGGGGCTCGGGCTGGGAAGAAGTTGGGGCGCTCGGAGTGCCAGTAGAGGCGGGAGCCTCGGCAGCAGACTCGGCGGTAGACTCGGCGGCAGAGGTGGCGGCGGCGGTGGCGGTAGCCTGCGAGTACAGCCGCCTGACGCTACCGGCGAAGACAGATCGCGTGGCGAGTCGAAGGGCCATGCTTCTCGTCCTACCGCCTCGAGGGATGGAAGCAGGAGAGAAAGAAGATGAAGAAGAAGAAGAAGAAGAAGAAGAAGAAGAAGAAGAAGAAGAAGAAGAAGAAGAAGAAGAAGTAGCCTGCGCTGCTGGTCAGTTCAGCTCCGGCTCTAGTCATCATATTGCGCACGACGGCCAACAACATTTTGGGCTTTAGGGGCTTCGCGGGCTTCGTGGATTCACGAGAAGGGAAGAGAGCGGCGGCGGCGGCGGCTGCGGTCGCCCATTGCCATTTCAATTGCGGCATTCATTACAAGCCACCACGCTGTGAGTGCAATGTACGTACCCAAAGGCGGGAACCCGTGAATACAAGCGCCCAGACAGTCAATTAGACGACAAGCCTCGCCGGAACTCTGGAATGACGAATTACACGATAATACAATGACACGCTTGATACCACGTCTTTCGCAGCTCGACCGAACGGAGCGGCGGCTGAGCTGAGCGAGACGAATTGGAGCAGCAGACTTGAAAGAACCAGCTGGACGGCGCGAAGGCCGAACTGTTGGTGTAGTAGATTGGAGTTGCCTTGGTCAAGTGCTTGACCCGAGGTAGGTAAGTTGGTGAGTCAGGTTAAATACTTATATTTGCTAACCTGAGCTATGGAGTATGCGTATGTAAGTCAGTTGGAGAGTCGGCTCCATTGCTTGGTTACTCCGTAGTACTACCTTCCAATCTAACAGCGTAGCACCCGGTTGGTTATCGATAATGGAATTTTTTGTCCGAGGTCGCAGCAACAATGTTACCGACCCAATCTCGCCTACCTAGACTGCCCGGTACTTACCTTCCGCCCCGAACTAGCGGATAGGTGCCGACCATAGGTACTGTATCGTACCTGGTATTTATATGCCACCTGGGATCTTAACACATGGCAGAGCCGCAATTATTACCACTCAAACCGTGATGTTTGTTTGGTGATTAAATCGCTGCCGACCTTTACAATATTCGGTTCGCGTGCGCACTGCTTCGCGGCGCTACACCATTTACAGGTCCAGTTTCATGATGCCCTTCTCTCGAACCAGGAAAATAAATCATTACTCCAACAGAAAGAGACGGTTTCGGCAACATGGCGACGACTGCCCTGAACCTCAAGTGAGCCGTCTGTCCAGCAACGTACTGCCGGACAAGGGCCACTTGGTGCTGATAGAGAGAAGAAAGAGATGTGAGTCGATGGGCGAACGCAAATGACCGCGCCAGTCGCCGTTTGCACACGGTCATGGTCGTCTTTCGAAAGTTCTTGTCACTCGTTGGAGTTCTTGCAACGATGAGTTGGATGCGCCAGAACTATACGTTCAGCGTTTCCTCGGTATTACAGCATCTAACAGACCCTAGATATCCCGAAAGACTGGTAGCGTTGCTGTTAGAAAGTGTCGAACCTGGATGCCAGAAGGGCGACGCGGCTTGTTACATTCCGATCTCGTCTACAATCTCAACTGCCAAATACACCTGTATGTCCGTATCTTATGGAGCATGGCCGGGTACCTACTTTCAGTACTCCGTAAGCCTACCGCACACGCACAAGTCCGTAAGGTAGCACCACGTCCGGAGTACGAGTATCTACCCCTAGCATCAACAATACTCTAGACAAAATCTAAGCACTTTTGCTTAGTAGGGCACGGGTAGGTATTTACCTAGCCTATGTAGGTTTGAGGGTGGTTACTGATAAGTAGGTAACTACTTCGTACGTAAGGGTTCCAAATGGAAGAGACATGTGGAGAGCTTCAGTGGGGTAATAGTGGGGTTACCACTACGAGAGCTCACTGGCCAACCCCAGCTTGGTACCCCAGTGCTTGGCGCTGAATACCTAGGGTGGATCGCTTTCACATGTCACCCAAAGCTTCCAACCCAGCAGCGCCCTTGTTGCTGACCAGTGATGGCGCAGCCGTCACAAGCTCACACGTGCCGTTCCCGAGCCCGCCGCCAGTTACCACAATTGTCGGAGGCTCGCAAGTCTTCTTGTCTGCGCGATACATAATTTGCAGGTTGAGCAAGACGATGTTCCAGACATCTCGATATCGATACCGCTACTATTGTCCTACCTGAAGCTGCAATAAATATCGGTGCTTCTAAAAGACGCCACCCTGACCCCCTTGTTCTTGTCTCGCTTTGTTTCGTCTTTGTTGCTTCGCCGTCATCGCGACCTATTGTTAGCCCGTGATCGATCCTGCGCCTGACTCGACAACCTCGGATATCTCTGCCCAACTGTCCAGCAGCTCAGCTATCCAGCTCCCTGCCTAGCCTGCCATTGCTTTCTCACGAGAACGCAGCCATCTTGAATCCTCCAGGTATTCGTGTAAACATCAGCCCAAATCACTGCCATACCTGGTGTGTGGCGCTACACCTAATGGTTGGTGTTTTAGCATCGCCAGTCTACCTCCCTGCCCTCTGAGAAGCTTCCCAAACCCGTCGCATCCGAAAGGCTGGCATGTCGAATCCAATTTGGCAAAGTGTATTGAATCTCCCCATTTTGTCTCGCGCGATATGTTAGACCACGTTCTGGGCCGTCCGTCCGCGAAGTCACGTCGACTCCAAGTCTTGGCTGTTCTGACGTTCTGGTCGGTATACCTCTATCGGTGGGTGTCTATGAACAACCATTTAATTTGCTATTATGCTGATTACTGCGTAGAGGAAACCGTCATGGCCCCCCTTTGCTGCGGTTTCTGTCGAGATTTGTCTCGAAGAAATTAACGGGATGGCAGGTTGTCGTTGTCACTATGATCTATCTCTACGCCGCTCGAAATTTCAGTACGCTTGTAGGGCTGGCTAGCCCGGAGCCTATGGCGAACATGTACGACACGGCTTATTTCCGTGCTACCTGGGTGCTTACGGCCCTGGACGCCGGTTTCTGGACTGCTATGAAGATCAAGAAAAAGTGGCTGAGAGACGTGGCGAGCATGGTTTTCACCGTCTTCTACATGGTGGCTGCCGAACGAGCGGACGAGAAGGTCCGTAAAGTCCGTGGCATGTTAACCGTTGACCATTTGCGTGTGAGCTGGAATAAGGGAACATCACCGTATCTCGGCGCTCTCCAAAATCTGATGCGGCCCCGTTTCACACGGTGGCCACCCCGCGCCATCCGCATACCACGGCCCAATGTGAGCGACTACACGGAACCGATCTCGGGCTGGCTATATTACGATGGCCCCATTTCCGATCTCGAGCATATTAACAAGGTGATCCTGGACATACCAGGCGGCGGCTTCGTGGCCATGGATCCGAGGTGTCATGACGATAAGCTCCTCGCCTGGGCCGGCAAGACGGGACTACCCGTGCTCAGCCTTGACTACAAAAAGGCACCGGAGTACCCGTACCCTTATGCACTGAACGAATGTTTTGACGTGTATACGACAATGATCAAATCGAGAGGTCGTTGCATCGGGATGTCTGGGCGTGAAGCCCCAAAGATCATAGTCACCGGCGATAGCGCCGGCGGAAACCTGGCAACAGCGATGACTTTGATGATCATAGAAACCGTAACAAGCAAACGCCGGCTAGGCCTCTCTCCAGAAGAATTGCCGTTGCCATCTGGCCTGGTTCTTCTCTATCCTGCCCTAGATATGAATATCGGCAACTGGATGTCTGATGAACAAATGTCGTTGATCAAAGACCGGAGGATGCGCGTCGCCAATAAAGATTATCTGAAGCGCAAGAGCATGCAATACAATGATTTGGTGGGTACACCTCATCATTCTGATGACGAAGATGAGTATCCCTTTCCTCACGGGGCCACAGCGAAAGCGCCAGACGACAGTACCAGCGATCAGACTGTTCAAGTGCCCCATCCAGAGTATTCCCATGCAAGCCCACAAACATGGTCCAAGCCCAAACCTTCGATCACGTTGTCTCGGCAGGAGAGCCAATCCTCATCGCATCACTCCCAGCCTATGCGCACGCGTCTAGCCATGGCATCAATGATCTCTTACTTTAACGACCGGATTATCACACCAGAGATGATGCGCGCCATGATAATTTTGTACATTGGCCCGCATAATCGTCCTGATTTCTCACAGGACTATCTACTATCTCCCATCCTGGCGCCTGATGCCCTCCTCCAGCGTTTTCCGAAAACATACTTCTTGACTGGCGAGCGTGACCCCTTAGTCGACGATACGGTCATATTTGCCGGCCGTTTACGTCGTATCAAACATGCTTGCCACTCTCGTCGCAAATCACAGGACGTAGAAGGACTAGAAGATGTAGCTGACTTCGACGATAAGGATGTTGCTGAAGTAGTTCTGATTCCTGGAGTCAGTCACGGTTTTATGCAATTCCCCACCATCTATCCTCCGGCCTGGAAACTCATCGACCGCTGCGCCCAGTGGGCAGAGGACCTACTTAACGCTGCTGAGTCTCACGATAGGCACGAACAACAACGTGCGAAGACTCAGCGCTATACGCAGGCGGAGTCTAGCGGAGACGAAGACCGCCCCCTAGAGATTAACATGACTAGACTCCGGGGAAGGACAATGAGCGATAACAATAAGCTAAAACAATCCGAAGAAACGACAGATCAAATCAGTAATGATCATGATGATGTGCAAACGAACGGCCTGAGGGTCAAAAAGAAAAGGACGAATGGGCGAGCCAGGGGAGGTAAAGGGTCGAGGAGTATTGTCAAACTAGATAGTTCTGACGATCTCCTCGGTCGACGTATGCAGGGTCTAGCTGGCCCTCTGACAGGTCTACAGGATGAAGATTAGCCCCGGCACCTTCGTGGCTGGTTTGATTTGTATATACGAAGGTGCGTGTCACAATCAACAATCACGCTAAACTAGCATTCACAGTGCTTAGCGTGGTTGTTGATTGTGACACACACCTCCGTACTGACCCTACCTAAGTTATTATTGCATCAACCTTTTCGGACAATCAGTATGCAGACTATTTCTACTGTTTAATCCACCAGTAGATACCCCGTAGAATTTCCGGCCGCCAACTTCCGCTTGCGAGGCATTTCTTTGAATTAAGTTATCCATCTACACGTAGGCTAGGAACTCATGCAGCTGGTCCTTTGCCTTTGTAAGTTCGGCTTGTACATCGGTTCTACTTATTATTATCGTCTTAACTTGATGCTTACAAGTCTCTTTCCTCGGTCAAAGCAAGATTGGATCATAGACAGGATCGGCCTGACTTCAACAACTCGAAAGCACGAGATATATTGTCATCGTCAGTAAGGCTAGTATACGGATATACTTGATGAATATTATTAGCAGCTAATTATCCTTTTCATAAATATTAATAGGAGATTATGCCTCTTCTGTTCGC
Source organism: Nemania sp. FL0916 (assembly GCA_022578715.1). Classification (NCBI taxonomy): domain Eukaryota; kingdom Fungi; phylum Ascomycota; class Sordariomycetes; order Xylariales; family Xylariaceae; genus Nemania; species Nemania sp. FL0916. Next base: position 64,117 of record MU390263.1, read on the forward strand.
TTGTATACATGCCTGTTGGCTTCCTCAAGTTATCGAGAAGCTCAGAGAGCAACTGATCCCTCTATTGACCCCTTCACTAGACTCAGCTAAAACGGACTTCTATCCCCGTTCTTACCCCTTTTCCTGACCATTAGGAATTCCAACTTATGTTAAAATTTAGCGCGTTGGGAGCCTTTCATGCAATGCAGGATGCGTCTGTCTACGCCATGTCAGAGAAGATATTCACAGCTTTCTTCTATTGTGTTGCCAACACTTATTTAATCACGTAGAATTCCTGGTGAGAAGAGAGATTTGTGCTAGGTACACACCGAGCAGCGGGGCTGTAATTCCGCATACGAATTTCAAACCTCATCGCCGGCGACCTCATCTCCAGGCTTCAGCCTCGCCAGCCCCGTCCCCGTCCCCGTCAGCTCCGGACCCCGCCAGCTCCGGCCTCGCCAGCTCCGGCTTCGCTAGCATCAGCCGCGCCAACCTCAACCTCGTCGGTGCTATAGATATCCGCTTTAATTCTCTCCGCCTGCCACTGTTTTGGAGCTTCCGCTTGTTTCTCTGCCAGGTCATCGACGAGGCGATAATCTGGCTACTTCTGTTTATCAGTGAGTCGAATTTTTCTGTGGACTAGGGCTTCCTTCTATATCCATCTGGGATTCTCCCTCTCTTCTTCTTCTTCTTTTTCTCCTCTCTACCTTTCCATCTCTCTATCGTTCCACCTTTCCATCTGTTGCATTGCACTACACCCAGCCCCCCATCAACTATCAAGTGATTCTTCCAATATCACACACCCACCTATCCAACAACACCCACTATCAAGATGTCTGACGCAGGAAACGGACAGCCGGCTCTTGGCTCCGAGCGTGTCGGCTTCACGCTGAATGACTTCGAGCTGGATATCGTGTATAAAGCTCTTGATATCTTCACCGGTGAAGTAAGTATATCTACCTCCCATTCTTTCATCAAAGATCCTCAGTATGGCGTTGTTGTTGCCATCGTTTCTTTGTTCCATAGCAATGTTTCCTGCATGTCACCAACATCAGCACCCCCAACCCCCCTCTCTCCCCAACGCATAGCAACTCTTAACTCTAGGCTTCGCAATCCATCCTTCAGTAGTTCAACTTCGGCTTGCCTTAGTTACTCGGATGAATCCAACGCCCGCTGTAGCAAAGCCGGCTTTGACAAAGATGTTGATGTTTTGCCCCTGTGTCGCCGGTTCGGAGAAGTCAAGAATTCGCCTCCTATCCAGGCTATCCTCGATGCTTATTCAGGAACCCCTTAACTCGAGCACCCCCGATCCGATGAATGCTTACTACAGACACCATATATAATAATCACCAACCAGCACCTCAAACACCTTTTCACTCCTTCTGCCGAATCTCCACATCATCTCTCACTTCAGATTTCCATATCCTTGTCTAGACTAACTCTGGATTCTTTCCAGGAGCAGGTTGACTTCAAAGAGCTCGCCAAAGCCGTCGGAGACGGCATCACGGAGGATGCCTTGCGCGGACCCTGGAAAAAAATTATGTGGAAATTGGAAATTCACTCTCGCCTCTATGCCGCTCTCAACAATGACGCTGATCAAGACACCATTGAAGACTCCGATGAAGACGCTGATAGAGACGCCGGTGGAGTCGCCGGTGGAGATGCTGGTGGCATCGCTGGTGACGGCACCCCGGGCCAAGCTAAGCGAAACAACGACGATCGTGTCGCCGACGGCGACTCTGACGTTGAGGAGCCGGGCGACCGAATCAAGCGTGCCCGCGGGCCCGAGCCTGCTCCTCAGGCAGATGAACCGATCGAGGACTTTGTTGCACATGAAGACGAGGAACCGGTTCGGGCTCCCGATGAGATTTACTTCGCCAATGTTATCAATGCTGTTTTAAATTCAACTGTGGATGATGCAGTTCATCATGCGTACCTAAGCGACCATGAAGAACTTGCAAACTACCGGCAAGGTAATAGCCAGACCCGCCTTTGATGTTAAGCATGGCATTAAACAGGTCATGTATCATACTTATTGAGAGCTTCGCTAACGACTGTGGTAATCAGAACGCGCCCGAATCCAGGCAGCTCACCAGGCCGCACTACAGGATTTCCAAGAGCAGCTACGCGCTCAGCGTGTTGTTCACGCTCAGCAGTTAGAGGCATGTGGTCGCGCGCATAACCTACGCTTCGGCCAGACGATGCGGAACTTGCAGAACTTGCAGAACCAAATCGCCCAACTGCAGGCACAAGCTCGAGACTGGGAGCAACTAGCCGATTTTCTTCGCGAGCGTGAGCGTCAGGCGGTAAACCAACGAGACCAAGCCTTGAACCAACGAGACCAAGCCTTGAACCAACGAGACCAAGCTCAGCGAGAAAGAGATCAAGCCGTACTTGGTCAAGAGCTGGCCGTACAGCGCCGGTACCAAGTGCTCTTGCGACGAGCAGATGCGGGCGCACGCCCTCACTTCCCCTAATTAATCTAACTGGGGCCCCATCAGATAAATAACGGAGAGGCGAAGATCCGAACTCGAACTCCGGCTTTTGCGTTCAGCGGTTCTCTCGACGCCATCAGATCCGTTATTCTATATGGAGGAAATTTTCGGATGGGAGGCCGATGTGAAGGGCAAAAATGGGGCCTCGGGTCGTATGTTGTAAAGCATACCTGAACTTGCTTGTACTTACGATTTGCTCTTTCTGTTTGCGTCTCTAACCAGGTACTTGTCGTCTCACGATGATGGATATGGAGGTATAGCACCTGGCCTAGATCCTAGATTAGCATAGGAGTCCCATCATGACACCCTAAAAAAATCCCCTCTCATCATAGGTAGCACCCAATAAAAAACAATAAAACCACCAAGTCTTTCAACATGCACAACGTACTAAGGATTCTCGTAGTCGCCGGTTCGTCATCTGAGTAATCGCACAACCACTCGTAGGTGTCTATACCTAAACCCTAATGTAAGCCACGTAAACTTGAGAATGGGAAAGAAAAGAAACCGTAAGTACTTGTCGTGATAGAATAATTCCACGGTAAAATAATGCTATGTATGCTTGCGCGAAGGGGTATATATATAGACACAACAAACAGATTATCATCACATCCATCGCATCCACCAATAAAGCAATCAATCAATCAAGCCTCCCCCTTGCTATCATAATCAAACAACAACAACACTGCCAAATCATATCCCCTCCCCTTTTCTTTTTAAATCTTCATCTTCATGCACACCCGACGTCTCAGAACCTCTGCTGCGACGACTTCCGCGAAACCGACAGCCCCCAAGGTCTCTCACCAAGTTCATCCCTGCAGACTTTATGCTCGACGCTGACCCGCACATCATCGAGCTTGCTATCCCCAAGAGCAACCGGCGCCCCGCCTCTTAAGATCTGGTCCCTGAAATTGCGCTCAAACCCGCGCTGGCCCTCGGACACGACCTCGGCCTGCGAGGACGCGAGCCCCGCGCCTTCGAGCGGGTACACTCTGCCGCGGACATACGGGTCCCTGACACCATAACCGATACCCGTTTGCTGGTGTTGCTGCTCGGCTACCGGTACGAACGTAGTCGGGGTACTAGAGCGCGGCGTCGGGGGCGCTTGCAGTTCCGCGTCCGTCGAGGACATGAGCTTGAGACTCATATCGCTAGTCCGTCGGGATGGCGAGCGTAGTTCGAATAACTGCGTGTCGTGGCCCGAGAGCCGTCGGTGGTGCCGCGTGACGTGGACTTCTTGGGTCACGAAGATGGCGTCCCAGCCGTGTGTTAAAAGGGGCCAGAATACGGGGATCGAGGCCACGATAGAGGCGAGGTCCACCTCGAGCGCGGCGAGCACGATGCTCGTGGGCCCGTAGAATGTGGGGTCCGGGACGGGGTAGGTTGTTGCTCGGGTTTTGATGATGACGTGTAGGCGCCAGATGCTGATGGCGTTGATGCTGTGGATGTGTTAGCTTGTTTTGCTGTCTCATATAGACATAGCGCTGAGGGAAGTCTTATATGTGTACATGTATGTATGTATGTATATAAATATATATATATATATATACGTATAATACATTGATAGATGGAAGAAAGGAGAGGGAGCGTGTGGAATAAGAATTTGGCTGGAAACAACTTACAGGATACCTAGCAGAATCATAAAAGAGAAGCCGACGCGCTGCTTCTTCTGCTTGAATGTTTTGAAGTAGAGCGGGATAGGGATCGCAAGCACGATGAGGTCAAGGATAACATTAGTCGAGACGTGAGCGGCGAAAGTCCCAGCAATCTCGCCCGAGATCCTCGATCCGAAACCGTAGCAATGCGAGGGTTCATTCCAATCCCAAAAACCGGACAGCGGCGCGCACGGCACCAGTGCGATGGCCGTGAAGGCGACGCCCCAGAGCGCGCAGAACACGATGAAGAACCAGCACACCTTGCGCGCGCGCTCGTCGTCGTAGAACAGTCGCAGGTACTGTGTCAGCAGACACAGCTTCATCAGCGCCGTCGAGGCCGTGTATGAGAGTAGCGCGACGTAGAAAAACTATCACGCTATGTTAATATAGGAGGGTTAATAGTTGTGATCAAAAATATCACTAACCTTAAGAAACTCAACCCGGTTCGCCGGGCTGACGGTTGCAAAATGCTTGCCGAAGCCATGGTTGAATACTATGATGTCTGTTAGCTTGGCACGTTCCGTTTTCATATACTGAAGTGAGAATAGAGAAGCATACATAATAAGAGGAAGATTGTGCCGACTGTTGCGGAAACCTGTGAAAGTCATGTTAGTTTAAATGTCAAGAGAGATAATCATCGCGCCCAACCCCGAGACTTTCACCTACCCGAAAAATTACAACGAATAAGTCATCCCATCCGAGACATTGAAGGCGATACCGCGTATGTAACCTTAATACTACACAAAACCAAGAGACGACCTGAAGTGATGCGCAATGGCGTTAGTGGCGTTGTCCTAAGTAATACTTCTTCGGTCAACCCCCTCAGCTGCACACTCACAGCAAACGGAATGAGGATTCCTTCAACGGTCGCACGAGAATTGAAAGCGCCCGGCTTTTCGTGAGAATTGTCGTAGGGGATTATTGCGTCTCCAGACATCGCTTATTACTTGTTTGTCGCGCGATGCGGGTAAAGAACCCTCCCACGGCCCGTTGGCGTGAGCAGTTCAACACAGCATATTCCACCCTTGTCGTCTGTTTGAATTTCCACCCGATCACTGTTTTTTCTTGTAGGTCGACAACATTTGTCCATGCAAAGTCGTTTCGATATTTCTTCTGTTCTTGTTGTTTTTCTCATATATGCTCAATCTCGGTTAAGTTTACTTCTCATGTGTATGTATGCAGTTCGCTTCGTTGTTGGCAGGTGGTTCGTTAGAGGTACCGAACAAGAGTTGATTGCTTTCCGGTGCTGTGGGGGTGGAGTATGGTTATAAGAAGCAAGCAGTCTTGACCTCCTTCATCCTTCCACACCACCACCCCTGCTTTCCTTGGCCGATCCCAGACTAGGGCGCTGTCCGGATGAGACACCACCCTAATATTACTTACCTATGCGGAAACTCTCTGTGAGAAAACTACTTACATCAGATGGTAGGATCAGGCTGAGCAGATGACGGGATCCCGGGCAATCCGCCCAACTGCACGGCATTCTGCATAGTGTAATACCTGATACGACCTCGCTACACCCGAGAGCCGGCATAGATCCTCGCCTAATTGCATCAAACGACTTCACCAAACCACGGCCTACGAAGTATATCGCCATCACAGATCATTCAACTTTAGAAGTTCTACCTAATCTATGTACCGCGAAACCGTTGACGGCAAGCAAATTAGCGAGATGGGAAATGCCGCGAAAGAAGGTAATCTAGAACGTGGCATCAAGTGGACCGGGCTAACCTCAACATTCCTATAGCACCGGTACATATAACTGAAATCATCATTAAGCCGTTTGTTTATCCCTCCTCTTCGACAAGGTGTACCTGGCATAATGAGCCGTTTGTAGTGTAGGACGGTTAAGAAAAAAAAAAAGCGGTGGACGAAGGATGCCGACTCCCTGCGTTTCGGCTCGTTCTCCCCAGGAACTCCTTTTCGCGAATACCTTGCCATTCTTTAGCTCGTTGAAAAATTTCTGTTGATTGCAAGGTATGTTGATAATTGATTAGCAGCCACTCATGCTATTATCTGAGTCGTGAATTAAACTATGCTGTTACCCTTGAACCAGCTTGGCTTTTCTTAGACTACCTACTACGTGTATTAGCACACAATAATCTTCCCAGCGCTACTGCATTCTCCGTAACAAAAAACAGTAAGGATTTCCTTTTTCTCGAAACTATCTCTCCCCTAGCTAGTGCAGGTACGTCTCTAGGATAGTGCAGAACGGATCAGGGCGGATATAATCGCGGAGGCCAAGATGAGTAAGCTCGGGCGCTCCACAGTCTCGTGGCTCGAGCAGCGTGTGCCCAACTGGACTGGAACTTGGCGGAGGGATGGGCCGAACGTCGGCTTGGGGGAAGGGGAATCACACACTACACCCGCGGGTACGCTACAGCACACACTATTGTTACCCTTCCACTATCTTGCATACATAGTGTTTTTTATAGCGGCGATAAAGATAAAGAAAGGCTCGGGCCTACTCCGTACTACAAGACCCTTAAAACTCGCAGAATCAACTGCAAATACGGAAGATTGTTACCCACCAACTCGATAGAAATAAAAGCGATCGGCTGAGAGTCAATACCAAGACACCGTATTCTTGAAAAGAGTGCGATCTGCTCGGTATTCTAAGTGTTCATTCGCAAGCTTCAGAGTCATTATCCAGAAAAATACGACCCATGCCTTGATTTTAGGTGCCATCCTGATTAGGTGTTATTACCAGGTATTGTAGCTGACGCTTGACATTGGCTGGTCGTTATACCTTGTGTGACCTGTAGCGTAGTATAGGTTTTTTCGCCCGTGCATATGGTGTGCTGCGGGTGGTGTATTGCTGGGGAAATGACAGAACCGGTTGTTCGGGCAAGTTGAGCGACCAGAATGGAGTATAGCAGGCTTCATAATGCCAGACCGGACGAAAGAACGCCGGTGTGGATGGGCAGCGCTTCGGCCAGTTGGTCAGTAATTGACTTGGCCGGGAGAACCGTGAAACATCGTGATATAATATGCAGTGTCATAATAATAGATATTAGAAAGGCACATTCTGCTTAGGTAGGTTTGTCTGTCATTTACCACTACTAGCAAAATACACTACACTACGTGCCGAATTACTAACGTCCAACCAGACATCTACGCCTGTTGTGTGTCTGGGCGATCACAAATCCCGAGGTGCTGTTGGCTTACGGGGTGCAGTCGCTTATGCAGCGCGTTTGTTCTGGAAGGCTTCCTGGCTCCTTCGAATGCGCGGTGTCGCCGCGCTTGTCTCTGGTTGAACTGAGACATTCGTGTCGTCCTGTGTGCTTGTTTCGCGAAATCTGTTGGTCCGCGCCGTGGCGGTGGATGGGTGCTTCGCCTCGATGTCTCAGACATAAGCTTTGGGGTAATTGGCTAGGCGTAATTACTTACCTACTATAAACTTATACCCCATTGCAACCGTTCGTTGCGGAACTTTCAACAAGATGAACAGCTAATTATCATTCGACAACCCGTACCCATGCGGTTCCATCGCAGGTCTTATCGTATTACAGAACCGAAGCGATGATCGGGGGCAGCATATCTTGTGATTTACATACTGGGCTATTTATGCAGTTTCCTTAGACTGATTTGCATTATACTGTAACTCGCATACTAGGCGAGAGATCCCGTCTGCCGGCATGTCCGACTTGCATTTGTTCCCAACTCTATTCCTCAAGCGAATTTTTGCTAAAATCAAATACCTAACCTACGAGAGTGGAGATTCGATTCTTCCTCCCCATCTCAGAACCGCTGTCTAGTGTGCACTAGCGAACTCATCGCCCAATCCGTCGATGTCGCCCGTTTCACGATTATCGCTTCCGGCGTAGCGTAGCTGTAAACTGCCAGATCAGCTCCTGAATTCACTAAGCCAACCTTGGGTGCTCAGGCAGGGTATTCTGCGCTAAGGCAGAAGAACCCTGAACCTGGCTACGGTCCGGGGGCGCTGTACGTAATATGGCGCGGTAGTGGAGTGTAAGCGCTGTTAATTATAGCCAGTGTGCGTGATCCGGTGTTGCATTCGGTGTCGTGATCTCGTTCGTGATAGAAATGCGAACAAGCGATATTATGTACATATTAGAGTTAGGATGCCCTGAGCGGATTCAGTAATCTCATACTTATCTCGTACATGGAGTTTTGTAGGTACGGTAAACATTTTACGCTCTCAAACGAGTGGCGTGTTTTCATTCTGCCTCTGTCTAAGATGTATGCCTCACCAAGTGTCTTCAGCAGTTGCTGCTGATTCCCCAACCAATGAAAAGAATAAGGACTAGACTACCCCTCACGAGGACAAGACCGACTGCATTGTCAATCACACTGCTTATTGAGAGGCGGCAGAGACTTACTCAGTATTAGCTATAGTCATACAACGAACTCGAGGCACCACTTAGTACAAGGGTCCGCTACGCAGTCTCGTACACCCAATTTCAGAATCGTACGTTAATTGTGATGTGGATCAGAACAGGAAAACAGGAAACACCGAGCGCAAAAGAACATATTATCTGTTTGCCGGATCATGTGACTTTCATTCGCTACATTTATTATTACTATCGCGTCTAGAACCGCCACCGGGCTCAAGACTGCAACCAATAATCATGCTAGCAGAGTTAGCATCCTAAGGCATGGTCGAGAGAGTGAAATGGCGCATGAAGCACGTAGAGTTGCTATTTCCTCTCCTAGGACACCTTCAGAGCCTATCCGAGTGAATGTGTGCGGACCATAGATATAGTACGGTAAATGCGAGCCTTTGGATAATAGGAGTAGTGAATACAGGACGTATAGTTTCGCAAGCAGAGAGCTCGTGGAGGCTATACGAGGGCTTGCCGCTGCTTTTGATGCACGCTCTGTTCATCATTTCCTTTCTCATCTTATGATTGATATACATTGTCAGAATTCCTTATACGAGATCGCGAGCCGCGCGTCCATGACAAACTCCCATATCACGCCGGTGTCGACAAACAATATCATTATTTCGAAAATGTCGAGGTCCGAGGAAGATAGACACGATCAGCCCTTAGAGCTGTTACTAGACTATGGTTGTACCGATTGGAGGGCTAGCAGTCAACGCGCCGCAGATCTATATGCCTCCGATGCCAAGCTGTGGCGAAAAGAGGATTTCGTGGACATCGAACAGCAGCTCGAGCAATCGTGTACCACTGAGAGATTCACAGTTCGTCGTATCGACGGCAGCTTAGTTCACATCAAAAATCCGATGTTCGGTGTTGAGAAGCCGATTTGGTGAGGCTGACGATGTCCCACGTCCGTTAATGAAGGCATTGTACTGATATTTCCTTGCCTCCAGGAAGCCATACGTCGAATTCCGAGAGTACTGGCGCCTTGTTCATTCCCCTCCCGACGGACCCCCTGAAACATATAATTGCACCTATGTCGTCGGCTGGACAAACTCGACGTGGCATGACTACCAGGGATCAATCGAGAACTTTGAGCGTTTATTTGAAGCCAGCCAGCGACGGTGGGACGCTAGCCCGACATGCGAAGCCTTCAAGTCGCAGTTTTGTAAGCTTTTAAGCGGAAATGGCAGTGGAAATGGGAAGAAGGTCACCAAGGTCGTTTGTTTCGGGTTAGGCGATATGAACTTCAAGGGCCCTGACTGGTGGAGAAGCGCGAATGACTCTAAGCCAGAGAATGAGCGAGAATCTCAAACGCATCTGGTGGAGGGTGCTTATATACACCATGCGATTGCGTTGACGATGGCCGATATAGCCCGCTCTTGCGCTAGATCCGAGAGCACCGGGATAAGGCTACTCACGCAAGACCCGGCTTACTCGAACGAGACAGAAGATTTCTTACGCAAAATCGGATTTGAAGTTGTAGGGAAACACGGGGCCGGAGGCTTCGCGGAACTGGATGACGAGTGTATTGTATTTTCGGCTTTTGCGCCAGCACCACTAAAGCAGATCATCGCGGATCTCGCACGGCCAGCGGCCATCATATGTGCCAAAAGGAGCACTGACACAGTCTTCCACGGCCCCAAGTACGTATTCCCGCCTCTCTACTCTCCCTTGTACTCTATCTAACATGGGCCTTACTTAGAAAGCCATATGGCGACCCGGATGCTCCAAGGACGAGGCAGATGTGGAAAGATTACGAAGGCTCAGATTTTCCGGTTCCGCCAGATGAAGCGATACTAGAAGGTTCACTACGCCAATTAGGAATATACACTAGGATCACGGATCAATAATAATAATTCTTCCAAGACATCTACGTGACTGACATTTGCCGTAAGGCCACAAGTTTATCTAAATGAGATCTGCCATACAAAGCTGTCCAAGGGTCTAATCTTGCTAGGAGACCCCAATGATTTCAAGCCTGTCACTCACGATTCGACTTGCAGGATGATCTTTCACTATGATAAATTTGATTTAAACCTTCTGTGCAAGTCTTACTCCTTCACGGTCAACTAGGACTGCAATCTGTTGGAGTATGCAATGGAGACTAACTTGACGGCAGAGATGATGAGATACGAGTTGTCTATTGACGATGATACTATCGCCGCTAAGTGAGCGACATCGAACACTGATAGCCAGCGCCTGTTCATCAGAGCCGTTTATAGAATTGAACAAGAGACTGCAAATGAAAGACTTATAATGGACGATAAACCAAAATAACCAATAGGCTCGGACACATCGACCTTGCGCAGTGATACTCATAGAATGAAGAAGCCCTCAAGACACGATATATTCTTCTGACATCACCAACAGCACAACAAGATCCAGGGACCGAAACAACAGTACCTAGCCCTGGAACAACGCTAAATGAGATAAAGCTGGCTTAGCAATCCTTGATACCACTGTGATGTTATCATATAATTAGCCGACACCACGAGAGCATTATGAAGACTTCTGTATCATACTCATATACACCCTAGACTTAGACACAGCCAGTAAGACCCAGCGACTACATCTTCAATCTCAAAAATCCTCATCCTCCATCCCCCCCTCCACCCCCATTACCCTCTCCCCAACCTCCCTAATCTTCTCCCCCAGAATCGCCCGTCCATACCTATCCGCCACCTTCCCCGCAGCCTCGAGCATCCTGCCCGAGCGATCACGCATGAGCATAACCAGCTCGAGCGCGCGCATGCCGCGGTCCTCGCCCTCGCGACACTCGATGGCCAGGAGCTGGAGGAGCGCTTTATCGATGTCCAGCTCGAGGCGCGCGAGCGCCGACTGCTGCTTCCGGGAGTCGCTCCCTTGGGTGGAATCCGCGAGGTCCTGGAGCTGTGCGGCTGCGATGCCTTTGAGGAGGAATTGCTGCTCGAGCTTACGGCTCTCATCTTCGCCATCCCTGTCCTCGTCTCCATCCTCGTCATTGTCGTCATCCATCATCGCATCTGGATTAAGACTCTTCTTCTTTTTGTTATTTGAGGGTGGTTCGGATGTAAGGGGTATAGAGAAGTCGAATTCAGATAATAGCGGGAGCGGGAAGTAGGGGTATTCTTCCTCGCCTTTGAGGATGATGCAGTGGAACTTGTTGTCGGCGACGGCGATGGGGAAGTAGCTCTCTGTTTTGCGGCCTGATGCTAAGCGAGGGAGGAGCTTGGTGTCTAATAATGGGACCCATGAAGCGCGGGAGGGTTGCCGCCAGTGTAGAAGGGTGAGCAGTGTCCCTGTAGAATCGTATATGCATGGATCCTACGTGAGTGTTAGAATTCAGTCCGAGTGGGATGCAACGTAAATAGGGGAATGCTTGGATACATACGCCGCAATCTGAAAAGAAGACACTCTTTAGAGTCGCGCCCGGGGGCAGCGCAACAGTGTCTTCATTCTGGCAGATCTCATCTCTTTTGATGTTTTCAATTGTGTACAGTAACCTTGTCTGGCCATTTCCTGTAGCTGGTCCATTGCCTATGGTCATCACGTAGTCTCTCCAACTTGCACAAGTGACCATCGGCGTGCTCTTAGGCCGGTATACCTTGTAAGGTATGCCGAATAGGGTGTAAACTCGCACATAGCCAGCCGTCGTAGTCACAGTCACGAAGGAATCACTCAGAGACATGGCGAGAATACCCTCCCCCTTAGGTAGGTGTGTTTTCCAATCCGTACGATGTGTCCAAGTTTCATGGGGCCGGTAAAATATCGTCGCGGGCGTGACTGCAGTGGGTGGACAAGATAAGACCACGCCGTTTTCTGTCAGGCAAGCTTTATCGTACAGGTATGTATCGTTGATCCGAATTTTCTTCTGGAATCCTTGGTCATAGAATTCAACTGTAACGGTATTATGCCCATCCTGATCTATCGTCCACACAAAGCCAATCAGATTGAGACACAGGTATTTCCGGTCCTGACGCCAGGGCGTCGAGCCAGGCTGGAATGCTTCATGGTACTCGATCTCGACATTGCGACGTTTACTCAGAGGCTGACCGGATTCATCAACTCCACCATATGGCCGTTTGCCATTGCTATTGATCACGTATCCGGCACCATCGTCATCAACCACAAAGTCCTCATCTTCGGGTAGCGGGCCGTCCATGAGAGAATCATAGCTGCCAGCAGAGTCCCTGCGCGGCCGAGAGACCATTTGCTTAGCTCCATTGGTCTCGGGTCGCCTCACATTGACAGAGACCTCAGACAGCGAGTTATGCACGAACGGAGCCGGTTGAAGGGATAACTTCAACAGCGCAGCATGTTCTTCGGGAACAAAGTCAGGATGGATATACACTTCGCCATCCGAGTTCGTGAAAGATACGATGTTGTCTGTAGGATGCCATGCGATATCCATGACATTGGCAAAGTTATGGCGGGACAGAACGGCCTGCGTTTTGGTGTCCCATATCAAGATCTTCTTGTCTTTGCCGGCGGATGCTAGCATGGCTCCGTTCGGCGACCATGCCAGAGCTGTGATTTCGCCAGTGTGTCCGTTTGAAAAGACACGCTGGTTTTCCCAATCATTCTTCGACACCACCTGTATGTCTCTCGTGGGAGTTGGGACGGCAAAAGCGCGGCCGTCAGGGTGCCAGGCGATCTTAGTGCTGATATCGGACTCGGTCTCCAGGGCGCCAATGACGCCGTCTACCCTCCTGATCAGCTCGGGATCTTCTGTGTCGTCCTGACCGAGACTGTATATGTAAACTATGCCATCCGTGCAGGCCAACGACACGGTCTCTCCCTTGGTATCGAAGGCCAAGTGCTTGGTGGGTCTGTTGTGTTCGCGGAGGTGTCGAAGCTTGCTGTTGTCGTTGGTCCGAACGAGTTTGACGGTCAGCTCGTCGCTTGCCACAGCACACCACTTGGCATCCGGGGACAGGGCCACGTCCCTGACCGGCAGCGAGGTTCGGAGGAGGTAGCTGTCGAAGGCGGCGGTGGGAATCGAGTATAGGCTGAGCGTGCCATCTTCGGACCCGACCACGAAGAAGTCATTCGAGGCGGCGACGCTGACATTCTGCTCCTGGCAATCGTCGATGTTGATAGGCTCGCCATCAAACCCAGTCTTGTACAGGCGGATAGTGTTGTTGGAGCCGACGGTGACGAGCTTCGAGCCGTCGGGCGTGTAAGCGCAGCGTGTTGGACCCTGAGTATGCGCCGGTCGTGCACGCGGGCGCAGAGGCCCAGTAGATGCCATAATGAGACTGGTTTCAGATATTCGCTGGTATAGTTTCGTATAGTTCAGTAGGACAGGAAGAACAAGGCAATTGTTGCGTCCTCAATCGGTCTTTCAAGCTGTTCTTACGATGATGTTGGCGTGTTGTAGATGCTTAGATTTGGGGGGCTACAAGACGCGACTCACGCGCTGAGACGCGTTCTGTCAATTAAACTCGTTAAAAGTGGCGGTCGTGCCCCTCCTTGGGCGGTACGTACCGATATCCAGGGCAGAATTCAGGGTCTTGTCCACTGTCAGTTAGCACCAAGCTCGCCATAGGTGCAGTGTGTAACCCGCTACTAACCGTATGTGTGGGCTCCAGAGAAGCCGGGTACGAAGTATCAAGTCTCCAATCTCATCTGTGAATTGGGCGTGCGTTGATGAGAGATATCAGGCAGATGTAAAGTGAAAATTCTGTTGCCTAGCTGTCGCTTTCTCAAATTTTCTATTTGATTCAAGTTAGATATAAAGACTACGTTTCCATTCATTTCATGAAGACCTCGAAACAGCTACTTTTCCGCTTTTGCCAATCCTTGCCCCCTACGAAGTAATTTTAAGATCTCTCATTAAAAGGTGCTATCTCCTCTCGTCACCATGCGCCAAGGAAGTTCAACAGGTCACTTTTTTCAAACTGAGTGAGTCGACTCAGCAGTTGATTTAATTATAAGTCCTTGCTAACTGAGTATTCCAGCGCTGAGCAAGCCCAGACAGAGAGGCGAGCCACAAAAGCGAGTAACAAGAATGGCAATCCCGTTGTGCTGAAGTCGAAACTGCTGGCCGCCGTTCTAGACCCCTCGTCTCCCAGTTCTCTTCTTGTTGCTGAGTCTGCTAGCTCTGTCCGTAGAGTGGACGTCGAAGTAAGTTCATTACCGTGCCAAAGTCCTTACCCACGCCAATACTCAACTGGGTTATCTAGTCAGGTGAGACGAAACATGTGTTCAAAGGTCCCTCCGCACCTGTTACCTGCGTTGCCGTTGGCGGTCCCGGGCATCACACCGTATTCGCCGGATCCTGGGACAAGGACATATGGTCGTGGGATCTCGAGACCAGGGCGCCGGGCCGCAAATATAGCGGGCACACAGATTTTGTTAAGACGGTCATCTGTGCAAAAATCGGCGCGAAGGACTGCCTTATCAGCGGCGGCGCAGACAAGAAGATCATTGTCTGGGATACCGAATCAGGGTCTCGTATACACACCATCCAAGACCAGACCGTGTCCATGATGGCCCTCCAAGCTCTCGCTATCGATCCTCTAGAGTCTACTCCCGAAGCCGTCGTCCTAGTCAGCGCCAGTAGCGATCCGCATATCCGGCGCTGGCGCATAACAGCCAGCACGGCAGAACAGATCAAGGAATCGTCGCCACGCGAGCCAAATTCCATGCGACACAGCATTTTGGAACACGAGACTACCGTGTATAAACTATTCTTCGACACAGACGGCGAGGATGTAGATCTCTGGACAGCAAGCGGTGATGGCACCGCCAAGTGCCTTTCGCGACATAAGGGGTTCACGACAGAAGACACCATCAAGCACGGCGACCACGTGAGAGCAGTTGCTGTAACGGACCAATGGGTAGTTACTGCTGGGCGGGATGAGGATGTTAAGGTGTGGGATCGCGCGTCTGGGAAGCTATACTGCAGTCTTGAGGGCCACTATAACGAAGTGACCGACCTCGTGATGTTACCCGGGGGAGATCGAGTAGCGTCCGTGTCTATTGATGGGACTGTTCGGACGTGGTCGCTACACAAGGCTGAGCTGGACAAAATCAACAAAGAGAAGAATGATAAGGCTAAGGGGGTTGGACAAGAAGCCCCCGCGGAATCCGGGATGACAGCGGAAGAAGAGGCCGAGTTAGCAGCATTGATGGACGAAGACTAGTGCCGGATATAGGTAAAGCTGCATCATAAAAATGTACATATCTAAAACAGTCTTCAGTGAAGTATATTGTCTTGTATAGACTAGATGTTTCAAGCTCAAGCTGTGGCTGTCACACTTAGGTGACACTATATGGGACAGCGGAGTTGCACCTTCACAAGCTTTGAGTACGACGTTAAACAATGAGACTTACGAGCTAAGAAGCGACATGACGAACTAAATAGTATTGCTCTCAGACATCTTGTCAAAGATGTTCAAGAGCACTTGTCATTGTAATCATCTATGCCACAAACCTACTATCCCAGCCCAAATTTCCTTCGTTAGACAAGGGTACAACACAGTTCGTGTAGACAGTTGAGCGAGATAAGAGATTTTCTACTCTTCTAATCTTAGAACATTCTATTTTAATGAACCTGTCGGGTAAAATTCCAATCCCGTAATGTCCGGTCTTCAGTACCAAAATACTTCGTAGTTCTTATCACACATCAATTTCCACGCCTAAGGGATACAGTCACTCTATTTGTAGTGTCCACAGTGAACTCTCTCCCCTTCCGCACTTCTGTCACGCAGCAAGATTGAACAAAGCAGCGTAAGCTACACTACCTAGTATAAGCAGGACTACAAGAATTCTTATGCCTTACATCCCCTACCCTAGCGCCAAGCCACTAGCGTCGTATCCCCATCCCTAACACCCGCGTAACCCAAACTATCAACCCACAGACGTTCGCATTTCCTCTCATCCTTCGCCTCAGGACCAACATCGCCTCGCCGTGCGCCGTTCATGTAGATGCCGTTAGGGTACACGCCGAACGTGGCCGGGTCCGTGTCAAAAGCGGCATTGAGCACATCCGTGGCCGACTGCGCCGTGGTGCGGAAGTCGCCGTCGGGCGCGAGCCGCGCGGCCAGGCTCACCAGCGGGCCCTGGATCAGCCGTACGACTTTCAGGACGCGGGAATGCGTCCGCCGCGTCAGGTCTGTGGGCATTCCGCCCGGATCGACGCTGAGGGCCGCGATGCTCGACATCTCCGGGTCTTTGGCCAGGCGCTTTGAGAGCTCGCGCCTGTAGGGGAGAGAGATTGACGGGTCAGTGTAGGCACACAGAACACTAAGAGATAAGGGAAGTCGAAGAGCAAACGAAACGAACAGCAAGAGCAAGAACAGCAAGAGCAAACACATGAGCTCACTGTGTGATATGATATAATATGATATGATACAGTATGGTTTGGACTTACATGAACATAATCTCGCACAGCTTCGACGCGCCGTAGCGTCTGTACCCGGGATTGCCGGTCCCGGGTTCGGAGTCAGGCGTGCTCCATTTCCCCCGGGCTAGGGGCTCCGTGTCGAGCGGCTCCTTGAAGACGAGGTTCCACTGCTCGTCCTCGTACGCGCGGAGTATTCCCGGCATAGTATTCCTCTTATCGGAAGTGCTAGGTTTCGCGACGAACATGATCAGTCTTATCTTCTGCATTTCCAGTGTGGTATTATCAAGTCAGGAAAGAAGAGAAAAAGGCTGTTCATATAATTCTCAGGAACTCACTCATGTGACCAGCTGCCCAGGACAACGATCCTGCCATTCTTCTTATCCATGCTCTTCAGCAGGAGCAGCGTGAGCAGGAAATGCGAGAGATGGTTGGCCTGGAACGTCATGTCGAAGCCGTCGTCGGTCATGGTATGGCTCGCGTACTCCTGCCACGCGGCGTTGAGGATGAGCGCACGGATCGGCGGGATGGTGCCGTCGGCCACGCGCTTGTTGATATCCTCGGCCGCCTTGCGTGTACTGGCGAGGCTGGACAGGTCTAGCGGTACGAGGTCGTATGTATGGCCCGTTCCCTTCGCCTTCTCCAGCACCTTCTGCACGGCTGCCGCGCGCTCTGTGTTGCGGACGGTGTACAAGCCATGGTAAGTAGGCCCTAGTGAAGGAGAGTTGACGATGTGCTGGACGATGGTCGAGCCCAGGCCGCCATTGGCGCCGGTGACGAAGATAGATCCGGTGGGAGGCATGCTGTGCTTGATGGTTTATTGACAACAATGAAGGCTATGAGAATGATATGATAGGTAAGATTTATTCTGGAATGTTTACTTTTGTCGGTTTGTTGCCAGCACCACGTGGCCGATGCAAAGAGAAGAAATAACAATGTCTCATTATGCCAACTGCTCTCTCCTTTATAGCCCTTATACGGGAGCCGAAGGAATTCTATTTAGCTTATCTCTCGACACTTATAAGCAGGTTGCGTCTTATGAGGTCCGCCGACATGCCTTAGGTAGGTACCTAGGGAGTAATTATATAATGGAGGGATAGTTGCTCCGGCCAAGCAGAAGTAACCCTACCCTCGGGCTGACGAATCAGCACGGGTCACCGAATGTCCCCACCATGCATAAGCAAGTTGCATTCTTTGTAGGCGGCAGTAGATATTCGTCAACCTCCTAGAAATCCGCTGCGAAATCCGCTTCAAAATCCTCTGCGCGTGTACGGAGTAAGCGAACGGCAGAGAAATAAATATTATTAGCAACTTGCAACCTTGAGCGGTAATACCAACGTACCCTTGTATTGATAAGCCCTCGGCGGATAGAATGTGCATCGTGGGTAATTACCTACTCTAGCTTCATATTCTCAACTAGGCAATTTACAACGCGAACGCCAGGTATTTCTCGAATTGGTAATCTGAGAACTAGATTATACCACATTGGGCAAACGCCGATAACGCCGTGCCTCCTATCTTTTCAACACCACGAGACTAACGTCGTGCATCTGCATCTCGAGAGAACAATGGTTTCCCGCAGCGGACTCTCTTTCAAAGAATTCTTCATAGACGGGTGAGGCAACATCAATAACATGACAGAAGTCGACAATGCACGCACTCCAAGATGAAGTTGGGCAAATATTCGTGGCACATCTCGCACTGGTACTGTCCGAACCAGTGTCGCCGTTGTCCCGAATAGTCGCATTCGTGGTATTCTTGCAACTCGTGCACGATTTGTCCGACGCCACCTGCGACAAATCGTTGGTGATCTTCACTCACGTTCTGCTCCCGATTATAGATATTCCGGGCTCTCGCATTGAGCATGTCTTCGTCGAAATGTGGGCATTGGCAAGTCTTCCAGTGACTTTCGCGGAGGGAGCAGAATTCAGCCTGGCATGTACATCTATGCTTTCTCGTTAGTTGTTGTTATGTTGAGATAATGACAGGAAACACTCGCGTCATATGATAGCAGCCAATCCGGAGTTCAATCATCGTGAAGCATTTCGGACAACGTCGCCATTCTTCCTGAAGGGCGATCTCAAGGACTTGCTGCAATCCCGTGTCAGTAGGGCACTGTCGGTGTTCGTGTGCACCCATTTTACAGGTCGTGCACGTTTGCATGCTGCATGTGGGACACGAAATGATGCCAGTTGTGATCCTGCTTAGTGGGATGAATGCTGAGCATGTGGGTTGGTGACAATATATCCTATTGAGCGCGGCGAGCTCAAGTGCCTTTTCTCTATACTGCCGGATGAAATCCTCGCCCATAATCCAACGAACCATGTCGAGAGGAATATCCCAGCCGCGGCAACATGGCGAGAACAGACTGTCAACCCGCAGAGCACATCGATTCATCGAAACAGGTCTTTTAGACATTCGTGTCACCATTCGTGCTGGCAGGGTGCCTGCGACAGTTGGACAAAGTGCTCCATGTCATCACAGAGTACACAGGGTCTTCGGTCCATATTCTCCGGCGTGCAAAGCGCTGCCCACGATGAACTCTCTGGCTGCCCGCCCTTTGCCTTAGGATCAAGCCGAGCCGACATAGCTTCTAATTTCCGTAACATTAGAGACCCATGCTGGAAGAGCCCTTTTTGAGGGTGACCGACTCTAGGGAGTTCAACTACAGAGAAACCGGCCTACGAGAATTCGACTGTGGAAGAATCAACTTTAGAAGGCTCGATTATAAGGAATTGGCCCGAACGGGTTTGGCCTGACGGTAATCAGCTTATGAGGGATCAGCACCGGAAAATATAGCTTCGGCCAACTCAGCCTGGAGATGCCCGGGTTTAGAGGAACCGGCCTGAGAAGATTCAGTTCGAGAAGACTCAGCTGGAGAAGACTCAGCATTGATGAGAGCAGCATTGACGGGCGTCTGTGTCCGAGATTGAAGACTCTTTTCCGAGTGGGCGACTGCATTTGCCATGGGTTCCTGTTTGTTGGGGAGTACCCCTAGCCGGAGTTGTGTTGTTATCTATGATAGGGCGAAATAGCAATGTGGACGAGTGTCGAAATGCCCAGGTGACTGAGAAGAGCTTGCAAGGCATTACTTCTAACCGTCATCCTGGTGTTATAGATTATCAATTCCGCACGTGCTATAAGCACCCGAAACCCGAACAGAGAATCAGGCCACATAGACGAAGTGCTTTCTTCGATGAATTTCAGCAATTATTCACCTAGCTCTTGGAGTTCATTGGTCTCTAGGGGATCCCTTCTCTGTTGGTAACCTAATTACACGGTGAAACTCCATGCAAACCTCTCTGTTTCGGCGCCTATGAAAGGCAGCTATAGGAAACTATCATCGAAATACTCCTTTGACTGAATAAATTCAGATCCGGACAAAGCATTACTCTCATTGAATAATTCGAATTGTTTAATGACTTAGATTTCCAGCAGAGGAAGAGAGAAGAGCAACTTGAGATCATTCGTTCCTGCATAGTGTGAGAATGATATATCATTATCTGCCCTCAACTTGAGTGTGTTTGGCTAGGCCGTCATACCGTATTTAAGTATGTCGATACAGGCGCTTTGCATGTGCTCGTATGATAAAGCTGCAGTTTGTGAAAATGTTTCAAGACGAATCCTGTTTAGTAAAAGCTTATTACCATGGTGACGTAGAGAGCATCCATAATGTGAGTTAACTTATTCTAACCGTGGATTCTGAGCAGCTAGCTAGCAGAAATGAAAACTTCTTATTATCTCATAACGATGCCGACGTCTTACAGCGACGCACAATAATGAAGTCTCGTTTCTCAGTCAAGCATAATTTACAAATCTGTACGTAATTGGAGAAGTATCGTAACAATGATAGATCGTACTTAGTGGCTGTTGCAGTACTGTTGGGAATGCTGTGGCAAGTCTTTTTAAGAGCGTCAAGTTTTTAATCGGACTTACTAGCGTCAAAAAACCGAAAATTCCTCCAGTGTTTCGAGCTTAGTTCTCGGAACATCGAGGTAACACAGCAACAATGAATCGGTTCCGTTGCACAAAATCACGTGGTAGAGCTTAATCGCTCGTCTGCGCAATCTCACGACATGGCGGCTCGAGTTTCCAAAACCCCATGTACGGATCGAGAAGCCATAACCGACCAACCTCTTATGAGCTAGCCGCAACTCGACCGAGACAGGAGAATCCTCAGCCTCAAATAGCTCCCGCCATGAACGGCCACGTGAGAGCCACGAGTGTCTTAAGACCCTGATAGATCGGACTAGATGCCGTTGAACAAACGATAGTGCCCACCGCCAGGCGAAGAGGGGTGAGAAAGATCGCTGCGAGAATTTCAGCAATCTCCCAACCCGAGACACGAGGTCAGATCTGTATGGCAATTGCCACTCCGTGTTTCACGCCTCTCACTCATAGATCATGATTACTAATTATAGTGAGTGATATTCCTTGGGATCTCTTCCATCTCGCGTGGGATTCTCGAAGGCCGAAGCGTGGTGATGGACCCCGCAGACTAGTGAGCGTTTGGCGCGCAATCTACAGCTACGGAGCGGGACCGAAGGCGGGCGCTTTCAGGTATTGATACAGATGGATCTTTGCGAAACTGGCTTGAATCAGGTTTCTCTACTAGACTAATTCCTGTGGGCGGAAACGGGAACGGAACTGTGCCAATTTTTCTAGACTCGTTACCAACGCCACGGGTCGTTGGTGATGGTAATGTGACCTGACCGCCGCAAGATCCTGCGGCGATCGTTGGATCGTGGGGCACGGACCTAACCTAGGAACGAATGAGAAAAACGGTCAGGAATTTCCACAGAAGTATATACACCTACTTCTGAATGCGTACAGTACAGACGAAATCCTGCCACAACGGTTGGCGCCGTGCGGTTTTTACACTACAAACAGACAACGACACTGTACTTCGTACAATGAGCCCTACGCAAGGATTTTACAATTTGCTTGGGCAGTAATACTACGTTCGGGGTTTCATAAGCACTCTTCGGCGAAGTACCCGTAGTTAGGCACTAGGTCAGGTCATGACCCATACGGTATTGTATAATTACATCTAGGTATATTCGTCGAGGCAGGCAGTGCAGATTCGAGTGCGAACGCCGACCATTAACCTGCGACAGGGAACCTCCGGGAGCGCAGTTGTCAGTCATATCGCACGACATACGGCCTACCTAGATGGGGATTCGTTTGCAGGCAAACAAATATTGACCGGGCGCCCCCATGCCCATGCCCTCGCCACGTTTCTCGTCCAACTCGTCGGGTTGTTGCATGGAGGCAGAGGAACGAACCATCTCTCGCAAAGACTGTACTGTACCAGCAAACAGAGACAGACGCGTGTGCGTGTGTGCACAGTTTCGCGAGGTCAGGTCCAGGTCAGCCGTTTGTCGCGTCAGACAGCAGCAGCTGCAGGGATCTCACCCGCCCGTGGCCAAGCTTGATTTATTTAGTTTGCGCGACACAGAAGATGGCTGTAATTATTCTCTTCGTGTACGAAGTAGGACACGCCAATATACGAGGGAAGATAGTCCCGTCGACTCATTTGGCCTCGATAGGGTGAGTACGGTCAATGCTATTCTTAGTTCGCCCGTTGATTTAATCTGTGGGGTAAACAGTAGATAGGCAATGAACAGGTACAGTACCTATTCCATGTGACTCTTACCTAACCTCAGGGTATTTGATAAAATTTCCGGTATGACGATATCAATCCTATAATCACTAGTTGCCTAGACTGCGCTAAGATCTGCTAAACATCGAAATACGCGCGGTGGTTCTGTTTCAAGCTAAACAATCACCGGCGTACCTGGCAGCTTACATACTTCGTAAGTATGCTTAAGTTTGTTACACTGCTACCTAATTTTACCTACCTAGTTGTAGACCTGTATATACTCTAATCTGAGTGGTTTAATGAACAAAATGTTGCTCCGCACGGGCTTGCTTGGCATCGGCACTCATGGTGTCTACGGTCAAGCATCAGAGTTCACCAGGTAATTTACTTACCGTACACTGCTACCCGATCTAGCAATACATACAGCCTTCTCCGCACCATTACACCCGGGATGTGACACCACCCAGAGAGCTAATGTATGGCTACATTAGGTTGTCGATCCGGGTTTCCACGTCGGACCTGTCTACTTTGTGTGGTGTACAGAACATAAGTTCATAAACATTATCCGAAAAAACCACACGGTAGGTAGGAGACGGTTACAGCATATCAACGGCGAGGCACGAGATGGTGTGTCTAGCGGTGTCGTCTAATGAATGCTACGGATTCCTACTGCATTATGTTGGCGTGAATATCGACCGACTTACACGTGTACATACGTGACGGTGTATGTATGTATGTAGAAGCGTTCCCACACGCCAACTCAGCCCCAACCCCATACATCATGTAGGTACTTGAGATAGCGCTGTATGCTTTTGCTCCCAGCAGCCGCTTCTCACACTACGACCCAATCCTTCTGCGTCGGGGGCCAATCACACACGGCCAGATCTTATGCCGTCAGCACCGGGCCAAAGTCTGTGCTGTGCTGGCGTCTCGCATTGGACGCCGTCGGAAACCCCATCACAGAAATCACATCGACTGGTGGGATGGCGGAGATGTTGCAAAGTGTCTTTCGCGCTGGGATGCGTTTAGCTGAAGCGCGTCTGCCAATGAATGTGTTCCAAACTGTTCCAAAATGCACCTAGACTTTAGGCTTCATTGGGGCCATCTCCCGACGTCGGTGTCGGTGTCGGGCGGTTGGCTGGCGAGATCGATCCTAGTGTAAGTCGAGATCCTAAGCTATGCACGTACGTACAGTAGATTAGGTAGGCAGATGGATAGGCGGTCTTGAGATGATTGATGGGCGGTCTTGACGCTCGCTCACTCCTTCAACTACTCTACCTACTCCGTCACCGTCATCATTTCGGCCAAGCCAGCAGCGAGCCACTCACTCAGCTCCCCCCCGGTCCTTTTCGTGCTCCCCCACTGGCCACGCCGGCGCCATCGAATACTAGGCAATGATCCACATCCATATATGTTGTGCTGCCATGTTCCTACCCGTCCCGCGCCAGGTCTGCGGACATTGCACAACGTGACCACAAACCAGCAGCCAGGGAATAATTCTTAATTATATTCGCTTCAGAAGAATGACCGTTCGACTCACTGCTGCTGCTGCACACCGTGTGCGGAAATATCGAGCCCCCTCCAGCGAATTACTGCTCCCGGGACTCGCAAGGATTGTGTCGGTATGTTAGCACACTAGCAACATTGGTTCGCTCTGTCTCTCGTTCTGTCTCACTGCTCTCCATCTTTTTGATCATGTCCAATACCGCCTGCATGGGGTTTGGAGATTAAAGTCCCTATTTTTTTTTTCTTCTTTACTTTCTCTCAGACTGTGGTGGCGTCTCTGAACTTTCGTGTTGCGGTGTCGGTTCTATCCGTACTTGCCCGTGTTATTCATTCATGGGGATATTCATTCTTCATGGCAAACTCCAGAATATTATACACTACGACTTGTGCTTCAATTTTCTCACTTGTTTAGCTTTTTGCGAGACACCTCAGTTGGCTTTCACATACCTGTCACTTTTGAGTTCTTCTTTTTCTCCCGCTGGTAGCCGGGCATGGTATACAATATCATCCCCGCTCATAATCTACCTTTGCTTCCACCGTCGCCCTTTGGATGCTGGCATTAAGGCGTTACTTGGCTTAGTGTATGGGATATCCTAACTCGCGAACGTATTAGGTTATGTCAGCTTCTACGTTGTGACGATGACCAACATATTACCTGAGTCCTCCGAGACCAACGGGAGCTTGGTGGCTTTCGAAGGTCCCCAAGATACTATATCCACACAGCTTCGCCTGCTCCCTAACTCACCAAACATTCTGATATTGCCGCCGGTCGAACACTTCGCGAAGGAGACTAATCCAAATTCTGCGTTCGATGCTCGTCTGCAAATTCTGAGGATTCATGATGCATGCGATGCCAGAGCTGAGGTGGCCCGGGAATTCTTGCGGGAATCCACGCCAGATAGCAAGAAGCTAGTGTTCATGAATGGAGGGACTGCCTCCGCACAGTTGAGCTGCATCTCCGCCATCTGCAAGCACGAGACGAATGGAGATAGCATCGGCGCGGAAATCTTATTCAATGAGCTTATCCAGAATGGAATTGCAGGCTTGAAACGACAATGCAAATCTGAAAGGGGGGCTGGAATTGCTTCCAAGTCGGATGGGACAAGGGGCGCTGACGTTCTAGACGATCCGATCTCAAAAGCGATGAGAGCCGCTGACGCTCTAGATCTTGAAACGGCATTCTTGCAAGATAATAACGAACTCGATCTCACGACCGCATCTCGGCCTCGAAGTATGAGCGTACCTGCTATCTTTGTCGCAGATGATCTACAGAATTCCGCTCCATTTTACGTATTTACTCCAGCTGAGGCCACAAACGAGCTGGCCCTACCGGAGTTCAGAGGGCAAAGCCAGCTTCAACCGGGGGAGAAATGGCAGAGTCCTTCGACGAGCGACGACCAACTGATCGATCAAAATGCTGTACAGGGGTCACCAAGCATTGCCAATGAAGCCCATCCTTACGATCGCCTCAGGCCAACGAGCGCTGTCGGTCCATCGCGGACTATAGCGAATTCAATACCCAACAGTCCAGCCGTGCTTGGGCTTGGCGAGGCGCTCATCGTCGATCTTCGGCACCTCGTGACCGAGCCTCATAAGCGGACTAAGTCTGTAGATCGGGTATTCGCTACCGCCACCCGAGGTCAAGACATTTCGCCGCGCAGTTTGGCACGGTCTCCTTTGGTCGAACTCGAGGAACCTTCGAGTGATAAGACCACTGCACAGGAAAAAGAAAACATCCCGCCACTGAGACCAACGCTTCGATCGCACTTCTACAGCGAGCCATCGTATCCGATATTCGCTAAGCCTAGCAGCACGATGGTGAGAAAATGTATACCTCCTCCACTAAGTCTATCAGCGATCGGGTCGACTGTAGATCTAAACGAGGGGGTCGTACATCAAGAACTGCCAGCTGAGCCTGTCCTAAATTCATCAGAGCTCGGATTGGGTAACAGAGCTTCATCTTTCTATTCCGAGGACGCCTTTGAACTTGACGCAAACGAGCCATTCCAAACCGTCCTCCCAATAGCAGAGGATATTATCATACACTTCAAGGGTCATGAGAGCGAACCAGAGCTAGAAGCCATGATCAAGGCATTCAAGCATGGCACCTATCCAGTTTCTATGCCACCTCTGCTTTCAGAACTGAAGCGGGACGTGGATCAGCTTGGTACTCCTACAACGAGGGGCTCCACGCCAGAATCGGCGAAACACTTCCGGGCCAGCGAAGAAGCTATGCGGGAAGCAATCCCAATATATAGCCCTGATGAATACGACCCGTTTGCATCTGGGAGCTATCCGGGACCGCCCGCTGCCGCCTATCTTTCTAAACAAGATATCAGCAACGAGCCCCAAGAGACAGCAGTTATTTCAGCCACACCAACGCTTGGTCGGACACCGCCACCAGGGGTCAACACTCTTCTAGACAGGGTCTTCCACGATTTCGATACTACAGTGTGCAAAACGGCAGTATGCGTTCAAAACTCACTACGATCCATCCTCAATGTCTATTTCCCGTCCGAAAATACCGGATACCACCAGTTCAACTTTCCACTATTACCTGAACTTAGCAGCTTGTGGCGGCCAGTTTTCCGAGAGATACCATCTCCAGGTTCAAAAACAACACGGAAGATTGACCTGATACTAGCGATAGGCGCAGAAAAAGGTGTCAATAGGGGCCTTCTAGGGGTAATCAGTGGATCATTGGAAAAGCTGGGAAGGGAATTAAATGGCTTATCCCGGAGTGGAAGACTTGACTTGAGGTAAGCCAACCGTTTAGCCTGATTCTTGTTCGATACTAACCTCGTTAAGGTATCTCATTGCAAATGCCATGCAAGCTTTCACATCACAGCCTCTGACCAACCAGACCCAAGATAACCCATTCACCAACCCCCTTCTCCTCGCAACACTAATTATTCCACACCTTGAGACATATATAGCCGCTCACTCAACAACCCGATTTCTCATCCTCGAGTATCCCGCAGAATACCTATCGACCGTCTTGGCACTGCAACACCTGATAGGCGTAGACCTGCTCAAAGTAGCCGGTGTAATCGACGCAGAAGCCAGTAGTGGCAACCGATCACCCACACGGCACAGGAAAACGAGCTCCCAGACAGTCTCGCCTTCGAGCACTACTTCACCCACCAAGGGACCAGGCGGCGCAGCGCTTTTCTCGCGAAAGGGATCGGTTTCGACAATAGAAGGCGCTGACGGGGTGCTGGCAGCACAGCCCTCGTTTTCGAAGGCGAACTTCATCCTCACATCAATAGCCAACGATTCTGAGATCGCGACACTGATATCGACCATTTGGAAGATCTTGATCGACATTTCTCCGTCCTATATTCCAGAAGACGCCACTGGTTCCACTTGGAGGAGGCCTAATCCTTCCTATAGCCCGAATTCACGTCCTACCGTCATTCGCACGAAGGAGCAGGACGCACTTGTAGAAAAAGCAGCTGTGATACTAGGTTTCGCACCATCACCAGAGGATCAGCAGCAGCAACAGCAGTGGAACCGAGGTGCTGCGCGACCAAACTACGTCTCGAGCGGAACCTACGCCGATCTCCCACCCCTAATACAACGTCCCGTAACACCAATCAAATCGTCCAAAGCGTCCATCGCAGAGACATTCCGCAGCAGCAGCCACACCACCACTCGCGCCCCAAGAACGCCAAGAACCACTCAGGCCCAGCGCAACAAGCTACGGCATCTTTTGGGCCAGGACCCTATGATGTTCACGCTGTCTAGTGGTAGTGAGATGGGCGACACGGCTTCGATGTATGACGTTGGTGATGATGATGAGAACGGGCTATTCGCCGCCGAGGAGCGGAAGTATATGCCCCTGTGGACGCACCAAGGCGCTCCGCGCAACAAGGGCAATAGCCACAAGGCGCTGAAGTGGCTCGGGCTGTCGACCTAACATCTTACGAATTGATCTGACCTCCTTTTTTCTTTCTTCATTGTTTTGCATTCTCACCCATCTTTCAGTGTTGGGCATTCTAAAATCCTTACTCTCTGTCTATTTTCGTATCTTTTCAGGGATATGGCGTTGGTTGGTTCATGATTCTGTCTGGCGGATATACCCTCACGTGGCCCTGCCACGCACGGTGGTCACTTGAGTGTCTATTTGTATTGAGCAATAGCTGGGTTTGGTTACTTGCTGGAGCAATTGTTAAGCGCAGGGCGGTTAATTGGATTATCAGGTTCCAGAGGCGACCAAGTAATGACCAACATAAATTTTGATTCTGATTCCATTGATACTGCTCTCTAAACTGCTCGTGCTATAGCTGGAGTTTCATGCCGCATCCCCGGCCTCATTGCTCTCGGCTACATGGACCCAGCGTAGCATGACACTGGGATATTCTAAGACCCGTCTACTGCTGTTCGACACTTCTGAGAACAATAAGTGTCAACGGTACTGGTCCAATTACACAGCGCCAAGTTCGTGGCTAGGTACCTACCTGGTACTCTAGCCATCTTGTATTTCATCGCACCTGCCTCTCGTACTCTCTCAGTGACGTACGCACCTGCCCTCTGCTACCCGCCTCCACATACTCCGTACCTACCAGACCTACCTAATGTCAGGGTTATAAGTCAAAAGAGCAGTGCCCCTCCCTAACAGACGTTCCCAGTAGGCCTCATGGCCTAGTGGTAAAGTAGTCGGCAGGAATAACTCCTTGAAGTTTACTAAGGGTTTTCCGGTCGAGGCCAGGCCAAAGCAAAAAAGCTTTTCAAGGGCATCTGACTAAAGAAACTATGATAATGATAGACACGCACAAATAGTCAGATGCTCAAGCGCCTGACGTCCTATGTAAGACCTCGATTCTTTTTTTATTTTATTTTTCATTTTTTTTTATCCCGATCGCGGCATAATAATACTCAATACCCTTGACTATTGTGTACACAGCAGCCTGCGATTCTACGCACATGGTCAGACCGTCAACCTACCAAATTACCTAAGTCACCACTATCCCATGACCTGGCTTTCTCAGCTTTCTGAGTAGCCCTGACAAGCATGTTGTGTAAGCTCCCACACAGGGCTGATCTCCTATCCCACTTGCTCGCGAACGAGCAGGTAGTACGTGAATAAACAAGACTGACATCATTATCTCTCCATATAGTACAAATTTGCCAATACAGCTCTATCCGTGAAAAATTCCCGAATTATTCCTAGCTGCAGGACTATAAATAGATGGAGACACGAACCACGAGGCCTTGGGTACACAGTTCCACATTCTATAGCCTCGTACCACCGAGGCTGTTTTGAAATCCTAACCCTGACAGTCCCGGGCCGGGAAAAAAAGGAAAAAGAAAGGGAAGAATGAAACGAGACGTGGAAGATCAAAGAATAGCGAGATGTATGAAGTCAGAGCTGAACCAGCCGACGCGGCTGAAGCAAATGAATATATCATACATGTATATTATGTATACATAAATTACATCTACGCAGCCCACGTTGCACCAACAGCAAACCCGGCATTTATTATCCTAGGATGCCACGCCCCCGTCATCTCACTGCAGCCTCTCTGCCGGAGCTGAAAATGGAAATTCCGCTCACCTCGGGGAAGCAAAGGACTTCGGGTGTTTGACGAACGCCTACCGCGAGCTAATGGCATTGTTGTCAACATGCAATGCGACGCAATATCAATATGTCCCTTGCATGACTTTCCGCCGGCACAGGACGGAGAGGCTGAGACGTACCCAATGTAACGGTAATATAGACCACGGAGCGTGACAAGAGTCGGGGAGTAGTATCACACAAACGCGTTACGTATTCTGTGCTACGCACTCTCGTCACTGTAACCCAAAGGGAGGGATCGGGAAGGCTACACGAATCTTCCCCAGTCCGACGGGATATTTTCCCAGACAAGCATAATCCCCCCTTTTGTTCTTTCTTTCCCTCCTTACTGTGCGCAAATACAAGCAAGGGATCGATCGATCCGTCGTTAGATAGATTAATACTTCGTACTAGCCTACCGACCTACCTACCTACCTACCCAACCTACCTATGCACGCCGCGTAACCTCGGTTACACATTTCTTACACCGAGACCACCTAGCTGGTATCCCAAACCTGCGTGACTAGGTATGCATACGGACTATTATGTTACCAGGTCCAGGACACCGGAACGAGGCAGCGCCAATGATGAAGTGCCGGAGAAAGTACAGCGCAGATTCCGAGTAACGACGACCCAGCCAAACATACTACATAATGCAGACTAACCCCCGTACCATCTACATGTTCCTTACTGTCAGGCGAGAGGTGGCACTTCCAAGATGGGATAGAAGCAAGGTACTGAATCTAGCTATATGTTTATCAGCTTGAACACTTGCCCTTTTGGCCTGCCCTAAACTATTTGATGAACATGTGTTTGTGTATAATATATGTTAATATACGCAAAAGCAGAAACTGAGTCGCTGTATATAAAGCAACGCAGCCTGATAATATGTTCGTGAATAGCAGGGTGATGTATTCGTGACCTGTGACACTCCCTGGTAATATAGCAAATGCGTCAACTAAAGCTCCTTATTTTCAGTCACTCGCACTGCCTTTATATTACATATTCCCGAAGTAAATGCGTGCTCTTAAGGTTCTGATCTCCAGTCTTTAGGTGATCTCTTACTACGTAAGTATCTTTTGCGCCGACGGATTTCCCGTATGTCTCACGGAGCAAGCCACAACCTGCGTTTCTTCGACCCTAACTGGGAGCCATAACCGACTATACCTGGGCATAGACGTACCTTGTACCACCCATAAGCATCTATTGATGCCCATAAATGGCATGCAGACACTTTCTACGATCTATAACGAACAATGCCATTTTGTTCATTCTATGGAACCAGGAGAGCAGGCAGTCGGTCTGTTGATGTGGGCGCGACGAACGACTTGACTACAAGAAAACACATTGCACGACATGGGCAGGAAAGTGTATGTATCTTGTGTATTAAGACGTCCCTATTGCAAAGCATGCCGATTCCAGATAAAACGAGCGAAAACACACATTGTGATGACCATGTGCAGTGGCAATCTAGAGCCTCTGGCCGACCACCACAAATCGCCAACCGCCAGACCGCAAGTAGGAGTACGCAAATAGAAACCATTCCCTCACATACAATTGCCGGGCGTGGATGGTCCTATGTTGACCGACAAATCTAAAACAAACAAAATCTTTATCCGGGCCTGGGACCGATGATTAGGCGCCAAGTGTTGGTTGGGAGGCGACAGCTGTTGTTGCCTACTTCATGAATCCATCTCACATGCCAGAAAATAGACAAATTAATCTTGAATGGCAATTCGATGGAGGTAGCCGTAGGTCGGAAGCGATCCAAATCCATCTTCATGTACCTCTAGTCGAATGTATCCGGAATTGGCCGCAACTAAGGTGACAGCATACGCCCGAACCCCACACCTGCCGCCCTGGCTGCCTTCATTTCTGTGCTGCCAGTCCGTCCCCGGAGAGTTCAAAGGCACGCTGGGGATATCTGCAATGAGAGGGTATCATGAAGAGCTCGGATTTAGCAGCAGCCACCGCTCGACGGGTTAGCAACGTTGTGACCGGGTCCAACCTGCACACCGGGCTTCGTGTTGGCGGTGGCTTGCGAGCCCTGGCGCTCCTTGATCTGTCGGGCCATGGTCAAGAAGGCTTGCTCTACGTTGGACGCGTTCTTGGCCGAGGTCTCAAGGAACGGGATTCCGAGGCTATCGGCGAACTCCTAAAGCACCAGTGAGTCGGGGAACTGTATAATCTAACTTGGATGCCTAAAACGGGATGGCGGGGTATGCCGTACCTTCGCAACTGTGTATTCGACTACCTTCTTGTCGGACATATCGCTCTTGTTGCCTACGAGAAGCTTGTTGACGCCTTCGGTGGCATAGCGGTCAATCTCTTGGAGCCACTGCTTCACGTTGTTGAAACTGTCCATATCGGTGACATCGTAGACGACGCAGATGCCGTGGGCACCACGGTAGTAGGACGAAGTGATAGTTCGGAAACGCTCTTGGCCAGCGGTATCCCACTATCCCAAGTCTAACGTCAGCTACAAAACCTATAACGTCACGCCGCCGGGCAACCTACAATCTGTAGCTTTACTGTCTTGCCGTCAAGCTCAATGGTTCGAATTTTCTGCGTTTCCGTTAGCTTATATAGCGCTCGCAGCCGCCGGGAGGCTAGGGAAATAACTTACGAAATCAACACCGATCGTGGAGATGTAGGATTCCGTGTAGGTGTCGTCGGCAAAACGCAGTAGCAAGCAAGACTTTCCGACACCGGAATCGCCGATGAGGAGAAGCTTGAAGAGGTAATCGTATCTATCGCCACGCGCCATCAGCTTCCCTTCACGACGGAGGACCTTCTGGACCTTCTTTTGATCGGCATAGTGCTCGATGCCAGGAATGTAGAGCTCGCGGGACGACATGATTGCAGATGCGGATGGTGATCTAGGTGCAGATATCGATGTCGTCGCCAGTACAATCAAGCTTGTGATGTTTTGTGTTTCAAGACAGATGTGGGAGTGATGTGGCGGAAGCGGGCTGAAGAACGAAGGGTGGGGATGGAGGCTTAGGCGAAGGTAAAATTTGTTGCACCTGTAGTTGCAGTTGAAGGCAGGAAGGCGAAGCGGAGGGAAGGCATCGTGGAGGCCAAGGTATAGGTAGTAGGCATGGCGAGCACCAGTTGACGCGGAACGGTTACATGATGCAGCAGGAGCGTGCGTGGGACGAGGGGACAAACGAGGGGTCGAACGAGGGATAGACTCTGTCGGCGACTGTCAGTCAAATGAAGCTATCAACAGGTATAACAGGACGAGACAGGGCGGTTGCAGTGGGCGGTAACACATACTACTCAGGATTCATGATGACGGTGTCGGCGACGTGCGCAGAAGAAGGGAGGCAGGCGTTGAATCAAGGGGCTAACAAGGTAACCGGCGATCACAAACAGCAACCGGGACAATCAAGAACGATGGGTTGCTTCAGTGCGACACAGCGACGGAGCGGTAACCGGAGAAGGCGCTGGATACGATGTTCGTTGTTGTGGACGATGATGTAGGAAGAAGAATTAAGACAAGGCGTCGTGGTAGTACTGTAGGCTACTATGGTCGTCACGGAAAGGCAAGGAGCGTACAAGCCGACTGGCCACGCCAAACCCGTAATGGATAGATATATGGGGCAGCAGAGGCTCCACTCGTGTACTTCGTAGATTAGGTACCCAACAGCCATATCTTCTACTTCGTAGCGTAGGTACATACATACTCAGGTGTCTACACCCTGCACCAGACCAGTCCGTGTTCTGAGCTTCTCGGTAGGATGACTGTATCAGAAACGGGATGAATGATAGACTCAGCCAGTCCCGGAGTCTTTACACTTCGTGTGTCAAGCATAATCAAAGCTATTTACACCAGTAGTACCTACTCCTATTGTATACTTCTACGTTTGGAGAGCATCATTTGTAAGTGTCTGTTGCCAACTGATGGCTCAGGAATTAGGGTTCGATGAGTCTTCAGATAGGCAGATCTTAGTGGAACGAACGACATAGTAGCAGTGTAGCTTAGTAGTTCTTATCTCTGAAAGATTCCTCCTGACTACCTCATGCTCACATGACCACAACCGCTTCAGCTTTCTCGGCAGACCTCGTCATTGTCTCTTTATCACGCGGATAGACTACCGTAGGCAATGAGGTACGTTCAGTCAAGTGCCAATCCGTGGTCAGGGACTTCTTACATAAGCTTATGACGCAAGCTTCCTGTCGAGGTACCTGCGTTTATAGCTATTTAACCCACATACTTGAACGTTTACTGAACTTGTCCTTGGGTTCCGTCCGACACTCGGAAGAAAGTTCAATAGGTAGCTTTCAGTAAATTGGCTGTGTCAGTGCAGTAGAACAAGACTATAAATAAGGAAGATACTAATCAGGACACTTTGATGTACCTATTCACCAACATAGTCACATACATGCATGCAAATGCAAATTTGTTCTTAAGCTGAGAGAGCTTCAAAAATATGTCCTGTAGATTTTGTTAAGACACCAAAACTTGAGTGCTCTATTGAAATTAGAATTCTACTCCGTACCACAAGTTAGATAATACCTTTCAGATCTCCAGATATGGCCAGTTGGGTTGGCCGCAAGTGGTTATCGGCAGTGCCCCAATGCCCTATTAACGTTAATAGTGGGAATCTTATAGCGTCTTTGTGGGGCACTATGCCATGTCAGGCAAACACTTAATTGTTCTGTGCCTTCCAGGTTGTCTTAATTGCACGTGGGATGCAGGTTCAAAAAAAGAAGACCCAGTTACATCATACCTACTTCTATCCGCGATAGCTACCCCGAAATATCGGAATATTGATCTGATGAAAACAGTTTACCTGCTTACTTATCGCCTGCACAGAGTCCTTACCAGCACTATTTGCACGGCTCTGCTCTAGGACTCTCTCTCCGCATACAAATAGTCGAATTCATGCCCGACCGTGCTGTCAGTATCGCGGGCCTGGACTCATGTCCCTAAGCAGCGGTCTCAGTATTGCGCGCTCGTCCTCTCATGCCCTGACCCCCAGCGTCTCGGCTACCGTGCTCTCACGAGCTACGGTTCCTACAATATCGAACAATCCTATACCTCTCTCCCTGACGCATGCTGCACGACCGGTCCCAGTATCAACTTCCCTAACGTCGATCTCCGCCGCGCCGGCGCCGGCCCTGACGCCGATATGGTTCAATTCAACACCTCCGCGCTTCGGGCCGCCGATACAAGATGACCAGCGCTCATCCGCGCCTGAAAATGAGCGCAAAGTCAAGCTCGGGAAGAGTAAGTCGTGAAGCATCTCCATGCTAGTAACAATGGAAAGTCTAAGGTCAAGCTAACTCATGGCAAAAGCTCTCCGCATCCTCCAAGAGCGTCTCCCGACCCTCCTAGAATCACCTCTACCGCAAGAGATTCTATCGTCCAACATCTCGCTCCACCTCTTTCCCTCAACGCATCCATATCTCCCTACAGTCTCTGGCAAAGTCGCCTACATAGCAGCATTATGGACGTCACCAATTGCCTGGAACCGCGTGCCCATCGTGGGAAATGTGCGACTCGAGATAATCTCCGAGCGCATGGTGAATCAACCACTACACTTCTCACCGCGACGCCCAGGTGCTTTCGGGGAACAACTCGTCGTCAAATGGCGGACGGCCTCGGCTTCCAATTCCGGCACTCCTGACGCAAGCGCCAAGCTCAGCCTGACCGAGCAGGGCGAGCAGAAGCTCGACGCTCACTTACGCGGCTCGCAAGCCGTGGGCGAGAAGAAGGCCTTCACGGGTCTGTTCGTTTTCGAGTTCGACAAGGACGGGCGTATTATCAGCCATACCATCGAGCACGTCGACGAGCACGGCGAGTGGGAGAAGGGCGTGGGCGCGCGCGTCGTCGGCCTGACCGACTGGCTACTCGGCGGCATCAAGGGCCGGAATGATAACGGAGGCGGCATACCTGCTCTGTTCACAGTTGCCAGCCCAAAGAAGGCGAGAAAAGGACTGCACGGGTGAATGCTGGAAATGTAAGATTAACATGGCGTTTTACGGCGGCTGGGTGTAGCATTAAACGGCTTATAGGTAGATTGAGGGTACTGTTCCGTTGTTGCGCGGTTTATCGTCGACGAACAGACAGGAGAAGATGAAATTACGGCTCGGGGCAAAGCAACTGTACCAATTAATTTTCACCACTCAATCCTCACAATGAGGCCTAGAATACAAATCATCCTCATATGAAGTACTATCCGTGACCATCAATGGGTACCTAATCTATCCTTCCCGTCACCCCTACTTAATCAATTGGACTCCACCATGCCGAGTTCCGTATTTGTGTTTTGTTGGGCCGGCTTCGGCGGTAGCATGAAGTCGTAGACGCGCCGCGCAAGCTCGTCCTCGGGGATGAGCACGAAGCGTATGTCACTTAGCGACCCCTCCTCCTCCTCCTCCTCCTCCTCCTCCACCACCCACGCGCGATACCAGCGACGCCAGAACCGCTGGATTATATTCAAATTCTTGGCCTCTTCGGCCACGACCAGATCTGCGTTCGTGGCAGGAACAGCAGGGACGGGCCCGCCATTACCAACGCTAATACCGCCGCCGCCGCTGCTGAGGAGCGGAGTCTCGTTGCCCAGCAGCGCGTGCGTATCCTCATCCTGCTCAGTCACACAAACAAAGACCTCTCCACCGCGGGGGCAGAAGCAGCCGGCGAGGTGGAACAGCGTGACGAAGATCTCTTCATTGTTGGCTTCGCCGACGCGCAGTTGGCTAAACGCGATAGCGACCTTCTTCACGCGCCCTGCCTTGCGCAACTTCAGAAATGACGGCATCGGGCCGCCGGAGCTGTACGATAACGGCTCAAGATCACCCACGAGGTAGACCGCGTCTAAGGCGAAGTTGAAGCGGGTGTGGGCTTCGGATCTAGGCTATGAAGAATCGACCGGGATTTCACCTAGAAATGAATCTAGGGCTGGCGTGCGGTGGGAAAGAATTGAAAGAGGTGGTGTCTCCCAGGCGAAACTCAGCTCGTAGTGCCGCACTGCCAAGGCGCGCGTCTCGCGGTTGATTCGCAATAGCACGGGGACGGCGGGCTGTATGATGCTGTGCGAGTCCCAGATGCTTTCGTAGGATACTATATCGTTCCGCACTGGTTTATCCTGATGTGTGAGACTATGTTTATCAAACGCGCATATATAGAACAATAACGAAATGGCAATCGAGGGTATGACCCAAGAAATTCAAGTGTGAATGAGAAAAACTGATCAGGATAGACAAAACTCACCACATGCCATCCCCACAACTCGCGGTGCGATGAAGTAATCCCAGATCATGAGGCGGAGCTCCGCGGGAAGGGCTGAGAAACGGCGGAAGACGGGGTTGTTCGCTCGGTGCCACGCCGTCAATGGCATGGCTTGGACCGCGTCTGTCTCGAGGCCATCGTTTAGCAGCCGGAATTCGAGCGTGAAACTTTTGAACGACATGGTGATGATGGAATGAGCGGTAACGGGATGAAAGTGGAATGAAGTCGTTTAAGTCCAGGCGCCGGGTCTCAGAGCTCTTGTAATTCAGCCAAGGGGCTAGATGGGCTGAAGTTGTTCCGTGAATCTGTGACGATAACTTCAAGTTGAGTCTGTAGTATGAATGCGGCTCCAAAACGCCCCACCTCTTTCCGATTTATGTCAAACATTAGGGAAGGACCAATTGTGATTCGATATCGATTTCAGCTCTTTCCCTATCAAGAGATACGGGGTACCGCTTGCCAGCTCTGCAAATATAGTAATTCTATCTTACTTGAGATACCAACAAGTACAGTATCTCATAGTTTCCGAAGCAATGCTTCGCGTAGACTGGCTGTCTTGTTGCTTGTGGGCGTCCCCTCTAGCCGGACCGGCGTGGTCCCGTATTCTACTTGGGAACAAAACTTCATGCTTGTATATAAGTAACACAAGGTTGTTGTGATAATTTTTCAATCTCACTATATACTAACTTGTTACTATCAATCTTAGGTATTGGTCATACTCATTCAACATTAGACAAAAATCACGAAGCTCAGTTAGGTTCCCAGTTTCTTTAAAATATATGTACCGAGGCAAGAGGCGAAGTTATATGGCGATTCCATACTAACGTGAAAGAATGAATCAGACCGGTAGCAAGCTGTTTTAGTATTAATGTTGTAACAAGCTGTTTTAGTATTGATATTGTAGCAAGCAGTGTTAGTATTGATGTTGTAGAAAGTAGGTATGGTAAAAATGACTGGGCAGCCTCCGTGCGGGGTTCCTATCTACACTGGTGGCTCGTGCCTTCTCAGCACAATGTGTCTTTATATGTGTACGGAGTAGGTACTACCTAGCTGGGAAGTTTGATGTAGGTGCCACTGCCTCAAGCTCTAGTATCTCCTGTATATATTCACATGCTAAATCATGGGCTAGTTGCAGAATAACATGTGGTTAGGTATGTAACTATGTATCTGAAGTTAGCAGGGTTGATTATTTGCAGAAAATCCGCCCTGCATACTGATCATCAGTCAGGTTCCGACTTGCGTTAAAAAGACACCCCTGCGACAGATCAGCTTGATAGTAACGGGCTTAAGCCCACTATTAAGCCTACCTACAGATCCTTAACTGCATCTCTGAACTGTCGCGGCTTGTTATACATATTGTCTTGCCGTGTTTTATAAGGCTTGAGAAAGCCAAGTCCCGGATCTCGATTATCCTATATATCCGTTGGCTTGTTGCAGGACATGTCCAATTACTCCGGACCAGCGGATTCCTAGCGGCAATAGGACAGATGTGGGAGGTGCTGCCGGCTTGCTGGTTTCACGTCCAAGGCCAACCCCACTCTTCCTCCTCTTGTCAGGTAGGTAGGTAGTTTCTTGCGCTGACCTGCACTGCGAAGGAGGAGGTGCTGTCACCTGTCACAGGCGTATTACTTTAAAAGTTGCATCATTGTCCGGCAGAGCCCTTGCTAGCACAGGGCCCCTCCAACATGGCTGCATCGTGGTGATCTCTTATACCCGCCATGCCCAGGGGCCATAGATGAGTTGCCAGATTAACAGAATTCGGCCTATGTGACAGAGCTGTAGACGACGGCTGCGAACCAAGGCAGTGCAATCCAGTCGCACGAGCGGCAATGCTCTCGGAAAGCTTCTAGAATACTTTACCTACCTAGGTACTGTGCCTTACCTACAGACAAGGCGTGTTCTTTTGCTGGTGTTCGTCGGCGCCGTTCCTCCGAACTGAGCCAACCAGGGCTCATCCACTTGTCCGAGGACGACCCACGCGAGAACAGGCATCTCTCTGCTGGCGCCAGATCTACCACGGCCTGCAACTGCAACAGCTCCAGGGCGCGTGGGGCAGACAGTCCTCGCTCCTTCCCACCGGGACAGAGGCTTCGCTTCGGTGGGGTTCCATTTGCAGCTGATTGTGGTCTCCTGGCTCGCGGGCCGCAGCCAGCACCAGCACTAACACCAGCGCCAGTCACCCAGTCAGTTACCATTCAATGAGACTAGGATCATGTGGTAGCGGCCAACCACATCGTCATCGCCATCCAGCGCTGCCCCGATCTCATGACTTGGCTACGCAAGAACAGGACACTGACAGCCGAGGGAATAGCATAGAATCTTGCTCGTCGCGATCCAAAAGCCGGCCATTGCCGCGACTACCGCATTCAACCCTTTCATTCTCCTGACTGCGAACAAAGCGCTGTTGTTGTGTATACTCGTTGTGTATACATGTAGCATCGTTCACTTATTAATCTCTTCGGCCTTATTCTTTTTTCACCCGTTGTCCCTCCAACCTCGCGTGTGACGGTCAACCCAGTTATTCGTGGGATTGGCTCGGCTATCTCGTCTCGAGGTATGTGATAATTATTTCGCCCTCTGTCTGCTGCACGACATCTTCTTCCAGGGCTCTCTCGGCAGATGGTACCGAGCGTCTGCCTTTTGTGCTGGCCTTGTGTTGTGTGTGTAATATCGGCCATGCGGATGAGTCGCCAGGCTATCCAAACACCCTGGCCCAATCACGCAGCTTGGCTGTGGCTACGAATCGAGGCAATATCCCTCCCGACTATCATACCCCTCCAACCGCGCATGTGATAATGGGCCCTGTCTTGGGGCTTGGGGATTAGGGATTGGGGCTCGTTGCTCGCGCTCTCGGGTTACCAGCCGCTAGATCCACAGGCGCAACACACCATCCGCCAACGTTACCTCTGCTCTGCATTCTTCCTCCTGACGTCTTGTAGATGATTTATAACGTGCCTCCATCATCGTATTTCTCCCCTCTCTGTCTCTGTCTCTGTCTCCTCTACTCCGCACGGCTCCGTCCAGTCCTAGTTCATCTTCCATAGCACTGGGTATAGTTACCGAGTGGAGATTCTGATGGGATGCCCGCCTACTGTCTTCACGATTGCCACTATTTCTACCGCACAGCTCTGCGCGGCTTGAACATATCCACCTTCGTTTCGCCTCTATTCGCTTGACAGCCTCGGGTATAAGCTGACATAATGCCCACTCAAGTTCGAATTTTTGCTATGCCAAAGTCTCTTGGCGAGACTCTTGCCTTGACCTCACTTACATCGGCACCCAGGCCTACGGGACAACTCACCAACGGGCATACATCAGACTCTCAATCGCCCGGGAAGATGCCTCTTCCGGCCGTAATACCCGAATCACCTAGAGATGGTGGCATCACTTTTGCTGCCCAGGATTCTCTGCCCAAATTGCCCATTCCCGATCTAGATAGCTCTTGTCGGAAGTACCTCGCTGCCCTGAGGCCTCTGCAAGGGCCTCGGGAGCATTCTGAGACGAAGTTGGCAGTAGAGGAGTTTCTGCGGTCTGATGGTCCAGACCTCCAAGAAAAACTCCAGAATTATGCACTGGGGAAGAGCAGCTTCATAGAACAATTTTGTAAGTGAGCGGTCAAAATAATCGACAAAGAGGCTGCTGACTTTCCTTTCAGGGTACGATTCGTACCTGAATTTCGACAACCCCGTTGTCTTGAACTTGAACCCGTTCTTCTTACTTGAGGATGACCCGACGCCTGCTAGGAATA
The DNA here is from genome assembly GCA_022578715.1 of Nemania sp. FL0916. Taxonomy (NCBI): domain Eukaryota; kingdom Fungi; phylum Ascomycota; class Sordariomycetes; order Xylariales; family Xylariaceae; genus Nemania; species Nemania sp. FL0916. The sequence continues at coordinate 104,571 of MU390263.1, forward strand.
ATCAGGTGACCCGGGCGGCGTCTCTGGTAGTATCGGCATTAGAATTTGTCCGAGCGGTGCGCCGAGAGGAGCTATCACCAGACAACGTCAGGGGAAAGCCCCTTTGTATGTATCAGTACTCGCGGCTTTTCGGAACAGCCCGAGTGCCCACGGGTCACGGTTGCCAAATCGAACAGGACCCAGACTCGAAGCATATCGTCGTACTTTGCCATGGCCAATTTTATTGGTTCGACGTTCTCGATGACAACTCCGACTTGATAATGAGTGAAAGAGATGTTGCTATTAATCTGCAGACGATTATTGACGACGCAGTACAGACTCCAATCCAAGAGGCCGCCAAAGGAGCCCTGGGAATCCTTAGTACGGAGAACCGGAAGATTTGGTCAGGCCTCAGAGAGGTATTAACGAGAGAAGAGCACTCGAACAATGCGGACTGTCTCGGTATCGTAGATTCCGCTCTGTTCGTGCTCTGTCTGGACTACACCGAACCTGCGACCGCGGCCGAGTTGTGCCAGAACATGCTTTGCGGCACAAACGAGGTGGTCAAAGGAGTCCAGATTGGCACGTGTGTCAACCGCTGGTACGATAAGCTTCAGATTATCGTTTGCAAGAACGGAAGTGCAGGGATCAACTTTGAGCATACTGGTGTCGACGGTCATACGGTACTGCGGTTTGCCAGCGATGTTTACACGGATACGATTCTCCGATTCGCTAGGACAATTAATGGGCAAGCGCCAAGTCTTTGGAAAACAACGAGTCCGGACCCTTCCAAACGAGACCCCGAGAGCTTCGGAGACGTCAACACCACGCCTCACAAGTTGGAGTGGGACATGATACCAGAGCTGAATGTTGCGGTACGATTTGCGGAAACGAGGCTGGCGGACTTAATCGGCCAAAATGAGTTTGAGTGCCTCGATTTCAGTGGATACGGCAAAAACTTCATAACCTCCATGGGCTTCTCGCCCGATGCATTCGTGCAGATGGCCTTCCAGGCTGCTTATTATGGGCTCTACGGGAGAGTAGAATGTACCTACGAACCGGCTATGACCAAGGCGTACCTTCACGGCCGGACTGAGGCGATCCGTTCTGTGACGGACGAATCTGTCAACTTTGTTCAGACCTTTTGGGCTGACAACCCTGCCGAGGCGAAAGTCGAAGCACTTCGAAAAGCATGTGAGCAACACGTCAGCAGCACTAAATTGTGTGCCAAAGGAGAAGGGTGCGATCGTCACCTGTATGCATTGTTTTGTTTATGGCAGCGATATGTGGATGGGCAGACAAGCCGGTCGCAAAGTAGTGCTGGATACTCAAGCCCTACGGACACTGGCTCCCCGCAGGAGTCAGCTGTTGGGAGCCCCAGCAGAGACTCTGTGACCTCGATAGATATGGATATGCGACCGCGCCAACGAGGCGACAGCACGACATCAAACCCCCGGTCGCGGGAACTGCACCCGGTACCCGCGGTATTTGCCGATGCAGGCTGGGACAGACTGAACACCACAATTTTATCCACGTCAAACTGCGGAAATCCTTCATTGCGACAATTTGGTTTCGGCCCAACCTCTGGTGACGGTTTTGGTATCGGCTACATTATCAAAGATGAAGGCATCAACATCTGCGTCTCGAGTAAACACCGGCAAACGAAGCGCTTCGTTGACGCTCTCGAGAGCTATCTACTTGAGATTCGCCGTGTGCTACGCATCACGGGCCGCAAAGCCGCCACCGCCAAACAAACACGCGCCCGCGAAGTCGATCCCGCCAAAGTGAAGGCTAGTAACCGGCTTAAGGCCCGCGGTCGTATGATCACGGGTGTGGACAGCAGTGCTCGGTCACGACTGGCGAATGGATCATCCACCGGCACGCGATCACCAACCGAAGAGAGCGTTCTGATGAGCGATGATGAATTAGGCGGATGTAAGTCTTCTCGCACTTCTCACTGACCATTCCCTATTCGTAAGTCAGAGACCACGTATTGATATCTACTTCGTAGACGGATTCTTCGATGCAGGCATGCTCCTCCAAGCACTTAAAGCTCGCGGTGATGCGTTCGATAATGGCGAAGCGAAGCCGTCAGAGCGTGCGACCATCAATGCAAGACGAAGGGATGTGGGGAAGAAATTGCGGCTGGTCGAGTACTAACCTGAACATCGGTGTGGTGTTGCTGGCGTACGAGACGAAGTATAGGAATGGTGATGTTAGCCATTAGTTATCAGCGATAGCTGTTTGGAAGCTTCAATTGGTCGGGCTTGCTGCAAACGTTGGAGATACCACGAGATGATGATCATGATGCAATTGTATACTGGCCATCTGTTAGCGATTAAGCGAATAGCTGCGTTCTTGGCGAACCTAGATACTGATTCAATGACATTTTGGATTACCCAACACACCGACCCTGTCTGAATATGTCAACCTTGTTTGGTATCAATCAGATTTCTATCTAAGCAGTGTAAAAATACACGCGATCCATGTATGCATGATGCATCCACTCATCCATCATCCCATTAGGATCTTGGTTTCCATTCCAAGACAGATAGAGGAATACGGTAGTTAATGATGCGTGCCCAAGTAATAACTCCGGACCTAATGCTTTCCAAAACCATCCATTAACGACAATGCCTCCTCCTCTTTGCTTTGTTTTTTTTTTTTGGTTCTGTTCTTGTTTTCTCTCTCCATTATCTTTTCTCAATCCTCTCATATCTCTCTCCTATTGAAGAGGCATCACTGATTAATATCACCCATGCATCTCGTGGATCTGCCCATGATGCACAGCGTTGTAATCCAGCTGGCCCACAACATTACTGTCTGCCTCGTGCAGGGTCTGCGTCTGCGTCTGCGCAACACCTCCACCCGCAGCACCACCGATAGGAGGCGAGCCCAGAGGCGGCGACGCCTGGCCCCAGTGATTCACCCCCTGCGTGGACGTCGGGCTCTGCGTCGACGGCGGCGGCTGGGTGCTGAGCCGCGGGTCCGAGAACTGCGATACAGGACTCGTCGAGTCGTGCCGGTCCGGTACGCCTGCTGCCGTTATGCCTACGAAGCCGCCGGGCTTGTGCTCTTGGCCTGGGTAATATCCCTGTCCCTGTTGTCCCTGCTGGTAGCCGTAGGCTTGTTGTTGTCCGTTGGGGTCGTAGCCTTGCTGTGGAGGATAACCCTGCTGGCCACCGTTGGCATTAGGAGGCATACCGCCTGTTGGCGGGGGCCCGGTCTGCTGCATTGGCTGCTCGGGATTTGTGGGCGCGGCGGGGGACTGTTGTTTCTTGTTCCGTCGGATGAAGAAGAATATGACACCGGCGAGGAGTGAGAGGCCACCTACGCCGCCTACGACGCCGCCCACGATAGCTCCGATGGGAGTCGTTTTCTTCGTCTTTCCGGAGGGAAGACTGCTTCCGCTGCTTCCGGTGCCGCCGTTGTTGCTACCGCCGTTGTTATTACTGCTGCCACCGTTACCGCTGCCACCATTACTGCTACCGCCACTGCCCGGGAGTTCAGTGTTGATCGGAGCCGGCGAAGTGAAGCTAAACCCATCCCCGTTGCCATTCGTCGCGGTGCCGAACCCGGTGACACCGGTCCCGGTCGTCGACGGCGTCACGACGAACGTCGACCATGCCCTGGCGCCGACTTCCCCAGCGTATGTTGTGTACAGCTGCTGAGGCGTAGATATGCTGAGCGAGGCGCAGAAGAAATCTATGACTCCGCTGAAGAATGTGATGGTGTTGCAGTAGGCGGCAGTTGTTTCCGTACTATAGAAGTGTAAGCATCACAACAACTGAGCCAGGCTGGGCAGCGGCCGCTCTTTGTATTATTATTTTTACTTACCACTTGAGCGTGTACGTGTCTTGCAGACAGCCGTCATTGCACAGGCTCGACGAGTATACCTGGCGGTAATCGTAGCATGTCGCGCGGATACCGCAAGCATCGCCCAAGCAACAGCCAGCGCGGCCGAAAGTCGGCTCGATGGCAATGGCGCAGGTATACGCGCTGTTGCACGTAATTGGGGCGCCTATGTAAAATAGCAGATCAGATCAGCTGGTGTTGCGGTGACCACGCGGGAGTAATAGTTTATTTATTTTGAACATACCGGCCCGTCCATCAACGTAACCGCACGTATTGTCAGGTCCGATGAGGATCGTCTCGTCGTCGGTGTCCCTCCTGAGATAGTCCCTTAGGATGGGCCCTGGTGTGATTGCCGGATGGGAGAAGGTAGTGTCAGGGACGACAGCATCTGTTGCCCGGGCCATGGCTCGGGCCGGCCTGTTCTCAAAGGCTAAGGCCTGAGCAACGGCAACAAGCGTTGCGGTGGTGAGAAGCCTCGACATGGCGCCCCCAGGTCTCATCGATTGCCTCTAGGTACAAGTTTGTGTTTACTTAGGCGAATACCTAGATTTACTACTGGTCATGCCACACGAAAAAGGCAAGGCAGTCACTTGCAACACAACAAAAACACGCCGGCAGAATGAAAGAAGGGGGAGGAGAACGACGCGACCCTGGGGGTAGTGGAAGGGTCGTGTATGTTTAAGAGGCGGAGGCGACCCTCGGTATCCTATCCCGAAGGCCCTTGGCCGGGACCAGGGAAGCTGCAGAAGGACAAGGCATATTTTTGTCCTCGTCTCCCTCGTCTCCAGCCAGCCGTTACCGGATTGGCATCTTAGGCCGACTCTCTCTGTATCTCGCTTCCAGGCTTGCAGCCACAACAGCCTTAGGAGATTGCCAGACTGGCATCGTGGGTCGAAGACAGCCAATAGCAATAAGGGCTATTGTGGGCTTGTGCAGGAGCTGAAAGAGCTTATATGTGACGCTAAGAGATTATGGAGGTAGGGTCGCCACGAGACTGATGCGGAGGCGTTGGATCGTTCTATGTAAGCTGCTCTCGGCAGCCTTGAGACTGGAACGGTCTGGACAGCAACGTCTGTCATATTTTTGAAAACACAATAATTTACACACTATTGTGAATCTAGCCGGCGTATAGCTCGGGCATGGCTGCGAATTCTTATTATTAAACTTATTCAACTGAGGATGGTATATCTCATCGATGCAGCCCAACATATAATTAGTACCATGTCGTGTATTTTGTATGTAATATCCTCGCATAATAAGTACTCCGACGGGCTTGTACTTCCGTCAAAAATCGTATATGCGGCTGATAGCGATGGCTCACATTCTTACTCGGGACCCTGGACGCCGAGCTTGTGGCGGCGCGCGATGCAGCAAAATAAGACGGGAGAACTTCAGCTGGCCGTCCCACACACGAAGCCAATAACGTCGAGCCACTAACACTGGGTAGACCCGCACGTTGTTGGTTAGCGTAGAAAAAGGGGCCTGCAGCTCCATTTGTTCGGCACGATCTCGCCAAGAGCTCGCTTCGGTGATCGTAAAGAGAATGGTCGCGCAGATAGCTGCCAATGAGCATTGGCCGCTTGGCGAAGGGAACGTTGGAATTACCTAAGCCATATCGTCGAAAATGTTTACTTGACCTACTCATCTAACCTTACTAGTGTGCATGTGCGTGTAGATCCGCGATGTGTGTAGTGTAGAGATTCGGTAGTAACAAACGTCAGAAATAGACACTGCACCAAAAGATGGGCTGGATTGGTCTTAAATGCTAGTCCTGTGCCGAAACTACTAATTCTGACAGCTGGTGTAGCACAGTGAGGATGCTCTGGGCGTCAGCTAGGAATTTTTAACGGTTTGGGGAATCTACGCTAGCGGATATTGGGTTCCAGACACCGCTCATGATACCTACTTGCAAGGCTGAGGATTATTTAGTCAATCAACTGTGCACCGCACCATGCAATTTGTGGCTGCCTTAGGCGACCCTTGGCCGCTAGTGCACTACCTAGGTTAGGCTATCTAGATGAGACTAAAATAGACAATAATTAGCGTGCAGTGGAAAATTGACCTCAGAGCATCAACAACTGGTGAGAGCCTCGTCTTGGTGTGAGCAGAGGCTCGACAGTGCCTTTCCCAATTTCGTCCCAAACATTGACCGGAGATTGCGGAGGAAACATCAAAATTGCCATCTATCTGTGTTTATCTCTAACATGCTAGTCTTGTATTCAAGTGATTAGTTGTCGCCAAATACAGCGCAGCTCGAGCTACCTTACCCGTGTCATGAAGCAAAATTGAGTTGACCCCAGCTCTAGTCAACCAGTACATTCCCTCCGTGGAAATTCCAAGAGCAACCCGTCTTTCGTGCGTTCGGCCTTGGGAATCGACCAGATGATAGCTAGGAGTCACGTCCAGCCCTCCAGTCTCTTAGTCCTTGACAGTGTATGGGCCGACGCTGGCCCGCTCCCCGGAGGTAGGCGAGCAGCTCGTCAGACGTGTTTCTAAGATTTTGTGGAAGGACGTGTGTGTCTATAAGAATAATAACACTGGCTGTCGGATTCAACACCTCGGCGCTTTGTGCGAGCCATGCAACATCTTCATTTCGAATCTTTGCTATCAATCCTATCATGCTCAGTAAGCCCAGTTCCATTAACGCGATCATTTCCTGGATACGCCATCGAGGCGGGCCTATGGATAAGAAAGCATTCAACAGCGAGTACCACCCATCTAACTCGAGTCTGTGCGAGTCTCTCGATAAGCCGTTGTTATCAATGATCTGCCGTAGCTCATTACGCAAGTCGCGCGTTATATCCGATGTTGCTTTCAGAGGCCTTTCCACATTACCGAGTGCGGCCTCCCGGACATCAGAGTACGGGTAATCGAGTAACCACGAATTCTACTCGTCAAGAATTGAAAACGGGCGGTTACCCTGTGGCCGCCAGGTACAGTCCCGGAACTAACATATGCCGTGAGTAATATGGTATTCTCTAATGTCCCCGAGCTCCGCAGCGAGGAGACGGCTCCGAAAAATAGCGGCCATGTCTCGTTCCGGAAATTCGGAGCATTACCGGCGTTGGCGCGCCAACGGAACTCCGCGATCTTCTCAGGTATAATATGGACTGGGTATTTACGATCTAATGTTCCCTTCTGGTTGTCGCACGTGCATGATACGGAATATCCCGTCGAGAGCCGGCGTACAACAGGGGTTCGAAGCCTGAGACGATATAGCGTAGTCCGGTGCCTGTAGGCTCGAATCTACCACCACAACCAATAGACAACAAGGCCATATAATCAAAGAAGAAAAGACCGAAGCCTCTCAAGAGAACTAGCTCCCTTGGACCGGAGGACGAAAGATCAAGGTCGACCGGGTTAGAAGGTAATGAATAACGCAAGTTGTGTTGTTCAGCGTACTCGACGTGACCTTTCTCCTTGGTATTGAGGAGCGGGGGCAGATGGCCTCGGGCGAGTATAACGGCAGAGTGATAGGATAAAATAGGGCCGCTCAAGAGACTGAGGCGCTGGCACCCGGATGGCTCGTCGTCGAGAGAGACTGCACACATGCAGCATGAATCCTTATTTCCACATTGGCTGGCAGGCTTCGAACCACACGTTCAAACACCCATCAGATAGCGGCCGTACTGGGCACGTGTCGAATAGTCATCAGGGCCGAGATTTATACTATTCTATATGGCCCAGTCGTACAAGCTTGGGCTAGGGATTATCGACCCTAACACTCGATGCCGGAGTCGGCGAATAGAGTAATTTGGCCAGCCGTGGTGTTCATCAGCAGATCGGACAACTGACCAATTCGCCATACACGTCTAGGTTCTGGTGGCGACGAGTCTAGGGCTTGAATTTTGAAAATGCCCGACTGGAGAAGCTTTACTAAAGGACCGGAGATGCGCTCCAAAGTGCTGGTGCCGCGTGGCCCCCATACCAACAATACAGAGCTCCTGACGGGGCACGGTGGTCGTATTGCTTCTGTGATAGAAATGTCTCGGAATTCAAGAGCTTACCGCACCATCGGCATTGAACGTTGAAACTGTGCGTCCCAGGGCATAGAAGACGGTCCTAAGGGGATAGAAGACAGAACGGACGATAGGATGGAATACAGTCCCAAGGGGGGTAGGGTGCAGGATGGACCACATCTTCGAGGGGATGGATGACAGCATGAAAAATGGCCCCGAGATGATAGAGGACATGATGAACGACAGCGTTAAGGGCATAGAGGTAGGTTCTATTTCATTACACTACATGGTTGCCTCTGGGATCTAGAAGCGATGGGAAAAGGCGGTACAGCCCAGCAAGAAATCCCGGATAGAGAACGCTGATCATCTTGAAGCATTGAACTTCATCACCAATATCATGTGCCGAATTTAGACGCTGTTTTTGCAGGGAACATGTAGGCCAACGATTTGTATTATCAGAATAGGGTCAAAACAGATTTAATTATACATATTTGAGAGGCTCGAGTAATTCTTTTTGATTCCGGAGCACATTGCCTACCGTATTGAAACATCCTCCCTCCCCTTTTCGTCACCTACTTATCGGATACTGGTTTCCATGAAGTATTGGCATATAGATAATACATGGCGGATCGGAAATAATTACTTCTAATAGCACGATGACGATATAGACTACCTAAACATGCGGTCGGTAAGCCCACACGTCCGGTGGTTTCCCAGGTGATCAATTGTATGCCTCGCCTAGTGAGGCAGCTTTGATGGCTGCCTATGCCCTCCTTGATCGCAATAATCAGGGTTATGCTCGGTAACCGGCGTTCTAATCGCGTGAATTCCAACCCCACGGGGCGTCTATGGATATACGAACCTGATCTTCCACGTCCGGTCCCAATGTCGTCAAGCACTAAAGATTAATCCCAGCGAGAGATATCTAGCACGCATCTACATAGAGCGACAGCAACTAGTTACTTAGCTATGGGTTTTGGGTGACTTTTGAAAGTTGAGGACTAGGACTGAATATATATTGAATTAACAGAGAAAGTGGTTCGTATGCCTTTTCGGTCCCGTGGGACAAGGATGTTGAGACGCATAAGCGGGGAATTCTCTTGATCCACTTGATAGGACGGGGAATTCCATGGAAATACTCCGTAGGATATTAAGACTTTAGAGACAGGGATACTCCCGAGCCGCGGAACTTATTTTGCTTAGAGATTCTAGGTCATCGTGTGAACAAAGATCTGACGCAAGATAGAGAGAATCCCGTGACGAATGGATGACTTGCTTTGCCAGGCGCGTGCTTTTAGTATTCGTGAGGCCTCCTATATTATCAGAACAACTATATCATTATATTCGTTGCCGTGACATGATAATAGTTCCAGCATAGGGTTGTACATAAGCAGCTTTTATTTTTATAGTAATCCGTCCTTATTAATAAAAGAGAGTAAGTGATACGAATCGCAAAATGGTTACTTCTATTAGATATTCAGCTTTTGCGATTATATTCAATTGCTAAATGAACTACCTAATTGCATGTCTATGCCAACACTGCACCCGTGACGCGGCATCATGCATGGCACCTTGACGGTTGACCCCCTGTTTGGATCCTGGATGAGCTTATGAGACACTCGACTAAGCGCGTATCTGCGTATGTGCCATGGCTAGGTACCTAAGTATGTAGATACCTACCTAGTTGACCATGCTCAACATATCTAGCCTCGCCGCCTATTCGGTTGAGCCAGCTTAGTCCTATCATGCATGGGCCAACACTTTGCTCAACCACTTATATGCGAGAATTAAGACCCATCTACTACTCCGTACTCGACAAACAGTCTCGCCCTCATGTTACCTCCAGAATTAGGCAAGTCAGTCTAGCAGATCTAAGGTGAATCAGGGATGATAATAACAATCCAAAAACTCGACAGATGGTGTTAATCATTACTCAAAAGGTCGATGCACAAGTTGGCGTTTGATCATGCCTTGGAAAATCGATATGCAGGTTGATACTTATTATGTCTGTCCCTTTGACTGCAGGCAGGTGAAGGTTCCGCGCCGTAAAGTGCAAAACCGGGGCATTAAGCATTTTAGAGGTAGAGAGATGCACCCTACCTCAGTGAAAATTGCACACTTTTCAAAATCAAGCACATAGGTACTGTACACCCTCTGCCTGTCACCATTTGAGATAGCTATCAGGAGGTACCTACCTACTCCTAGCATAATGTAGCCCCGAATTATGCGATATTTTGACCACGTGTAATAAAGAGCACTTTTGACTACTACCTAGGTATGAATCTATGATGGACGTATAATAACGTGCAACACAAAATTTTGTCAAGTTTAGCCAACAACAGTACCAGGGCATATGGGGATGGTGGTGCTGAGGTCTCTTCTACTAACCTACCTAATTCAGACTCTCTACTCTGATCGTTGCTTGAAGGATTCGTTGCGGTTGGTCTCGTTTGAAAATGTTTAAACGATTATCAATCTCTACGTTAAACGCATACAACTTTTGAATACGTTAAATCGTTTATTTACTATAAGAATTTCTAAACTGATCTCGGCGAATCGTGCAGTTGTAGCCTGCGCATCTAGCTGTTGTATCCGTCGTCGTTTTGGGGCTAGTTGATGTGGCGGGGACTTACCTAGCCGAGCTAGAGGTATGCAAAGTGCGTTGCTGTCAGCTCGGAGGTCACCCGAAGTCCACCACAGATCGTGCGCAAGATCATTTCACGTCCTCGTGGAAAGCTTTCTTGCGTAGTGTAGTGTACTTTCATACTGTTTTAGCTACCTATGATATCACTACTCGGCCCTGGCCAAAAGGTGCCGTGTGTGACCTTTGCTCTGATGGCGGTTAGGAGGCTGACGGCCTATATAAACCGTGGTGCGAGGCCGTTCAGTACTCACGCCGCGGTCGGTTCTGTTTCCATGAGTTACGATATTGGGCACAGCGATGAACATTGTAACCACAGCACCACATAACTGACACCAATTTCTCTCGATTACGATTGTCAAGCGTCATTTCTAAGCCGCGATATCTCTACCGTCCGCGCGCACGACGACCATCAGCATGTCTGGAGGTATTCTCGATCGTGTCGGCGCATCAGCCGACAAGGACAAGATGGCCATCGCCGTGTTTGTACGATCTATGCTGGACACGAACGGTCCGGATGTGGTACCATCTCTACTCCGAACAATCCCCGAACTCGATGAGCCAATACAGCAGTACGAATCTCTTTCGTCGGACAGCCCCGGAGACTAGTCGTCGTTGAGGCCTCTACATTTAGAGAAATGATAACTGATACCGTTAGATAGAGAAGTATTCAACATCCTCGTCGGATTCTGCGATATCTCGCCTTCCAACAGGTGCTCGTCTCTTGTGGCCGGTTTCCCAGCCCAAGCCCAATACAATAACCCGGACTCAGGTGGTGTCATGGCAAAGCGTGACCCACGTGCCGCCGGATGGGTGCTGAAGTCCCTTCCCTCTGAGGGTCGCATAGGCAAGAACTTGCAGATCGAAGTTCCCAAGGATTCTCTCAGCATTGGCTCTGCCTTGCGTGGTATATATCCCGATACGACACACGTATAAAACAGTTTTCTAACCCAAGTATAGCAGTCGTTAAGATCGTTGTTCGCATGTCTGATGGCCGTACTGTAAAGGGATCTGGCGTCCTGATTGATCCCTTGATTATTGCAAGTGCTGGTCATCTCTTCCGCGACGATGATTGTAACGCAGAGGAAGTTGTGATCTATGTGGGTCTGGGAGACAATCGTTGTGTTGAGTCTCGACATGGAACTCACGTTGTCGTACACCATAAATGGTACTCAGGCGGTATCAGAGCTAACGATCTTGCCTTTGTCCGAATCGACAAGCCGTTTGAAACTGCCACCCATTTGACGTATATGCAGACGCCCAGCACAGGCCCTTTGCTGGTGGGAGTCTATGGGTTTCCATATGACCTCCCGTTTTCCCAGCCCGGCTGTTGGCCATGCTACAGCATGTCTCTCGTCTGTTACGATTCTTCCTCTTCTATCGACATGCTTGAGCACGAAGGTGACACCACGGACGGTAGGCCTTTCACAGACAATTAGTAACTGGTACTTGCGTTCGATGTACTAACGCTTCATTGACAGGCAACTCCGGCGGTCCTCTTCTTAATCCAGATGGAGTGGTTATTGCGCTGCACCGGGGCTGTTATAAACAATCTGGTGTGGTTGTATGCAATTTTGCCGTCCTTATTGATCGCCACGGAAATGACTTTTCTTATTTCTGTCTTGTCCTTGATGAGATGGCCCGAACCGAAATTCATGGGGTTGTCACCTATCAGTAGTAGGCTGACGAGGTGAGACCAAGGAGACCCGTGTCAAGTGGTTCTACACGGTGCGGTGGACCTACCACACAATTTGCCTCTTGCATTATTATGTAGACATTCCGGCACATACGGCTCAGACATACCGCTTGCTTGTCCCGTCGGCCCATCTGCACTAACTATAGAGTCGTGTTGTGTTTTTCCCTTCGTTTTTGAATAGACATTATTTTAGCGTGATTCGGCCACCATTGGGCTAGCATCCCCGGCCTTGTTAGTGTCTACACTACGGTACCTACCTGGTAGCAAAGATAGCTCGCAACGGAAGCTAGCTGAAGAAGGCTCGCGCTCCACCCCTAATAAAGATACCTACATGTACTGTACGGAGTACCTACATACATATGTACATTGTACTATACGAAGTACTTCGTACCCTACTATCGGTTGGCATATAGAACAAGGTACTAAGCAAGAGTTGAGCGCTATGCTGCTGCACGCACAAGAAAATTAGCACATATTTCGGGGAGTACAGAGATGGAGATAAAACAAGTGCTATGTACAAAGTACTCCATAGGGCCATCAGAGACCGTTGCCTCTCACTACGGGAATGTTTGTCTTAGGTAAGTGTGTAATACCTACTCCGTAGAACCTTGACACTAACATACTGTGCAGCTGACAAATACATCAACTGGCCGCCAACAAGCGGCGGGTCCTATTACTAGGTAATACCTATGCAAACATCAACAACTACTACCAGTAAGAGCCTCGTCTTGGCATACACGGGAGGCTCGACAAGCCTCCGGACCAAGACAAAGCGCTTTCTCCGGCTGCCGTATTGTGAAGCCACTTAGGGCTCGGCACGGCAAATCCACAGATGCGGCCGCACTCATGACCGACCTGTCCCAGGTCCTGCCGGACTTCCCCGTCACCCAATATGAGCGTCTGTTGCCAGTCATCGAGAGGAACCGATTGACGGTCACGGATTTGCTCACACTCGAGCTACCCGAGATAGGGAAGCGCACCCAGCTGCCGTTGTTAGACGTCAAGCGGCTCTGCAGCGCTATCCTGACTGCTCTGCACGCTGATCTGGGAGTGAACGCCGTAGATGATCCGGGCCGGAACCGGAACCAGGGGCAGGAGCAGGATGGAGCCAAAGATGAGGCCACGCAGGAGAAGCGCAGTAGCGAGAGAGGACGCTCGCTGAGGCAAACCGGCACTGAGCTCTTGGCTCGTCCTTGGAATACTATAAGTACGCTCGACGCGTCTCTAGACGCGGCACTTGGCGGCGGCGTCGCGGCCGGTTATATCACTGAGATCACAGGCGAGAGCGGCGCCGGAAAGACACAATTTCTGCTCACGCTCTTGCTAGCCGTGCAGCTCCCGCCGCCTCACGGACTCGGACGGCCTGCACTATATATATCCACGGAAGCAGCGCTGTCTACAAAGCGCCTATCGCAGATCCTCACGCAGAACCCCTTTTTCCGCGCCCTGGATGCCGACACGGTGAAGAAGCCGTCTCTGGACCGCGTCATCAGCACCGTGACCCCGGACCTCGAGTCACAGGACCACATCCTCACCTACCAGGTGCCTGTCGAGGTAGCACGGCGCAACATCGGTCTGGTCGTCCTAGACTCGGTGGCCGCGAATTACCGCGCCGAGTTCGAGCGCGGCAGCGGCGGCTCTAATATGGCTGCCCGCAGCGCCGACCTCGTGCGTCTCGGCCACCTCCTGCGCGACCTTGCGCAGACACATAACCTTGCCGTCGTCGTCGCGAACCAAGTGGCAGATCGCTTTTCCGGCTCGAATCCCTTCACGAACTCCTACTCCTCGTCACTCCCCCGCTCGCAGCTCTACTCGTCGTCTGCTGTTAAGAACAGCGGCGTCAGACCGTCTTCGAGCGTGACTCCAGGGCCGCGCCAGCACGCTACTACCGCTAAAAGCGCTGGTACGCGATATCAGGCCCTCCCCGCCCTGTCGCAAGAAAGCCCCCTAGCTTCACGCAGCCGCAACCTAAACCTAAACCACAACACAAATCCGCTCTCAACCGAGAGCCAAGAACCATCAAGTAGCACAGCAGACATTGCCGTACGCTCCAGCATGCCGGAGCCACCGCCCGAGGACGCGGCCTCGTCATCCGCAGCGGCGGTGGCGGCGCACATCCCCGCCGTGCTCTCGCTCGACCACCAGCAGCGCTGGTTCACGGGGTGGGGCGACGACCCCTATCATCATCGTCGCATGCACGAGACGCTGAAGACGCCAAGCCTGGGCCTCGTCTGGACCACGCAGATCGCCGCGCGCGTCGCGCTGTTCCGCCGCCCTGCTTACGGGCGGAAGGTCGTCGTCGATGGTAACAATATCAACAACACCAATATTAATAATAGCAGGAACAACAACGATAACAACAACGGCTTAACGGCATACGATGATTATGACGAGCTGGATGGAGGTGTAGGTCCGTACGTCAAATCCTGGCGCAGGTATATGAAAGTCGTTTTCGCGCCGCATGTTCCTGGCACTGGCCCAGGACTCGAGGGCGCTGTGGAGTTTGAGGTTGTCGCTGGGGGCTTGCAGGGCGTGGTGAAAAAGGACAGGAATAAGAAGGCGAAGAGCGCTACGGGTGATTGAACCAGGAGACGAAAATGGGTGCACTGAAGGGATTTAATCGTAAGGGCGTGCCGCGCTTGGAGAACCTGATTTCGTCATGCGCTGTAATATGTCCTTGGACATGAAACGAATGCCGCCCGTCGAGATTCAAATTTGAATTTCTCAGCTACGGACGCTACGAGGCGATACCAACAAACGCCACGCTTGTTTTGCATCCCTGACGAAATGTGATCTGTCTCCTTGGCCGGAGACTGAGATGGAGATTAAGGACAGCAAATTTTTAGCCTGTCCAGTTCAAAGACACACCACGAACAGCACGCACATCCGCATGGCGATTTTCAAACTTGAATAGCAATTAGGGAGGGTTTGGTACCTAGGATAAATCCTGGTTTGATATTGTTCGACGTCCGCATTAGAGAGAGAGAGGACATCCGGACGAAATGACTGATAGATATCCAATCAGTCGAGTAATACACGAAATAAATTTCCCTATAAACACGACTGCCAGGCGGAATAATGCCCATTTATATCCCAGTGCTTTCATTATTCTTTTTCATGACTCCAGCAGGTAGACAGACAGGCTTTCCCGCTTCCGTCGTCTACTATTCTCGTGCTCGTATGTGCACGACGGGAACGTAATTCCAAAGAAATGCGCGTATCAAATCGACCGACAGATAGAAACAATCACACGATTGCCATGATCCATTGAGATAGAAGTGTTTATTTACGATCATCGTTGATCTTTTGCTTATTTACATATTGACAACCCAGAGCATATCAGACCACGTCGTCTCATGGACCTACCGGGCTGCTCTTTTCTCAAACATATGCCGTGCCATGCCGTGCCATGCCATGCCATGCCATGCCATGCTAACTTCCAATAAAACGCCATGCAATGTAGAAAAGCAGATATTACGCGGCCCGCCTGATCTTATCAACTTGTTATCGAGGGTGAGGGAACTGGTCTTCCAGCTGCAGTCGCACGCCAACGTTCATACTAATGAGCTCCTGTACCAGCAGCTTCGCAGCATAGGGCATGGTCATCCTGGCGACCTGCTGGCTCGACTTGCACGTGTTGCAGTAGCCCTTGGATCCAAACAGACCACAGCGCTGGCAGACATCGAGTCCGACGGCATCGGAGCTGATCATGAGGCGTTCGAGGAGGAGCTGCGAGGCGCCGTAGGCGACGAGACAATCGCGCTCCATTTCTCCCAGTCGCAGACCACCGTCGCGAGATCGGCCCTCCGTCGGCTGCCGCGTGAGTATAGCACGGGGCCCACGCGAGCGCGAGTGCATCTTGTCTTGTACCATGTGCTTGAGTCGCTGGTAAAAGATCGGGCCGTTGAAAATGTACGCCTGCAGAGGCTCGCCTGTGATTCCCGAGGTGAAGTAATCTTTGCCCTCCCACGAGAAACCGGCGTTGACTAGCTCCGCGCTCATCTCTTCGAGGGGATGCGAGCGGAAGGCGTCTCCGTATCCATAGTCTCGCCGTCCTTTGACGATGGATGCCTTACCTGTAAGGCATTCAAGAAGCTTTCCGACGGTCATACGAGATGGGAAACCATGTGGATTCATGATGATGTCAGGGACTATACCAGCGTCCGAAAATGGCAGATCTTCTTGGTCCACTATGATGCCCACCACACCCTTCTGTCCGTGGCGAGATGAAAATTTGTCACCTATCTCAGGTCGTCGTGTCTGCCTAGTCTGGACCTTGATGAGTTGGGTCTCTCGGTCTGTTTGAGTAATCATAACTTTGTCAATATAGGCTGGATCTGCAGCTCGATATGTGATGGGGGTTTCGCGGAATGCTTCAACTCTGCGTTCCATCCCTATTGTGGAGCTCGTGGTATCTTGGGGGCTTTCCTTCTTGATCATGACCTGACCGGATTCCACTCTACAGCCGACATCTGCAAGTCCATCTTTAGATAGAGCCTTGTTTTTATCAAGCTCTGGATCCTTATCTCCAATGCGCTCGCGGGTGCCGTTAGGATACCTTTGAAGGTCGGCAGCATATTTCTTGAATACTTGAGCTCGGCCGAAGCCACGGTCCAAAGACGCTTTGTTGAGGACGAGAGCATCTTCAATATCATACCCAGAGTAAGACATGACGACAACAGTGGCATTCTGACCGGCAGGGAGCTTATCGTAGTGAATAAGCTCTATAGTCTTGCTGATGACCATGGGCCGCTGAGGATACACCATGGTCAAAAGAAGAGTATCAATGCGGTTGAATTGGTTATAGGCAATGGCCCCAATTGCCTGTTTACCCATGGCACATTGATAAGTATTCCGCGGTGATTGATTGTGATGTGGAAAAGGAATGAGACCAGCAACAGCGCCGAGCAGCGTAAAGGGCTCGATTTCAAGGTGAGTTGTGGCCTTGGTAATATCTTTTTCGGCGCTAGCGATGAGCGTATCGTTCTCTTCGTTTACGTCGAGATACTCGACAACGCCATTTCGTAGAAAGTCGTCGAATGTGATTTTTTCGGCTTGTAGCAATCTTAATTGACTCTCTTTGACCCTGGGTTTACCATTCTTGACGATAATATAGGGTCGGCATATTCGCCCTTCGTCTGTGGCTATGTGTACAGCTGATAGGTTTTCGTTAACGTTGATACTCACGAATGGAGATATCCAACCTCGTCGTCGCATAGTGCGAAACTTGGCGGCAAATCGCTTAGGGAACCGTGTCAGGGCGAACGGTGTTCCGTTGATGTGTATGATATATGTGCCCTTCTTGTGCATTTCTGCGCCGGAAAAGTTCCTCAGAGGCTCTGCTGGAGGGTCTAAGCTGAAAGCCCATCTTTTGATAGGCGTTTCATCGGCATCGGTTGTAATGTGTGTCATCAGCGCCAAATTTTTCACGAGACCACAAGCCTCGCCCTCGGGGGTATCTGATGGGCACAGCATACCCCATTGCGAAGGCTGAAGGGCACGAGGACCACTGACTTTGCGGGTCTTCTCAAACTGACTGCTGATACGCGTCATCATTCCAAGTGCAGATATATAACTAAGTCTGCTCAAAACGTGAGTAACCCCAGCCCTGTTCATCCTAAATCTTTGGACGGTCCAGTTCCCTGTTTGTATTGCACGGTTCAATCCTTCCGTGATGTGTTTTCCCTGGGCACCGATCTGCAAGAGTGGATCAGCTGGAATAGCACGGTGTTGCTTTTTCAGTGTGTTTTCAATATTGAACTTCAGAGAACCCAGGAAGTTCTTGAACAGATCTTCGAAAAGAAGCGATAGAAGTTGACCGGCAAGTTCGAACCGTTTGTTTCCCACAAAATCCCTATCGTCGACTAGCTTCGGGTTGTGGCGAACCATCAAAACCCGACGTGTCATCATAGCCACATAGACAGCCTTCGGGTAAAAGTCTAAACCCTCAACTGGAATATGCGCGATGACGATATTGGCCAAGGCGTCGAGGCCTTCTTCAATAATACTACGACGGGGCTGCGGTGGCCCTCCTCTGCCGGGTCGTCCTTTCATTCCCATCTTGACTCTTGCGCCAATGTATTCGAGCGCTTGTTGCTGGGTAAAGACTTCGGCCACAACTGCTTCAGAAAAGTTGATCTCGAAATCGTCTTGATACCTAGCATCGGAGCCAGTAACCAGTTGCATGATTTCAAAGTCCGTGAGACCGCCCAAGGCCTTGAGGATGATAACGATGGGTATTGGCTCCGCAAGAACGTTGTGCTGGAGATTTATCCGCTCCTTCTTGAGAGTTACGTGCGTCTTCGACTTCCTCTCATGTGTAGAACTCGTAACGGATGCTATAATTACGCTGTTTTTTTCATCGGCCTCGATGATGACGCGATTTTTGCTGAGCTGCTCTTGGATGAGGATGACTTTCTCGGTCCCTCGCACGATGAAGTAGCCACCTGGATCGAGGGGGCACTCATTCATAATCTCCATCTTGGCGTTGTTGGCTCCATAAAGATGGCACTTGTTGCTCCGTAGCATGACAGGCATGCGAGCGAGTTCGACCCCACGGCGAACAACCTTCTGCCTCTCACGGGTGTATGCAACATCCACGAGGATGCGCGCGGAGTAAGTCGCATCTCTCAAGCGGCATTCTTGGGGTGTCACTTTGGGATTGGCGGTCGATCTGTTCTTGGCAGCCTCCTCGGGACTTTCTACTCTGATGTCTATAAACTCAACCCAGAAACTACTATCGACATCGCTCCTCACAATTCGGTTGGCCTTCACGATTTCTTTGATCTCATGATCCACAAAGTAGTTGTATGAATCAATGTGCCTGGAAGCAGGTCAGCAGCCGCATGAGAAGAAGACGCGCATATCCTCGGTGGAGATGAACATACTGTTTTACGAGACCTGTCCGGTACTTTGGTTAGCTACAGCGCATATGCATCTGGAGAGAGAGGCTACACGAACCTTTCACCTTCAAGAAAGCGGGAAGCAGCTGGAACTTGTCTTCCACGGCAGAGATGGGGTCAGTCAACTTTTTGCCATTGTAAAAAGGCTTGGTGAGAGCCTCGAACCCGTCGTCAATGAAAGGCATCGTGACAACGAGCTCGCCGGATGGCGGCAAACGTTAATAGAAAGTGAGGAAATGCAGGGCGCCGCGCTGTGATGAGCAACAGCTTTGAAGGTTGAATGTTTCTATCCTGACTCCCCACCATTGCCCCATATCGGGACATCTACTGTTTATCTGGTTATCGATAATGGAGGAGGCTCAAAATTTAAGGTTATTGCACCAGAACGACTGCAGGTGCACTGACGGGAATTACGTAAGCACCCCGCTGATTGGTGGTAGTCCGTTCTTGCCCAGGGCCATGAGGTACCTAAGTCTACCTATTCTTAGCGTCCTCTGTCAGAGGATAATACACGCCGTACCTACCTGTACCTATGGCACCTTTTTGCTACAGCAGGCACCATAGTGCCTACGTCAACCATCTCTTACCTAGTATCAATGTTGTAATTTCAAGTGTGTTACAGGTCGCTTGACTTGGCCTTGCATTGCAGGGACCATCTGGGAATTTAGGCAACATATTTGAGTAACCTAAGAAGCTAGCGCTAACTCAAGTAAGTACATATGTATGTTATGATGGAACGTTGCATCCTATGCCGATCTCTCTCTATTTAGATATTTGACGCAATAATCAAGGGAGACTACAATGAATTTGTAGTGTAGAGGTACTGTGTAGAGCATCTCTAGAATCGTTTAAGCCAGCCTTGATACCGTAGCCAAAGAATATTCAAACAAGGCTGGTGTGGCTCTGCTGGTAATATGTCCGAATTGCAGGTCCGAATGCCCGCCGGAGAGAGCCGTAGTAAGCTGCTATCCCTTTGACTGCTGTTTCCGCACCGCGACTTTAAAAGTGGAAAACCGGGGCATTAAGCATTTTAGAGGTAGGGTGATGCACCCAATCAGATTAACTATACTGCTTAAGTACCGACTAATCGGGTAAATTCTGGCTAAGTACATAAGTTCCTTTTACCAGGTTTAAAGTCACGGTGCGGAAACAGCAGTCAAAGGGATAGGAAATGGTTGCAGGCGGAGGTAGCATTCAATCACAGGGCGCCAAGAAACTTGTATGTACAACCCAACTTGATTCGAAGATCCTTGGGGTATCTGCAGACAACTCGGGGCTTCTTCGCCGTGTTCATAAATCTAAATATAATTAGTTGGGGCAGCGGCCAATATACGCCCGTCTGCCGTTGTCAGAACAGTTAGGTAGGTAAGTTCACATGCGACTACAGGATTGTTCTCTCCTAGTCTGCCTTGCTCACCATCTTGGGACGATACGTTCTTGAGCTAATGTAGCCAGCCCCTCTTTACCCCTCCATTATCCTCCGTTGCCCCTCCTTTTGCAGCTCAGCGCTGCAGCTACCTGGTCTGCATCTGCTGCATCCCTATCATGTTGCGCTGGCACTTGAATCCTTGCCTCAACCCTGTCATATTGCCCAACCTGTGCTCAACCAGTGCTCAACCAGGGACTCATATGTAATTTATCTCGGCGCAAGTTGTGGCTGCGCTGGGTGCAAAGCAACCCGTCACATCTTGCTGAAGTGGTTAGTTGCGGTCCCAAAGCTCCTTAGAGTTGACAAATCGATCTATCTCCAGAGGGAGAAGAGGTTAGAATGTTGTCGACATTAGGCATCCTTCCATATCCGCTTGTTCATTTAACAGATCCAGGCCAATTTCTCAGCCCGAGTCGCATGCCCCGGATTTGCTCTCTCCCGCATTTTCGGCAGTACGCATGGAGATGGGGCTCTCCGTGGTGGCATGATAATGTGGATTGCAGGTTGGAGTGCACTGCAAAAGAGGCACGGACTCGGTGCGGCTGGCGAAGACTCAACTTAATCCAAGCGAGAGGAAACAGGCTGCTATGTTACAGCAAAAAGTCGGTGAGCCGCACAAGAACCAAACAGCCTTCTGCGTGATTGATTCTGTCTATTGGTTCCGAATTGATGTTCTGGCCCTCTGTTCTGACGGCAGCTACGAAGTATGGCTTACCGAGCCAGCTACACTCCAGCAAGTCAAAGCCGTGGTTGTGTGGTCGGCGACTTGACAGACAGGTGGGCGTCACTAACCGTCCTGTCGAAATTGCCACCTAACTTCAGAAGATTTGTCCCCAACTCGGCAGTCAGAATAATTACGCCATGAGGACTAAAACCTGCTTGCAGCAAACGAGCGCGGAGATCTCTCACATTAACAGGGATTAGTTAACGCAGCTGTAATATCACCAGCAAGCTGACGGTTTGTTACCGAGACAGTGACCGGGATAACAATGAAATCAACGATTACAATAATTCAATTTTGTTCACCAAAATCCTGGTGAAGATAATTAATTAAGCATTGTCTTTCATCAACTCTGGCAACTACCTACGTTATTTACATATGCCAAGAATCTCCCTACTACCTATATGGCTGCACCATAGAAAGGTTGAAGGTTCGAGAATGCGGACAGCGCCAGAATTCTCTTTCTCTCTCGTAGGAAGCGGAAAGACCCTGCATCAGGGATTCCACTTACAACAATCTACCTGGTTCCATAGCACAACGCGCGCAGATCAAAGTGCTACGGACGAGAGGAGTGGAACCGTCTAGTAAAATGCCTTTGGTGCCTAAGTCAGTCGCTTACTGGATAGTAATAGTTGACATTATAACAGGCAAATATGTATTATCAATGACTTGAGACATCCAGGGTTTGATAGCAAAGATATGTGTTTAATTCTTCTTTTCAATCCATATGCTGGACATGGTCCAGTAAGGACGCGATGTCCAGCAGCTCCCACGTTGGAATTCGGGTTACGTACGGTTCAGTTCAAGAATTAACATGTGCTCGGCTTTTGGCCTTGTTCACAACACTTGTTCTGTAGTATATAGTAGCTCGAATGATCCCATCATTGGGCATCTAGGGCCGTCTATCGCATGAGACTGGAGGATGTCCTCCCAAGGTAACAGGTCCATAATCTATCAAGCACCGGCTGCGGCGGGACCAATGTGTGAGTGAAAAACTTGACCTGCCCAACCACACCTGTCTATCTGGGTACCTAGTTCATGCCAGCTGCAGATAAGTTCCTAATCATCATGCTAGTGAGCGGCTCGGAAGTATGTGCATCATAAATGTATCCGGCCTGATAGATCTAAGTCACAGGATGGGGGCGCAAGGGCTAGGTATTGCGTCCGATCGCCGGAAGACAAACCGTTGAAAAACTAGAAGGCTGAGAACCCCTCAATCGTATCTTGGCTAAGAATATTCACACTTAGCTGGGGAAATTTTCAATATACAGGTCAGAGGTACAGGTACTCAACACTTGCACGTCTAAAGTTAAGCGTCTACCTAACCACAATGCTTTGAAGTGCGGCATACGGCAGTGCCACCGCGATTCGGTGCTCCTTAGGCATACTATCTAGGGTAGGTAGTGCGCTGCCCTTGTAAACCTCTGGACAGAAAGGGCAATACCTATGATCTTCCAAGATGGGCCGGGACTTCCCCGCACTAAGAGGCGCGCTTATCTAGACTAGGCAGATCAGCAAAGCCTCCTAGTCAGTGGTACGTTGGCGAGGCCAGGCTGGGCCCAGATCCTATCTCCTATTTAATATCTCTCACCGCTCCCGTAACTCCTCCAACAACCACACGTGCCTAGCAGGTACGCATATAGAAGTAGACAATGCGCCACCTACAAATCAAGCCGGGCAGGTTACATGAAATGAGTTCTCAAAGTCCTCTGGCATAAAGTCCAAAACAAGCACCTAAACACCTGCCCAAAGCCTGCTCGGTACCAGCCACGAAGGCTTGAAATTGCAAAAAGCTCCCCTGGTTCCTGATTGATCCATGCCACCCGGCTGTTTGGAGAGTTCAGGGCGGGCAAGCCCACTAGCATTGGTACCTGGTTCTTTGGGGACAAGACACCATCCAACAGAATTCAAACAGAAACTCTCAGACGTGCGACAAGGATAAGCAGATAGACGATAGATACATATGGCGCTTCGACTAGGTATCAAAGGCTCATCGGCGATTAGATAGCCTGGCTGGCGCGGATATGAAACTAAATACCTCTGTACCAAGTTGGGTACTTTATGCTGTTGGCTGTAGGCATAGGCATAGGCATACGAAGTATGTAGGTAGGCATACATTACCTAGAGTGTGCTACCTGGTGCCAAGGTCCCCGAAACCGCCCAACGGCAGCTGTAGCAGCAGCGGAGGAGGGGTGTTACCCTACCTCCTACCTAACCACAATTATGCTCAGGGCAACGCGCTGGGTAATACCTACATGTACAACCTGAACAGGGCAGGGCAGGACACAGGGCACAGGACACGCATTTGTCACTGGGCAAATCGGGATCAATTCTCCACGGTCTCGCTTTGCTTCGCTCTGCTCTTGGGGAGTTATTTGGCTCCCGAATACCACGTACAGTACCTCTACGTATCAGCCCCTGCTACAGACATCCCCAATAATTCTTAGCGCCAACACGCTTAATCTTGGGCCGATCCCAGGTAAAGTTCCCTACACTAGATAGGGCAGGGCACCTAAAAGCCAGAGTTGCCAAGCCTGCCGGTACCAGTAAACCTCCTTTACCCTCCACCCGCTGCTTTCCAGATTGATTGAACACTGATCTTCTGCACTTCACACAACTCCACTCGCTTTTGTTTCTGTGATTTGCAACCTCCCCCCCATGCTGCCGCCCCTGGCTCTCCAGGGCTGTGTTCGCATAGGCGCTGTGATTTTAATTGTGATTATCCCAATGTGAGTGTCCTGAGTTTCTGAGTTCCTTGGACTCGACCGCCGTCGTTGTCGCCTTGCCGGCTAGTCGGCCGGGCATGTCTAGGCCGTCGGAGAGGGGTGCTCAGCATCGTCAGCTGGTCCGGCCGGCGCAGCTTGCGTCGCTCGCTCACACACACTCTCTCTTGCCCTCTCTCTGGCGAGAGGCGTGGCGACGACCGACTAGCTACGGCAGCTACTGCAGCAGTGACAGAGTGGCGCGCAAAGCCGGCCTCGAGTGATTGAGCCTCCCCCGCCGAGCAAGGCCACGCATCGTCGGCCGTTGCATTCCCGTGTTCGCCCACCATCGATTGACGGACTGGCTGACTGACGGCCACGCAGTCTATAGAACCCGACGAGGGCCGGCCCGGCGTGTACGAAAACCTTCTGTGTTGTAACGATAAAAAAAAAAGGACAGATGGATGATTACAGGTTTCTCTCTCAGTCGTCTGCGAGAAACGACGCACCCATGAATTCTCTTGTCTCGTCTCAGCGGAACGGCAGAATGCCTCCGCAAGACCCTCGATCCTCTCTACCCCGACGATTCACGACAGACTCGGGGCGTGTACCAACATTGTCTACTATAGCCACCACCCAAGCCCAGGACTATGCTGTCGTGAGTCCCGTCCGCCTGCGGTCTAAGCGCTAATTGGCCTAGCCCGCGATGAGATCCAGCTCCGTAGTCCCCTAGCATGTCTCAATCTGCGAATTGCGTGTCTCGCCGTAGTGAGACTACGGGCTGACGACGATGTATAGATTCCAGCCCAGCAGTATAAAGTCCAGCTAGTAAGCGCTTCCCTTGGCATGTGCTGTGCAATTCGTACAAAGCGTGTCGTGTGCTATGTGCAGTCTTGATGTCGGGCTCTGTCTTCAGTGACGGAGAGATATTGATCGCTGTCACTGCCAACACATTGGGACATTGTGAGAATCGACGCTGACCGATAATTATCTGTAGCTGGAAAAAAAGAAGCTCGAATATGAAAAACTTCGAGAGCAGAAGCGGCGATTCGAGGCGGAGATGCAGAAGTTGGATCAGCAGCAACGGGAGCTGCAAGAGGATCTAAGACCCGTTCTGAGCCTGCCGGGCCATCAGTCCGAGCCGACCACACCTCCCGAGTATCGGGAGACAAATACCGGCTTCCCCACCATGTTTTCCAGGCCAAACCGATACTCGATGTCGAGTCTCATCTCCCCGCCAGGCATTTTCAACCGGCCAGGACGATCCGGGTCGCTTCTCACGTCTCCGCAGTCTGGCATTATGCCACCTCGATACCATGATGACGCGTTACCATATCGATCAGTGCCTGCTACAAGACGAAATAGCGATGAAGATGAGAAGGAAGAGGCTCTTCGCCAGGATCCTACTAGCCATCTATCAACAACCGCGTAAGTATTGAGTGTTCGTGTACTTATCTGATTATTTGTGTCGATTTACCACGATGGCATCAATATGTGTGGGTTGTCTCTTAGCCAATCAATCATTGTATGAAGGTTGACTGTGGGATTGTATGGCGGTAAAACGTCCGACAATTATCGGTGTGTTAAGGACACAACCGTCAACCTTTTTAATTAACTGGGTACATGTATGGCGGCAAGAGCTCGACCTAAAGAAGGAGCATCCTGAGTTCACTGTACCGTGTACAAATGTACAAGTGTATCTTTCGCCCTACAAGTCCCCAGGCTGTTTAGGGTTGTCTAGTACTACCAAGGTTTACGATTGACAAACACAGCTCGACTACCTACCAATTCGATCTTTACACTTTTGAGGGACCTTTAGACTCGAAGCCTGATTGGCCCGCTTTTATAGACCACCGTACCTTCTGTGCACCCACTACTACTTGCAAACTTCATAACACCTCCCACGGCAAAGCATATTCCTGAACCACTCACTACCTACCTACATAGTACCTCACACTTCAAAGCCGACCTTGCACTCGCAGGACTCTCCCCAGCCTTATCACTTCGTCTGCCACATGTACTTCCTTAACCCATCCTTTCCGCCTTCTACTGCATCTTATATATCAGAACACACCAACCGCTCGGGATCACCATACATCTTCACATCTGGACACTCGCCGCGGTTGCTGATCAAACACAATATCTAGTTTGAACAGGTATTCTATGCCTGTCACCCGCAGGGGCAATCTCTACGATAACATCGACCAAACCAACGCGGCAGGGTTCCTGTTCAGAGACGACGACCCAGCCATTGATTCCGGTAACTACTCCGGCCTTGATCTGGCTGAAGAACGCTTCGTTCAGCTGAATAAGCAGAAGAGCAATCACACTCACAGCGTGGTAAGTAAATAATCAACATCCAACATTGTGGGCCTGTCACACTTCTCAGTACTTGCATCGAGGGCAGCTGCTTGGTGTATCTCTTGCGTATCCCGCCCGTGGCGTTCCTGCCAGTTGTCAGCTCTCGCAAAACTATCTGAGAGCATCTACCCCACATCTTCGAGGTTACTACCTTAACTTACAGACGATATCACTTCCCCTCCTGCCCTTCACCATAATTCTGCACCTCTCATCCACTCCGCAAAATCGCACAAGCACAATTTGATGGGAACCGCTCCACTACCCTAGTCCCCTCAACACCCAAACAACACGTCCTTGATGCTTCTTTGTACCCTCAGGAACTTCCCGTTATTTCAACTCACCACACAGCACCATTTCTCAGTGCAACACTAACATACAGTTATTCATAGCTGCCCGCTCCGGCTACGACTATGGATCTGAATTCCCAGCTTGGCAGTGGGGAAGGAACTACTGCTGCGAGCACCTGGGGGAACATCCCTCGCCACCGTCCACAGCAGAGCTTGTCTATCATTCCTACATCCCAGATGGCCGACTCGACAGGCTCCGGGCAGCCTGAGGTGAACCCCATTGGGTCTCGTTCATTCCGTCGCTCGATGGACATGAATCTCCAGTACAATGATAACGCTGTGGAGACCACGCCTACGTCGAATATTTCTCCTTCCAGTGCACAGGTTCTATCCACTCCTCCAAAGCTTCAGAGCTCTTTTTCTAGCAATGACGTGCCAACAATGAAGAACGTCTCTGGTAGCGGTCCTTCGTCTGCAAATGCCCATGCTCAGCAGCATTTTCATAACCACAATGCTAGCATCGGCCGTATCCCTATTGGTGCTATGAAGCGGCACAGTCGTGAGCTGTCGGGTGACAATCATATAGGTGTGACCCAAGCCGGAGGTACATTTCCCTCAATTCAATCGCAGTTACAAGGCAATGCCCCATCGTTCGGTCCCGGCACACCCAGCCAAGCTCCTATTCAACCTCCCGTTTCCGGGCTTGCCGGCTCCACATCATCGCCTTCGTCAGCAGGAAATTTTCAGTACTACCAAGGCTACAATCAAACCAGCCCAAATAACGCCTACAATATGAACATGTTGACGATGGGCATGCAGAACATGGGTATGAACGGATACAGCCCTCAGAACTATACTGGTTACAGTGCTGTTTATCAGCCCGCCAATCAGCCCCGAGATTCACAGCAGCGCGTCATGCAGCAACGTCGCGCTCAGAATGATGATGGCAAGTTCCCCCACTCGTTCCATTACCCAGATCAAAGCTGACCAAGTCACCAGCCATGAACCGTTACACCAATCTCCCTCTGGAGCAGGTTGTAGGCAATATCTATGAGCTCTGCAAGGATCAGCATGGTTGCCGATACCTACAAAAGCAACTTGAGAACCACAATCCGGAACATGTGCATCTGATCTGGCTTGAGACTAACCAACATGTTGTGGAGCTTATGACAGATCCTTTTGGCAATTATTTGTGCCAGAAGCTCTTGGAATATTGCAACAACGAAGAACGTACTGTGCTCATTGAGAACGCTGCCCGAGACATGATTCGTATCGCGCTCAATCAGCATGGCACTCGAGCTTTGCAAAAAATGATCGAGTTCGTAACTACTGAGGAACACGTCAAGATTATTATTGAAGCCTTGCGTAACCGAGTAGTGGAGCTGATCCAAGACCTCAACGGAAATCACGTCATTCAGAAATGTCTGAACAAGCTCGGCTCCGAAGATTCTGAATTCATTTTTACTGCTGTTGGTAACAACGCCATCGATGTTGGTACCCACCGCCACGGATGTTGTGTCCTTCAAAGATGTATCGACCATGCAGACGGAGATCAAAAGGCATGGCTCATCAGCAGAATCATTGAACATGCCTTGCATCTTGTTCAGGATCCATTCGGTAACTATGTTCTTCAGTACATAATTGATCTGAATGACCCCAATTTCACCGAGCCCCTCTCACAACGATTCATCGGCAAGATCATCATGCTCTCGCGTCACAAGTTCAGTTCCAACGTGGTTGAGAAATGTCTACGCTGCGCTTCGGAGAAGTCCAAGGAGGTAATGATTGAGGAACTCCTTGTGCCTGGAGAGATGGCCAACGTCCTTCGCGATGGGTTTGGCAACTATGTTGTCCAGACCGCCTTGGAACATTCTTCGCCGCAATTGAAGCATCGGCTGGTGGAAGCTATTCGCCCGTTGTTGCCTGCTATACGATCAACTCCGTACGGACGGCGTCTCGCTGCTAAAATTCAACAGCACGACAACCAGAATCCAAATGGCGGCATCCAACGCACCCCGGCCGACGCCACACAGGGCCAGATTGTATTGAATGCCGACCCAACTCGTGCTATGACTGTTCAGTATACCAATCCTCAGACTGGACGCACCTATATGGGCTATCCGGGCCCACAGCACTTCACAGGGCCAAATGTCCAAAACCCGACTCCACCGCCGCCGCCCCGGATGAATACCTACCAGACTTACCCCGGCGCTGGCGGTGCTCCGGGACAGGGGGATGGGGCCTTTTTCTAGAGAACTAAAACTTATAATCACGGTTGTAACGGTACGATACACGAGCTGGGACGATATGTACCTTCGGCGGCTTTCTATTTATACGGTTTTCATGGCCCTGATAACACGAGCGGGATGCTGCCTACGACTTTGATGACTTCTTCTTGACGACAGCATTGTCTTCTACTTCGGGCACTAAGCCTATCATACCACCGACATGCACCACGGAGCTCACTTATTTGCACCCACCAATTCAAGGGCTGCTCTGTACACTAGTCGCACCGTGGTGCATGGCACTTCATTATCCCGGTTCACTCGTGCTGTTGGGCTGGTGCGGGTAGCGTCTGCTATCGGCAACAGTTCTCCACGGTGATCCTTGGGATACTTGCGTGTACTTGGATCCAAGCTCGATCTCAGCATAGAATTCTTTTCGTCGGCACTTTTCTTACGGTTTCATTTCCCACGACAGATTCTCCCCTTTGGCCAAACAGAACCACAATACTCAGATCCGCAATGCGTTTTTCGTGGCATCGCAGGATAGTTGTCCCGAATGGGAATTGGGAAACAGTTGATCAAACAGTACTTGGTCGTTTATGTCGCCTAGGTCTCTGCTATTTTGATGACGGCAGGATCATCAGACGGCCTTGCGGATTGGAAGATGATGGGCAGGAGTAGGGCAGCTGATCTCCATACCGAGGGGAGTTGCTAGTGCGTTGTGTTATTTGATCCTTGCCAATTCCACTTACGAAGTACTCTGTTAACGATAGCTTGTCCTTGCCAGATCTCTTTGGCTTTTCGCAATCTTCGTCAGTACGCTGCTATTATGTAAACTCTTGCACAAACAAAAAGGATTTGGTTCGCTGTACGAGCAGATAGGCTAATTAGCCAAATTGAGTCCACTTCTCATTCATATATGATCTTCATGATGATTCGTGACCGGGCCCTTGTAGATCATGATAGTTACGTTTCGGAGATTCAGATGGACGTTCTATGTTCAGCCCACAGTAGAACACATCTATTAGCACCTAGTAGGAGTATGAAACCTATTAAACCTAGGTAGCTTACTAGCCGGCAACAACAATTGCGCGATGAATCAACACTAGGACTACCTTGATGAAACCGCGGCAATCTGAACTTTGTCTTTGCCTTGTTTCCCCTGGATTATATAATCGTAAACCCCAATTATGTGTCTACATCAGGGTGGTTGTTACTATACTCTTTATTTCGGCCGGCGACCTCCACTTGGCTCTCTGGGGGTTTTCTCTCTCTTATTCAGTTGTAATTGAGGCTGAAACTAAAGGGCGTGGATTAGGAAGTAAGCTAGTGAAAACAAATTCATTAACTTTATCACTCATTTTTGTTCAGTTATTTTAGTTCTTGATTTCTTTTTCTTTTTTTCCGTTTTTGAGAAATAAGTGCTGCTCTTGTAGACGTTGGATGATGAGTGAGTGAGTGTCATGGGACGTCGGAGCCGGATGAGACGTATTTCCGCTCCGCGCCGGTACAGTACATACGGTCCACTCCGCAATTTCTTTGATTCGAATTTGATAGCTAGTATTTCCAGTTGTATAATGAAGTTTATGAATACATATTGACATATATTTGCGATGACTGCTGTATGAAGGTCATTTTTGTTTTCGATTGATAGTGTATGTAGGGTTATTATCCTGATCAGAAGAGTGTAACAGTGGTAAACACTTAAACATTGTAACTAAGTGTCTACCTACACGTACGCTTTGATATGTTGTCTACATACATATTGTCTACTAGGTTGAGTGGTTGGCCAACCGCCGAAAAGCAATGCCCTTGCAGTTACTTCGCAGGTTTGTAGAAATTAATTGAAATTAAGCACTGAACCTAGCGCTTACGAGAGTGTCCCCTTGCATGTCTAGAAATTCGCTTGGGTGTCTTAACTCTGTGTAGCCGCCGCAGGGGTCCAGCGCTTAAGGCACAAAATATCTACCTCCCTACATATCTGTTCAGCGGCTGAATTGAATGATCGCCCTAGGCAGAAGCTCAATTCCGCTGGAAAGTGGCTTTTCCCTCCCCCTTCCTTGGTATATCCGAGCTACGCCCTCTTCATAGGTGACCAAGTTTTTGCATCTGACATAAGGAAATTTATCATTATCAAACTCATTAGACAGTGACTCTCAAAAGCATGAATCACCGGTCCCGGGTATTATAGCCATTTATAAACCGGAATATATTACCTGATCTAGGAGTTATTTACCATCGTCACTCTTTCAGAAGCATGCTTCAACGATAGTGCCTGCTATGCCTAAACATGAGTCAAGATAATGGGGAATTCTCTATGGAGTCGTCGAGGCCGGACGGAGCTAAAGTTTTGTACTGAAGGCGAATGTAGCTAACAGCTAGTAGCATATTGATACTTCGCTTTCAGTGTTGAGTAGTGTTTACCTTGAAACTCTCGTCACCTTCGCGAGCGTGTATCAGAGTCGGCATATTCATACTTTTACAAGGTCGACTGCTCAGTGGTCGCGGCGAATTGTGGTTGGAGTCAAGAGATCCACTTACGCCTACTGCAGCTACTAAAAACCGAGGCGGCCGGCAGAATAGCACACAGGTCAACGAAGAGGCAATAGAGATCAAGAGATTATTAGTCATCCGAATTGATATCACAGTCGTAAGTTAAAGCCTCATAATAGAATAGCAAGAGAAACTTTCTTGTTCCCTGTCTCACTAAGTAGTGTATGTCCAGGCAGAATTCATGAGCCAGACGCATGCCGTATTGTTGCGCCTGAGGTAGGCCCTCGCTCCGTCCCAAATCATGAACCATGTTTTTTTCCCCTTCATCGTCACCGCCGCCAGTGTCTCTAGCAGCACACGCTTATCGGTAGCGCCACAGAGACAGGGTGTTGTGTCTCTTCCAGGTCTTTCTGCGGCCAGCCTTGGTCTTGTTGTAGCGGTGGCCCTTGTTGAGACCACGAGACTTCTTGCCGGTAGCAGTGAGACCACGGGACTCGCGGTGCTTGTGGACGGGGTTAACGATCCAGTTGATGCGAGGATCCTGGCGGATGGCCTTGTGCTGGGGGTCGACGAGGATGACCTCGAAGTACTTGTAGGTGGAGTCCTGGTTGATCCAGTACGAGTTGAGGACGCGCAAGTTGGCGCAGCGGCGGCCGACACGCTCCTCAGCAGTCGACTTGAGCGATCGCTGGTACTTGAGCTGGTTCACACCCTGGTTGGTGGGCTTGCCTGCGGTTCAGATTCGAGTCAGCGGCTGTAGTCTTGAATGATGCTCCCAAGACCGTAGAGACTTGGGTCCGGTCCAATCCGATGGAACCGGGTCTGCTCGAGACTCCTCTTAAGTAGTACGTACCGTAAGTGGCACCCTTGGGCACGGGTCGCTTGCGGCCACCACGGCGGACACGCACTCGGTAGATGACATAGCCCTGCTTGGCCTTGTATCCCAGGCGGCGGGCCTTGTCGGGGCGGGACGGGCGCGAGGCGCGGTGGATGACGTTCAATTGACGGAGCTATATTGATGCACTCTCAGCTTATGTTCAACGAGTGTATAGCAAAGACACGTTTCTCGTGAGAGAAGACAGCGTCCACAGAAAATCCACAGAATCCACACACAACATCCACAGCATCCCCGTCATGGGCCTGACACGGCGATGATTTGGATGTGTGTCCGTGTGTGTATTGGTTCTTGTTTCTCATCCTTGTTCGCGCGTCTTTCGGTATCGGGCGAGGGTCGAACAACGAGGGTCGAACGACGCCAACGAGGTTGAAAGGTTGGAGGCAGAAAATGCCATGTGCGAGTTTCAACGTACCTCCCAGCAGCGGACTCGGGAGAGGAACAGCAGGACATCCGACTGCTTCTTCTTCTGCAGCTCTTCGACATACTTGAGGGCACCCATCTTGACTATCACCAGGAAACGGGAAACGTTAGCATACGATGAAAAGAGATGAGAGTAACCTGGACAGCAATTGTATTGCTCGCCTCTGAATTGTGATCGGAGCAACTGACGTACCAGGTTGGGAATGGAAGCCTGCAACAATGGATGGTCGAGTGTCGTTGGTGGTCTTGGTTGAGGAAAGGACGGGATGCAAAATCTCCAAATCAATCAGCTAGAAATTTGGTGCCGGAGGGGAATTGTGTGGGCGGTCTACTGCGAAAATTAAGCGATTTTGCGCTAGCCTCCATTTGGTCGCGCTCAGTTCAGACCCGCTCTTATGCAGGAGCCACTGCCAGGTGCACCCACTGAGGTCCCCACCTGGCAGCCAGGCCTTCGGTCCGTTACATCGTGGCTGTGATATGTGGCGTACTATTTTATGTGTGGTTCTGCTTCTAAGTGATGACCTAGCTATTGCTTGCTGTTCATTGCTGGGCATATATGTATCCACTCCCGTTGTTTTTAGCTCTCGGGACTTCAGATATGCTAGCTATATAGAGCTACTCATACAGGGCTATATTGCAAGTGAGATAACACTTTATTCTGTTCTCGACATTCGCTCTCGACACGAAATTACACCTCATATCATCAGCCCTATTCCCCGAGTTGCATCGTTCGTGCAATGGCCGAGAACTGCTTCAATTGCTCTTCGGCAACATGGCCCCACGTCTCTCCGTCTAGAGCTTCTCGATTGCCCTTGAATAATTCTCTGGCAATCCGGTCTTTCTCGACTGCAGCTGGTTGGCCAAACACAGAGCTAGGGGTGAATGAGGGTACCAGTACGTTTCCTACTAGAGCCTCTCCGTACCTGCTGCCGCAGCCCAGGATTTCGGTAATGTCTTTCTTGTCCTGATTCCACTTGGCCTCGGGAAGCTCCAATTTATTCGCATTGAGCTGCTCCTCGACGAGCTCGATTTGTTTCAGCAGTGATTCATGGTCCTCTTGGTTAGCCTGGATTTGCTTGAACAAGGGATGATTCTCTTTTCGAAGAGTTCTCAATTGTCCATCGCCGCTCTCGGAAAACTGCTGTGGGATTTGTCTAAGTATAGCGGCGGTTTTCTCTCGGCTCTTGGTGCTGTATTATTTGAATTCTGTTAGCCATGACATCTCTCAATTAGTTAATTGGACATCCGCCGCTCACAGCTCTTGTTCTTTCAGTTGTCTGAACTTTTTTATCTCTCCATTCTTCTTTTTCACTTCCTTCCGGAATTCTTTAAGGAACACCCCAGATTTGGCTGCCTCTTGTGTGGTACAAGTCTCAAGCATGTTGGCCAGTCTTTGATACTTCCTGATCGTGTATGTTGGTATTTATTCGCAACTACGAATATCAGAGTGAAGGTTGCCTCACTTGCTTCCAGCTCGCCCAGGATCTTCATCATACTCCTCTAGGCGAGACAATGTGCTCGTCTTGGTGCGTGATCCTGTGACGAACAGACTTTCAGGCTCATCTGAATTTATCCCATCAATGGTCAGCAATGTCCCTAATGAATATGGAGCTGAAATACGTAATGCTCACTACCATTTCTGTTGTTTTTAGCTTTAGCCCTAGACATTTTGACATGAAAAATCAATGCTTGTATGAGACGCAGGGGTAAAAATGATTGGCTCAGGCTGAATAGTCTAGATATGGAAAAATCCGGAGTAGGAGATGATTGCGAACAAGCACTCGGAGCGTTGCCACACTATGGGGATAGAGAGATGATGTTGGGCAAGTTAAATCGAGAAGAAAGTCAACCTTGGTGAACAAGGGGAGGGCTCCAGAAAATCATGTGCATGTTTGTAGGAAAATGAAGCGGAATAGGTAGGAAGGCTTGGGGCTAGTCCTGACTAACGCAGCTGCTCTTTCCTCCTCTTTAACACCACGTGCTATTGTAGCTTTTGGTGGATCAGTCGTAAAACTCCTTGCAAGGTTAGGCGTCCAGGGTATCTTACCACTCCCGTGGTCGAACCCCTGAAGCGTTGCGTGCGTATCGTAGTAATTTCAACACAGCACAGGCTGAGCGGAAAGTTAAACCATTCCGGTATTACTACCTACTCGGCACAGCGCTATCGGTTACTAATCGTTACAAGCCTGTAGTTATAATTCTGTATTTAAAAGTATTTTCCGGACAAGTAATGAGAAGTGAAAAGAAAGTTAGGTTTTGACGGGGTGTGGGGGATCTTTGTTGTCTTGTTGAGTAGTTGTTAGATTAAGTATGTCAGCATGAAGTGTAGCACGGTGCTTTCTCACCATCCAACAGCCGGGGCAATCTAACTCCGGTATTCTCGAACATGCTTCGGGGCAGGCATATCGAACTACCTAAGGTACACGGTACTCAGGGTGCCTACTACCTACCCAAGCCCATCGACTGGCGTATGTGAGAATATTTATTTGTTTTTGTGACAAATCACTTCCATCAAGTTCGAACTACTACCCCCTAGGTCTAGAGGTATTTGGCAGAAGCATGCACTTGTGCGTCAAAGGAAAACACCGGTCTTATAGAATACCCTCCACAGGGAGTCGAGTCTACCTACTTACGTGAACCTACTCAAACTACCGTAGACTATCCACGTATGCACGACGGCCCAGTTCCATTCAATCTCTCTCCTCTTCTGGTCATACATCCATCCACAAAGCCAATATCCACCAGCAAATCGAAAAGTCCTGGTTTTTCTCATCAAATTACACCGATGCCGTGCAACCATCTCAGTCTATAATCGTCTCCCGGAATCCAGTGGTAATTTTATCTTGTTGCCAAGTCTTAATGCCGTCGTCATGAGTCAAATGAGTCGTGAAGGAACAAAAGGGGGACCTTGGTAGGACCCCTCCCTGTGCCCGGAATTCAAACACGTTTAGCCGTGTAAATCAAAATCTGTCTGGCCAACACCGAAAATTTCGTCATCTTTATCTGCCCTGTAGTGTCACATGAATGGGATGGGCACACGAATGGTATGGTACGAATAAAGTATAGTACGAGAAACAAATGCGTAAAGGCAGCTCATGCTCAGGCCGGGGAACACATCAAATGTTTTCAGCGAGTATTTAGAGATAATCCCTGGAACGCACTAGTCCAGTCGCTCTGTGTGACTAGGCCGGGCTGTACTTGGTCGTGAGAAGACGGGACATCGTGCGGGCCCGAGAATCGTGTCCGCATCGTCGCGGGGAATTCGCCATTCTGCGAGAAGTTGGTGCCATATGCATCCATCGTTTGCATCACTCCCGGCATGTAATTCGCAGCCCTAGGAGCACCGTTATAATTTCCATATGCAGAATAGGGAAAGCCGGTGGGTGGATAGGCAGAGCCGCCTGCTGGTGGTCTGCCCGCCGCATCAAATGGTGCACTAAATGCAGGCTGGAACGGGCGACCGGTTGGGTTGGCGTTGAGAAACGTGCCCTGCGTTTCTTGTGCTGGATTAGCTCGTCTATCGGTATTGTTCGACCCGCCCGCTCTGTTTAGGCCAACAGCGCCAGGACCAACGCCACTCGGTGCTTGCAGGCCAAGCGTTGGGCTTGCAAACGATGCTGGGTTGATAGCCGACATCCAGATCCTCGTTTTGTAGATCTTGAAAAGGTCGGTCACCAGCGAGTTGAAATTAATGTACGAGTCCGCGAAATAGTAGAACGTCAATTTTTTCCAGTCCCTAGTGTCAAGTTAGCATGACCAGTACCTCTATGGTTGCATACCACACTTACATCTGAAACTCGGCGTCAAGGATTTCCATGTTGAGGCCGTGTTCTTTGACCTTCTGCATGCACATGCGCTTGGCCTTGGCCTCGTTTCCTTCCTTATCGCGAAGACCGTGGATTTCGTGGCTTTGGGCAAGACGTTTGATCATCTTTGGTTTTAGTTCACCCGAACTGGCCTCTTGCATATGATGACCGCTGGGAGGACCCATCCCTCCGATAGCGCTCCCCTGGAGGCCGTTGGAAGCAGCCATCAGACCAGCACCGGTCCCTTCCTGTGCCACCGCCGCATTCTGGGAGTACATCACTAGCCATTTGTAGTGTTCCTCGGCGTAGTGTTCCTTGAGCTCCTTTGCGGCTTGCCAATCAACATTGTCTCGGGCTACGGTTCCAAGATCCGTTCCCCGATCTGCCTCGACGATGACCAGATCTCCAGGCTTTACGGTCAAGCCGGTGCCCTCTTGAATGTAGAACACGTCTGCTCGCGAACATTTGAAGAGCACTATATGCAACAGTTGATTGTGTCTCGGCTGATTCATACCATACATGCTTCTGTGTGGTGAAGGCGGGCGATTAGAGTAGCCGGGTGCAGGTCCATATGATTGATACATATTGCCATAAGCCGACGGAGGAATAGCCTGCTGCGTGTTCGGAATGTTGTTGCCAGCAGAGTAATACGATACTTTCAGTCTAAGTTAGTATAGTTGACAACGTTTTGGTGGGATTTCTCGAGGCTTACCAGGGCTAGCCGTATTGAAACCGGCGGCATCTGCGAATCCGCCGTAGTCCTGGCTTGGAGGCGCATCAGGAGAGTTTGTCTCATGCAGGGAATTACCTTCCCCCATAGAGCTGATAGATGGTTGTCGAGTAGGCACATCGACAAACGAATGCCGCCGACTCTGGGGAATGTCGGACAGCCCTCCAAAACCTAAAGAACTCTGCCAGTACGCGCGTTTGAAGGTCTCAAGCTTCCGATTCTCAGCAGTGTTGTAGGGAGATCGATTGGACCCTCCATATTCGCTCCTACGACGAGCGAAAGCTCGCTTCATCGCAGGATCTTGGCCTTCGTTCAGCTCATCAAGCTCATCTACTGCATAGTCTGACTCTTCAGGTACCGGATCGTGGATGTTGTAACCATTTCCCAGTCCATATGTAGCGGCAGTAGACGCACGAGGCCTGATCCGAGAGTTTTGGTATTGCTGTTGTCGCAATAGAGCATTCTCGCGGGTGAGCATCTCGATCGTCTTGGCATCGGCACTTTGTTGCTGCTGGCTCTGGTGGGCAGATTCGCCTGCGCTTTCTTCGTCATCCTCAACTTCCTTTACTTTTCCAAGCATGGCACCATCGCTCGACATCTCACTAAGCATGCTAGGCCGAGAGGGACGATGTTGCAATCCGGGCGGCCCGGCTGGACGTGTTCTCCCTGCCAGTGTAGACGAAGGCATCGTAGCAGAATCTGGATCTAGTTGACCAACTGAATATGACTGTGAGCGATATGTCTTAGGAGTTGGGTGCAGGGGTATAGCAAAGGGAATTTGTGAGCTGGTTCCTTGCTCTCGCGTGGGAGATGTTTGTGGGATTGTTGAGTTTTCACTGTTAAAAAAGCTTTGGCCAGCTGGAACGGTCGAAGTCGGAGATGGCAAGACTTCGGTCAGTCGAGACGGTGGCTCTTTACGCTCGGAAGTCCACATGGCTGTTCCCCAGGAGAATGATGTTGGTTGGTGCCCGCGGCCCATTTGCCCGGAAGACGAGGGGTGAGATCCCCATATACCAGCCCCAGGTTCCGCTGATGGAGTGCCTGGGTGAGACGTTGTGGGGGACATAGAGTTCCCTGCAAACGAGCCTTTCCGGGGATGAGGGAGCGTCGGCTGTGATGTGTCGTTCAACCAAGACGCACGGCGGACAGGCCTGTGGGGTTGAGCTGGAGCTTGAGGTGTATCTTGCCGATGACTGTCCGGCTCGTCATCGGAACTAGCGAGAGCCTCTGAGTCTGGGGTCGATCTTCGAACATTGAGCTTATCAAGGAGAAGAGATTGATTGTTGGGGGCAAGGGCTGTGATTCCCCCCGGGCCACCCTTTGGCGCAGACCCCGTCTTGATGTTGCTGGTGCTCATGATCCGCAAAAAAACATATATGTCCTTCGGTGAAACCCGGAACCCAGATTACTCGCATGAGGCCCGAACCTCCAGACTTATATACTTCTAAAGCAGTGGGGCAATTGGTGGACTGTATAAATGGACCAGTTGGACCAATATCCTAGAGAGAGAATTCTGATTGTGTCTGGAAGTGCGTATTCTTTGTTATAAGTATTGAGGGAATCGTAAGGCTGTGGTGAGTGTCAGTAGGCATTCCAGTAAGTTCCAGACAAGGTAAATCCAGCCAATTCATGGCTAGACCAGTTGTTCCAGCCCATTACCAGAATCTTAAATATCAAACAGGCCACTGCGGCTTGGCTCTTGCCAGTGCCACTACTATATACATAATGATAATAGATGGGCGCATATGGAGGAAAAGGAAATAGCAAGAAAAGAACTTGGTAATACTGACCGGATTGAGTATTATTCTATCATAGGGTATCGCGAAATCCGTCTAACAACCAACCAGAGATGAAGGAAAAAAGAAAAAAGAAGGAGGAAAAGATAGAATCCTGATTCAGTTGGAAAACCGGCAATTGGTCAAACCCACCAGGCACGCGGTCAGGAAGCGCCTTCTGCTGGGCTAAGACAAGGACACCCAGACGTGGCGGAATGGCGGAAGGTGTCAGCTGCGCGAGACCAGGTCGCAGAACGTCTGGATTTGGCCCTGGCTCGTGTGGGCGTAGGTAGGAAGGCGGGGCAGCAGAGGTCTGAACCGTCTCGCTACAGCAGGTCCAGTCCAGTTGGCGACAGCGACAGCGACAGCGACAGAAACAAACAATTGGAGATACACCCGCAGCCGTGGTGAGGCAGAACAGCACGAGGAGAGTTGGTATGCTGCTAGGGCGCTGGGTGGACGGCCGACCTGCCTCCCTCGTTCCTGGTCTCTGGCTGTTCTTCTGAGTTTCTCTTTCAGAGCAGTGTAGCGTGGCTGGCTGTTCTTTTTCGCTGTTCTTTTTGTATGCGTTTCGACTGTTGCGACGGAGCTATACGCGGCATCCCATTGTCGAACGGTCCTAGCTCTAGCTGTTGTGGTTCGTCAAGCTCGTCGAGCTGTTGAGGCGGGCGTGACGTGGCGGCTGTACGGTAGAGAACGGCTCGTCAGCGCACAGCTTAGGGTTGCGACCAGTGGGAGGTTTGCGACGGGGCTCGCAGGAGACAAAAGGAATAAAAGGGGGGAAAGGTGGGAAGACGGGCCCTTGGAAGGCAAAAAGCGAAGAACAAGAGGCCAGTAGGGAGGTCAGTTGAGAGCGGGGAAAGCCTCGAGGGGGCGTCGGCGCAGTGCAGAACAGCAGACCTAGGCCAGCAAAGAAGGGTCCGTTCCCCTGCGTCGCGACAGGTCTTTGCTACGGGGCACTACACTACTGTGCTGCACACCTTGCAAGGGCTAGTGTGGTAGCACCTACAAGCTTGCCGCTAAGACGCTAAGACTCGCTCACACCCGCTTTGTAGTGTGTAGCGTAGTAAGGGAGGTACATACAGTAGGCAGCTTCAAGTCTCAGGTAGCGTGGGTACTGCACGTACTGTAGCTACCTATATGCGTATCTAGCAGGTAGGTGTGGAAAATGTGGAGGACAGGATGTTTTCAGAGTTCGCCCAATGCATGCTGGCAACGCTGAATTCGTACTGTGGCCACCCCGGACAGTTGGCGTATTGCGCTAGCGTGCTCCGTACTTTGTAGTCCTCTGTGCATCCCTGTTCTAGTCTGTTGGGCTAGTGGTCGGCCCATCGGAGAAGGGAGGTACCTCGCGCGATGTTCCAAGAGCTGTCAACTGGGTGCTACCTACCTCTGCCGGATTTACCTAATAACAACTACATCACCTAAACCGATACCTACACCACATAATACAGCAGAGACAGGCATGTCAGACCAACCAAGAGCACCTTAGTCGATAGTGCCTTCACCACACCATTATGTGACAGATGTGTCTCAAGGAATCTGAAGCGGCATTGAATGCATTTCTAGACGATTCTGTCATGTCTCTTGCTTGTGTCAATGGCAGGTGCTGCTGTATGGTGGTATATATTCTCCGTAGAATCGAGCTGTTGGACAGGTCTCTTGGCTGTGTTGCCTAAGAAAGCAATTCCAAGTGACCAAGTAATATCCAATTATTATGTCGGAACTTGAAGCACCTACCCCGTATTATACGCATAATCATACGCACGCACTTAAGGGTTGAAGCAAAAGATAGGTACTAGGCTCTCCTATCGTGTTGGACTCTTGATAGAAAGTATACTACTTACGGGGTGACCTGTTGAATTCTTGCAGCGACGGCATTTCTTCTACCATAAGCATCGTTGTGTAGCGTAAAACATTGGCCAAGAGGTCGCGTGGGTGGCTATCCTAGAGTTCGTATACCCAGGATCAAATAGTTGGAGACAACTTGAATAGAATAAGAGTTGGCATCTTTTACAATTGTACGGGGTAGTGTAATACTGTAGAACACTTATAACAAAGTGGTATTATTAATAGGGCAGGGGTGACTATACCATGGAAGTACTCCGTACATCCAGACCTCAAAAACTCCAGTACTTCTAGGTTCTTTCCCAATCTACACAATAATCAAGATACCTATGCCTAGAGACCTACGGTACCTACTTCCATGTGTGTAGATATCGGTGCCTTAGGCAAACCTGACATGCAGGCAGGAAGCCACTTAGGGCTAATTCGTACTTACTATGTATTGCTGTTCAAGACACTGGTAATACTAGGCGTCTGGTTAGGTACTTCGTACATACATCAGATTAAATCTTGAGATGTCCACGTTGAACAGGTAGCCTTACTTCTACATTCTTTCCTCGCCCCTTCTTCCCGCCTCCTTCTCGCCATTTCATTCGCACCATCTGCTCTTTCGCTTGGCCCAATTTATCTCCAATAATGGGATGCTACTGCACCCGCTCGCACTCACTTCCTCCACCCCAATTGGGTGTAGGAGTAATATAACTTTCATGCATCCTGCTGCAGGTGCGCTACGAATTGGTGTCAACGGGGTTTGTCGAAAACAAACCTTGAACTCTCTGCACCTGAATTCTGGCGTGCTTCGTACACTCCCATTCTCTCGCGATCACGTCGGTTCGTGCACTGTATTCTAAGACTAGGCATATAATTCGGCTTAAATCTGCGAGGCACGAGACCAATGACGTCGCAATAACGTTGATTGCTTCTGTGAAAGGGAACAAAGTTCTAGCGTGGCCAACTCACCTATCAGGGAGCCCGCGCACGCTGGCCATGTGGGCAAGCGGCGAGAAAAGAGCTACAGACAACCGCCAGCCACTAATCTGCCATGCTTGGCCATCCCAGCACTTCGAGCCTCCCGAAAGTTCCTCCTGGGCAGGGCGGAGGCATTCGCCGCCGCCGCCGTCGCGGCATGCATGTATGTTCGTATCTTCTGTACGTATGTAAA
Source organism: Nemania sp. FL0916 (assembly GCA_022578715.1). Classification (NCBI taxonomy): domain Eukaryota; kingdom Fungi; phylum Ascomycota; class Sordariomycetes; order Xylariales; family Xylariaceae; genus Nemania; species Nemania sp. FL0916. The sequence goes on from MU390263.1 coordinate 146,457, forward strand.
CGATAGCGTCCTCTGCCCTTCTCCAAGTCGTCCACCGTACGCCAATCAATGTCTGAGTTCCATGGTCGACAGCTTCGCCTTCCAGCTAGGCGATCATCATCGAAGATCTGCTATTCCCAGCAAACCTTGAACGGGCCCTGGACGGTGGATGAGAATTCAAGCCGGTACCACCCTCCAATACTCGACCTCAAGGGAACGGTGTTTGGTTAGCCTTGCTCCATAATTGTCTACGTGAATTCATAATTGGCTCTCTTATCAACCGCTGAATCCGGCCAGCGCCATTCCTAGCCGGCCGACAGTTGTCAGAACAACCTTCACATAACGGTGGCCGATACAGCTCCATTGGTTTACTGGTGTGTCTATTAAATAGGAGTTAGGTTCGATTCCTGACAGCGCTATATGGTTATTCGCTGTTTAGCTCATTTTGGTTCTCTTGCGTCTGTTTCATCCATGCAAGCCAAATGGCAGTTACGCAACGGTGGCATCGCCCTTCTCCTGGCTAGACGTCCGGGCTCGCGCTAGGTAATTAGAGACTGGCCGGAAACTCTCGTTGATTGCTTAGCGTCCAGGGCGTAGAATCGGCGCTTGCCGGGGCCTACGGTCTGGTCCTCCATCAACTAATCAGTACATACGACGCCTTACAAGATGCAAACCTTCGCCCCCAGTGATATTCGCAACTAAGTACGCCCCGCAAAGAGAACAGGTCATAGCTCTAGAAATAGAAGCAAGCATACCTACCTACTTTGTAGATCCTGGGGCTGAGGTGACGGTAGGAGTGGGGAGTCTACAGTGTGTGATATACAGTCATCGCACACAAGGCACAACTTCCAACCACTCCACGTCTGTATCTAACGGCGTCTGTCGAGCCATTATGAGCCGTTTTAGTTCGTTTCTCCTGGGCAGACTTTTCCGGGTCCCAATCAACGAACCGGCGCCATCAAGTGATGAGTAATCGCGCTGCTATGTTCATAAATGGGACAGGCGACTGGAGATAATACAGAAGACGCTACGGGTAGCAGTAGCTGAAGTGCGTAATTACAGTTAAGGTACCCGCAAAGACACTAACCTAGGACACTGTCATCGCGGCACATATCAAGCGCCTAACAAGGATACATGTCGGTTTGATGATGGATGTACGAACTACGCATACGGTACCTGGTTCCTTTCCTTCTCTGCAAGCGACAGCCTAAATGGCAAGTCGTTCTGCTACGGATCCACACTAGGTCCGACAGCCTTCTGTCCATGCCCCTTTTTGCAAGCTCCTTGCACTTCGAACTGTATTCGGTAGCTGGTCTCTTTTTGCCCTTCAAAGCCATTGAGCACTGACAGCGCTTAGGGTGCATCGCAGGGCTTGGTTCTAAATCTGAAGGAGTTCTTGTCGCAGCCAGAAGCGCGATCCAAGCCACTTCACGGACCAAACGCCAAGGATTTGTGGTACATCCTAGTGTGAAGCTAGGGTTGCCCCGGCTTCATACCCAGTCTATATTAGGTGACATACTTTTTACCCCGGATTCTCCCCTTGTAATCCCTACATTTGCGGGAAGCGGGTCCGGTCTGCACTACAAACCACCACATTGTATTACCGTACTACGTTGGCTGACCAGAGGAAATGTACTCACCTAGGTACATTATCCTCCGGTGCTTTCACAGCACGCAGGCGATTGCGAGAATTGACGGCAGGTAGCTAATCTGATGTACTTCTGAGAAGATATCTGCATTTTGACAGAGGTATCTCGATTTCTAGACTCATACGCAACGCTCTTTCAGGTTACACCATAGAAAGGATTCCGAGGCGTTCGGTTACGCAACCAACATTTCGCTCGGCGGCGAATTTTCTCCTAGATTTGATTTACAACCTTTCGTGAAGAAAGCACTCAGCAGACTTCATTTAAGACAGCATAAGGCGGTGTCCATTTACTATGAGATACCTACACTAATATGAGCGAGGAGCAATAGGTACAGAGTACGGTAGAAGCATGCTTGGCTACCTACATTATCGGACTGACCACTGGATGAACGCAGCGACTGCAGCTCCTGTAGGGTAAGCTGTCAAAGGCCATTCGGTGGTCCGCCCTGTTAACTGGAGACTTTGGCCTCGCGCGTGTGACGCAACTATGACTCTCCATTCTGCTGCTGCACGGTGAGAAGTTATATTTTCCATGAGATGAACAAGGGCTTGCTCTTAACGATGAAACCGCCCGAGTGGACCTGAATTAGACTCGAGAGATACAATCGATACAACAAACACGCCGAGCCGGCGAGATCGGACGGAGCTTGAGGCATCGTACACTAGAAGCCATGTACGCCCTGCAGCTTGACGTACGATGGGTGTCTTTTTGCGGGGGCGGGAGGACGTCGGCCCATTGGCAGGTTGAGAGGCCATAAACAGTTTGAGGGTGCACGTAACCCATGTGACCAGACCAAGTACACCCTGCTCACCCTGGCCACACCGGTGCATCTGTCATGCTACCTTACCTCGGCCTCCCATGCAATTCTCTCAGCAGCCCGTACCTACCTACCAATCCCCCTTGCCCTACGCTATTGAATTAGACAGACCGGTCCGCGCGGGCCAATGCCCAAAGCTACTGCATGATGCCAGAGACTAGACTGAGAACCATGCGTCATCCTATCATGCTACCGGCCTACGGAGAAACTAAGAAGTGGTTCCAGATCCCGAACACCCTTTGCCTGCGCCAAGCACGCATCGGAGTTGCATGAGGGACATCGGAAATAGCTGGGCCGCGAGATTGCCACCGCGGGGTACGGCCACTAGAGACAAGTCTCCCCGTGGCGGGAGTAACCATCGTGACCAGCGGCAGTGGCACGATTTTTCAACCTTATTTCTTGCTAACACCGCTACATGTCGAAAGAGCTGCGTGCCGGCTCAAGTCATCAAGAACAAGATAACAGGTACATAGAGATATGGTCTCTCTAGGGCACTATTCAGTCGACTTTATACAGTTGCCAAAATACTCAGCTATCCGGGGACAGAGTCTAAGGATCCCTTCCCTGGTGTCGTCGGGGCGGCATCGGGTCCTTTTTGCTCGCGTAGTTTCTCTTCAAACCTTGCGAACTCCTTCAAGGCAATCTCTTCCTCTTCGTCCATCACCTGATTGACGCCCTTGACCTCTTCAATCTGCAGGGGAAACCTAGTCAGCGCTGTTTGTAACACGTGCAGCAAGATAAACGTAGACGTCTGTCAGATGGACGAAACAAGGTTTCAGTCACGGAATGGCACTGAATGCCTGAGCTCACATGACTCGTATTCTGAAATGAGAGAGTTGCACGCCACGGATACGAATCAGTTTGCGCGAGGGGATGGGTGAACACTCACATAATGCATCAGCATTCCCTCAATGCCGTTCTTTAGAGTGACGGTGCTGGAATCACAGGTCCGACATGCGCCCCTCAACTTCAGATTGACGAACCCGTCCTTGAAGCCGCGGAACTCGATATCGCCGCCGTCTTCCTGGATAGCCGGGCGTATGCGGGTCTCCAGGAGCTCCTTGATCATGCCCACGACCTCGTCGTCGTTCTCGTCGTAGGCCAGGCTATCGCGCTCGGCTGCTGCCTCCCCCGACACGTCAGCGGACCCGGGTGCGGCGGGGTCTTTGGCGGTGACGATCTTTTGGTCGGAGGAGATGGCCTCGATGATGAGGCTGTAGATCTCGGGGCGGATGTGCACCCAGTTGGCGTCGGGGGCCTTGGTGACGGTGATGAAGTCGGCGCCGTAGAAGACCGAGGTCACGCCGTCCGTGTTCATCAGCTGGGCGGCCAGCGGCGACGGGTGCGGCGGCGAGATGGTGCTGCGCGCGTTCATGTACTCGATGAAGGGGAGCCCGAGCTCGGGCGGGATGACGCGGTGGTTCGGCAGGAACTTCAGCGCGTCCGGGTTCGGCGTGCTCTCGGTCTGGATGAAGATGCTGCGGGCGCCGCGGGGTATCGAGACGGAGACGGCACCGAGGGGCTGGATCACTTGTGGGGAGGAATAGGACAGGGTTGGCCGCGATTGCGCTGCGCGACCCAGCGATCGCGCGCCGGCGCTTGTGTGTGCATTTCGTACTGTCGTAGCCGCCGGGGATAGCTGTCTACAACAGCGCTCCGGACGGATTCGTCTAGTGTTGGCCGGAAGCAGACTTGCTGCGGGCCGGACGAGGCGCGGGTATGACATGTCCGTCAATCAGTCAGTCTGTCAGTCCGCGATAGCCATACAATTTCTGCGCGGTAGGTATTTTGCGACAATCGATGAGGATGCGAATGCGACCGGCGAATGTGGTCTCGAAATAAATAGATACAGCGAACTGTGTTCGTCGCCTTGTCGCTTGAGTGATTAATTGTAGGTAGGTGTTCGATGTAAGAAAGTGACGACGCTTCGAGGTAGGTATTGTTGGTTCGGGATAGCTAAAAGTGATAAGATAACGCAGCGCTTATAAAGCATTCATGCTAGGTATTGCTCTTAGTGGCAATGACGCAGCGAAACTGCCGAGGATGAGGAACCAATATTAACCCAGCGGCGGAACTTTTGTTACGCCAGCCCGGATGACATGTCATAATTTGCCAGGACGCGGCTTGCAGTTGGAGACTGGTTATACGGAGTATTTATGTATGACAAAATAAATGCGATCATTTGTAGAAAAGAAAATATACATTGTAAAATTCAAATACAGCAATTACAAGCCCAGGTGAACCTACCTAGGCCGATCTTGTCCGAGGTAGGTATCTTCGTTGCAAAATTTGGTGGGCTGGTACTTTCAGACCAACCAGGCGTTCAGCTCCTTGTCGCAGCAGCCAATCGGAAAGGCTAACCTAAAGTCGCTGAGCTAGCTTCCTTCATCTTTCAACCTTCATCTTTCAACCTTCATCTTTCAACCTTCATCTTTCAACCTATGTCTTGGCACCAAGATATGAAAATTATTTGTTGCCCATCTTTCGCATCAGCAACACAACAACAGAAGTAAGTTATAGGATTTTATTTGTTTATACTCACCACTGCGCTATGACTTTCATCAGCTGCTTGAAAAAACTAGCCACATGAGGCCTAGCACATGCTTATTACCTTATCCTCTACCCCTTAGGCGCTTCACCTTGGTCGAGCAAACATCTCGCAACCTAACAGTCTGAGTGCACGGAGCCGTCTATTTTCTTCTCACACTAACCTTCAACAAAGCTAACAATCACATCAACAATAGGTCTCCCTGTGTTGTACATATCATTCCGAGCCTTGTTTCCTTCGCTCTGCAGATATTCACACCCAGCCACTCTCATTAAATCTCATCCTCTTACCTGCAAAGGCTCATTCATCTTGACACTTCTCGGCAGAAGCCCTCCGGTAGGGTTTGATCAACAACTTTCGCATTGCAATCAAACAGATCGGAAATTTCTGGGTTCCTTTTGGCTATCTCTTTAGGTGGTCTTTCAATCGCGTCTTCATCGTCAGATACCCTCTCCGTCATCATGGCTCCCACACGCCCACCCTGCAGCACGTGCAACGAAGCCGAGGGCAAATACAGGTGCACGCGGTGCGATGCAATCACGTTAGTCCACAGCGAAATGTCTCAGTTGATAGATCATACTAACACTTAGATCCAGCTGCTCGGTGGCTTGCTCTCGTGAGCATCGCGATAACCACCCCGTCATCGAGGATAAGCCCAAGCCCGTACAATATGCAATCCCTACTGTTGTTGAGCAAGCCCTAGCTATCTCTGATGAGAAGCACCCCGTCAAACTGTCAGACATTGCCGACTCGCTAGAATACAAGAACCTGCTCCAGCGCTATCCGGATCTGGAGATCTATCTCTGGCATATCGCCGCGGCAACTGATCCACCCCAGCCTGGCCAGGGCGGCAATCAGGCCCGTAAACAGAACCAGCAGTGGACATCCGAAGAAGGCATGTCCAGTGGCGTTAAGCTCGTGCAGACCATCAAAGCATCCCCAGGAGACGTTAGAGACGCCATCCGGGAATTCAGCGATCTGGTATCAATCTTCAAGGACAGGATTCGCATGCAAGATGAAAATGTGCGAAAGCTACGCGCGGAAGAAGATGCTCGGATTATCAACGGTCTCCTGAAGCAGGAGAAGTCCTGAGCAACGCTATTCTCAGAATAACAATTTGAAGGAAGCAGGTCGCAAGGATAAGCATCGCAGGCACGATTTCTATCGGAGGCTCACCCTCCTGCTGTTGTTTGATGATGATTTTTCCTACTCGACACCTACATTGCTTAGCTGTGAGTCGCTTACCTCTTGGAGATGAAAATAGCATACGCTAACACCACACTGCCCTTCGTAGGCTCCGAGACGTCTGTTAACGCGTTGGTTGTAGCTTTCGCCTCCGAAACCCGCCAGCTCGCATTTAATACTACCGTGTGTACCGGCAATGGCTGACTATAGCGCTTTGGCAAAATCGTCCTGAGCACCAAGTCCGCACTCCATAGTAACAACGACCGCGAGAATGTTGTCACGAGATATGAGATTACTCTTTGCTTCTCAGAAGCGGTATCATATGAGCTATTCGCCCTGTATTTATTGCGACTAAGATGTATATAATCGAGTTCTCTCAAGATACTCTGTTCCACTAAGGGACACCAGATGATTCGGAGAAACATCAGCCAGATCTCCACTCAAGGCATTATGCATGGAAGCAGTATGAAGGGGAATTTCTTGCCGCAAGCCATATGAATGGAAGGGAAATGAAGGGCATAGTGTATCCAGGTCATGGGCAGACAAGCACCTCAAGCCTCTGCGCCACACCAGATGTCCTTCGGTACATAGAACTCCCAGAAATAAAATGGTGAACATGAAGTCCTTAGTAGTCCGATAAACTCTTTCAGAGCCGTCCTCTAGTTGTTGATGTTTGCGATCCGAGTAGCTTGACCAACGCGACAGTGACACTTTCACTCATTCAACGTATCTATTTGAGCTTATCTCGCTACTTAATAATTACAAGTTCATTACAGAGATACTTCTCGGTTAAAGGTGGCTTCAGTCGACGCGTTTGTACTTAGTTTATACGAAAAGCAGACGCATCGCAGAAGCGATCTAAGACCAACAACCATTACAACATGGCGTTTATCGCAAAGTCCTGCAATCCTACATAATCTCATGCAGCCACAAGACTGCTGCTGTATCGAAAAACCAGCTTACCTGTATCCATTGGACGCCACGTAATCTCGTAACTGCAGCCTTTTCGGAACGCCTTATCGGAGATACCTATCATCCATCCATCTGTCTTCTCGGATTGCGATTCGTAGGATTGAGCGCGAATGGCGTCTATTTGCATTAACTTGGTCTGTATCCATTGACCTAGGGCGAGTTCGAACTTGTTTTATCTGGCTTGAGCTTGGACGGAATACTTGCTAACATTACGATGGCGGACAGACCTTGCTTATTCCCGACCAGCGCGGCTGGCCTACATAACGTCATGGGTCATTTAAGGGGCGCATATCCTGATTCTCGAGATTGCTAGGAGCGAATGAAGTAGGCTTATATGCGAGTTTATCTTTCTTTCTTTTTCCTACATTGCTACCAAAAGCAGACAGCCGACGAAGTTATAATGTGCTACTAAATTCTGCGGATGGAAAGGCCTTGGATGTCTATCTCCGAGAAAAAAATTTGGGCGTGCTGGTTTTATCAGTGAGTTTCCAGAAGTCATTAGATATCCTATACTCGTTTTTCTAGCAGTTCTATGCCCCTGGACGGATCCGGAATATGGGCAAGAGCACTAATATTGAAGAACCATATCGGAAATTTAGATCTCTCGAGGCAAACGAAAGGGTTTACAACTCCAGATGGGCCGAGACAGAGCTTGTCTCGTGGCATAATCGAATACACCTGGTTACTAGACAAGGCAAATGCCCCAAACGCGAGTCTTGATGCGGGCCACACCCTATCCACGCAAAAAGCGAACTGCTAGAACATGGCTCTAGGATCGATAGATTGAGCGAAGACGAGATTTCCATCTGCCGACAGAGCTACTCACGAACGGCTCTCTGCACTTTGTTACGCCGAGTACTTGGTTAGCGCACTTGCGTCAAGGATACGAGTGATAACGACAATGATGAAACTAGCCATGGCCTTGATCTCTCTGAAAACTAGTCGCCGCGAAAGAGCCAGACGCGAATTCGATCTCTGCGCTTAGAAGAATCGCAACTTGCAGCTTCAATACCGAAGAAGAAAAACACGATCTACGGACATCCTGTCTACCCTCCCCCGGTCAATGCTCGACGCGGGTTGAGTATAGTGTTGGCCACCATCGAATTCTTAGAGACGCAAATATCAGACTATGGCGAAGTTGATCAGCGAGACCGGAAAACGGAGGACGTTTTGTTTCCCTCTTACTCCTATAGGAAGCAACTAAGTAATTGCTGCCAGAAGTATGCAAAAGAGAAGAGAGACAACATTTCTCTATATGCTAATTAAACAACACATACATACATGTAGAGTGAGGAGGGTAAGTGATATTCATTAACATTAGCCCGCACACAAGCTCTGCACCGTATCTACATGTATGTATAATCATCTATGCACCCATCCGCTCATCCTCTCATCCATCCATCCATTCATTCATCTATTCATGCCTTTCCTGCCTCCCCCCTTCTCTATGCCCCCCTTTCTTTCTCTTTTTCTTCTTTCCTTTCTCTAACTTCTTCTCAGCCGTCCCCATATACGTAAGCCTCCAGGACGATTACTCGGGGGTGAGTTCGGGCTCATAGGCGTAGAGCCATCATCACCATCCTGCTCATCACCATCCCCGACATTGGCGACATGTTCCTCAGCAATCGTCGTCACGATCCTAAGCGCACCATCCCTTCCATGTTTATTATTACCGTGAGCGGTGGTATCGTCATGGCTGTTCTTCCTCGAATGCCCACCAGTCAACCGGCCTTTAAGCGTAAGGATAGACGAACTGGTCTTGCGCAGCAGCCCGAGTCCCCCGACGCTAACGCTGCTTTTCCTGCGCTCCGACGGCAGCATCTCGTCTTGCTGCGCCCAGTCGATGCGGTGCTCGTTCGCCGTGTGCGCGTCCACGAGGGTCTCTTCCGACGAGTGTAAATCCCCCCCACCATTCCCACCACCGTTCCCATTACCCTCCCCGTGACTCGGATATCCATGTAAATGCAAATCCGCGAGCGCCGATATGCCCCCAGTACCTTCCTTCTCCTCGACTATCACCCCCGTCTCCCCAACCCCAGCACTTGACCTTCTTCTCCGCCACGGCGCACCACCTCCCCCAGCAGTCTCATCAACCGGGCTCCCGGCGGTCTGCTGGAACTGGTTCCTTGCCTGCAGGCGCTCGTGTTCGGTCCGCGCGCGCTGGATGAGACTGCGCTGGCGCCCGGGCGTTATGCTCGAGTCGATGAGTTGCCTGTCGGCCGCAGACACACCTTCGCTGTGGAATTTCACTGCCGCCTTGGAGAGTCTGTGGACTGCTGTTGATGATGACGACGAGGTTTTGTTGTTGTTGTTGTTGTTGTTGTCCTTGCTCTGCATGCCTGTGGATGTCGTCGTGCGGCTGAATTGCGTGGCTGCTTGGTCTGGTACGTGGCGATAACCTACACCGCCTGTGCTCGCATCCGGCGGCGTTTGGAGATTTTCTGCTGCTGGTGGTTGAGATGGTTCTGAAGGTGCTGCTATCTTCGTCCGGCGAAGACGTGTTTTGTCCTTCCGAGAAGAAGATGACGGCGGCGGCTTAGATACTGGGGCCGACGCCGGGCCCCATATTGGCGGGTAATCATGTCCTGGCTCCGGCCATGTCATGGCATGTGCCTTTGTTGTTGTTGATGTGGTTAAGTGTTCGATGAAGGTATGCCGGTGCTGTTGCTGTGGCTGTATGTCATATTCTCTTTCTCCCTGCGCCCGTTTTGCAGGCAATAGGGCGTCGACCCGATGCCTTTGCCTCTTTACATCCTGCGCTTCTCGCTCGGCCATCACCACGTACAACCTCCGGCGCAGATCATCCGGGTCGAAGGGCTGCGACTTGGGATGGAGTCGCTGTGGTCTCTTGTACTGCTGTGGCTGCTGCTGCTGCTGCCTTCCCGGGTCGAATCTGGACGTGCTCTTGCGCAGCGGCGGGATCCCCAGTGCTAGTTCGTTGGAGTAGGCCATGGTGAAGTGCATGCTAGTACATACACGAAGTTCCCAAAAGCCGTATGTATGTGCGTCTAATTCTAGTCCAAGCAGGGTCCTAGGACAAAATAAAGGTGGACTCCTCGACTAATATACTAATTAATATACAAGCAGAGCGGCAAGTGACGAAAGCGAATGGATATGGATGGCGACAGTGGGTCGGCGGCAGACACGAGCCGGGGCCTTAGCCAAGGTTGTAGGGAATGTGGGAAAAAGCTGCTGTGTCGCTTCTTTCCTCCTCTGGACTGGGCGTGTTTCTGCGGTGTTGTGGATGTGGACGAATGTAGTATATCCGCCAAGTAGTTGGAGTACGGCATGCAGCGATCCCATGTATGTCACGTCACAGCTGGTTGGCCTGCTTTTCCCACCGGCACGCTGCCGCTTTTCTTATCACTGACTCTCTGCACGAGGGTTGTCCAGAAATCAAGTTCACATCTTTGAATTGACGTCTCGGGTTGGCTGAGACCAGGGCGTCTGTCTGCAACGGGAGGCGAGCGGAAGAGACACAAGCAGGGCTCTGTTGCGGATACAGAGCCAGATCCAGACAACCAGCACGGGACGGCCAAAAGAGTGGGAAGGCGAAAAGTTCGAGAACTGTCGTCGGATAAGTAGTGTACAAGGATGAGAAGAACAATGTTATATAACCCTCGAAGGACCAGATCGAATTAGAGAAAGGCGGTACTAATTACTAACTAGACAAACAGACAAACGGGCCGAGCAGGGTATCCCATAGGCTCCCTGGCAAATTACTTGCCTGTCTATTCCTGGCTTTAGATTCGAGACAGCGCAGCAACAGAGATGCAGTTCAAGGCCCTTGATAACCTTATTTGACCATAGTGCAGTACACACGGTAGGTAGCATTCCCTCGTGGTCTCACAACCGGGTTCTTATTAAGTCCATAATTCGTTTGTTGTTGACCGGAAGAAAACCACATTTGTCCCATCGAAACCACACTACACTACGCACAACACGTGAGGGCATCAACACACCAGTCATAAGCCGTGGCACACTGCTAGTTCTCGTCGTCTCTTTGAGACAAAGTGTTCACCTGGCCTCTCCCCTCTCCCCCGGATCCCAAGCCAAAGCGGGAGAATGGTCACTTGACATGTAAAAGAAAAAGACCGTTAGTTGCTAGTAGCGCCCGTCATTGGCTGGCAGCCTGGGTTCGGCTTACAGGGTCTTGCCGCTAGCTACCATCCCATATGCCTGTATCCCTGTCTTCTCCGCTGTCCACTAACGATTTGGCTAGACGCTATCTGGAAGTTCATGGTCAGGGGTCTTCTCTCATTAGCTGTAACTAGTGTACCTGCTCCACGCAGGTCCAGTGGTTCATCGCGATCGGCAGCGGGGTGGTAGTTTCGTGGAGTAGGGTAGTCGGCGGTCAAGAGGGCGAGAGAGTTGCGAGACAGGGAGATGCTGACTTTTGTACGACTTAAAATACTGCGTCGAGAAGCCAAGGGTCGGCTTGGACCCTGGCCTTGCCGCTTTTTCTATCAAAGTCGGAGTTTTTCTTCTTTACTTTCCGATCGTGAAGTTAATCCTCCGGTATTCGACCCAAATGATACCAGGACATCAGAATCCCGTCTCTGTGGTAGGTTGTCCAATTAAGGTAGGCATATATGCTGGATTCAGGAACACTGTTGACCTCCTTTTCCTCGTGCATCAGGTCACACCACCACAGCTAGCAGTACCTAGTGTCTGCCAACGTTTGCCATCGGGTCGACGTGATCACGAGATTCATTGTCTTGAACATTTGAAGATGCCAACTTGCTCGCCTTCTCTTGGTTTCTCTTGGGACAACTATTTTAGTGCAGGAAGTTGGAGTGTTAGTGTGCTATGTTAGGGTTTGGCGCCGGATACTGATGCTACCTCGTACGCTAAATACAGTACATTAGTGTAGCTGTTGTGGGCATGTCATATTATTAACACGAGTTTCCAGTGCACCACATGCAGGACAGAAAGCACAGGACAACCCAATATCGGCCAGACAAGACATTCTCACAGACATCAAGTGGCTAGCCACATTCTTGCCGCAGAACGACAGGGTTTCTGATCTTGTTTTAGCGGGCTTACTGCATAACTGAGATTTTCCCTGGGGAGAATCAGGGAACGCGGCAACGGGCGTTCGCTGTCCTACCCGTTTGTAGTGTAGTGTGCAGTGTGTAAGACCGCTAGGTGTAGATGCTAGAGAGGGGGCAAAAACGCCTCTTTTTGTATCGTTGGTCAACTCGTGTAAAAGTCGAGGTTGAAATCTTCTCGCTTCTGCCAAGGCGAATGGCAGACTGGCTACTGGTCCGCTTATTGTCTTCCATTTCCTGCCCTGGCTGGCGTTTCATACATATGGTGTTCCAATACGGGGTAGCTACCCTCCATCTGCACAATGTATTTGTGTGCCTAACCCTACAGAGAATGTTGTACCGTGCCGCCTGTGCTGCACTCCACCCAGATATGTCTTTCTTTGGGAGTGTGGCGTAATGGGACCAGCTCTTATACAGCACTAAGACATTCCTTTGGCTTGTGACTACAGTTGTGGTTTAGCTAATTGGACTACCGAGTTCCATGCGGATCTGGTAGGATAGACTATCTACTGTAGACATCGCGATCCTTACCACTGTTTTGCTGCCATAATTCAGAAAATGCGGTTCAGGCTCACAGTGGTTAGGCTACATGCAGAACACTTTGTGACCTAGATACACTACATAGGCAGCATTTAACACATGGAACGAATGATTCAGCAAGACTAGATTATTCATCTTATTGAGGCAACTCCTGCTCTCTGGTTGGCTGCTGATGAGTGGTCTACAATACTGAGCGGCATGAGAGGCACATCTACTCTGTGCGCTGGCCAGACAATAGAGTCGTACTTGGCAACAAAAATGTGCGGTAAGTAGACCCTTGATCGGGGTCCATTTCGTATTATAACACTGCAGCATTATTATACTTCAACTTTACCACCGACTTTCTCGGTTGGCAAGCTCCCTCGCTTACCTATTGCACTTCCAACCCAGAGATCCGTTGAGCTTGAGCCAGATGCAACCCTCCGGTGCCGTCCCAAAGGAACCAAACTCTGGCAAAGGCCAGCCCCAGCCGGTCGGCGCCATTGTAGCAATCCAAGTCTTGACGCCGACCAAGCGAACAGGTTGTAGGTAAGTATGTAGATATGTAAATGCGCCGCGCGTCACAGATATAAGCGACAGCTATCATATGTACATTCAAATTGCAGTTGCTGTGCGTCTAGTCCTCCATCTACAACATCCGTCCGTCCAGTAGCGTTCAAGCGACCAAGCAAGCCACGCTGCCACAAAGGCAGGGGAGAGACGACTCTGTTTGGATCACTAGCTACAGCATAGTCAAGATCATGCAGGTATCAGTCAAATTACCCCAGCATCGGCTACGCCGTCGCACAAACAAACGGTAGTGCAGTGTCGTGTGTATATGTATGCTTCCGACGTTCGACGTTGGGTGGTGTCCAAGACATATATACGTGACAACAAGGCTGATGGCTGATGGCAGATTACATACGACAGATGCCGGCGGATGCTTCCGCGAGCCCACGGGAGATCACAGAGATGAAGTGGGTAGGTTAGATACTGTATGTAAGACGTCCCGGCTGCAGGTTCCAGCGAATGAGTGAGCTTAACACCAAATACATTAATACAGAATAGTAATGGTATATCGGACGATATTATACTGACGGCCGTCCTCCCGCTGCAGCCAAGACCTCGTCTTCAACAATCTCGAGGTCTAGGTCAACTGCGTAGCTGCGTCTAGCCGTCCGCGCGCGAATGACAGTAGCCGTTGATTCTTGCAAGTTTTTTTTTCTTTACCAAAGTAAATGGCAGCTGGGTTGCGATTGCGTGTAACTATTTGTATTAGAGGCCAGCTTTTGGTCGGCTCAACATATGGCTCAGCCAATTGGCGCATCATTTTGAAACAGAACTTGAATAGTGAACAGCACTAGATAGACAATACGTAGGTATTGCTTACTTTTCTGCTGCTCGCTAAGCCTGCTGTATGGCTGGAGAAATGTAGTTACGCTGCCGTTATGAGATGCCAGAACCCATTCTGCACTACGTATTCGGATAGCAAGCCACCAAGTTATCAGGATTGAGCTTCGGCGGTATTACGTATAGGCGGTCAACCTTACATTTTGATAGGTTTAAATAGAGTAAGGATAGAGTCCTTTGCTTATTTGAGCAGAAGCTGGGCTTTAGGTAGAGCAATGGACTACTCCGTACTATCAGAGGATAACTACGGAGTAGCGACTTCAGCCTCGCTTCATTCCGGGCAGCGGCCAGTCCATATGCCAAAGTCAGTGTAGATCTGCGTTACAGATGATCGCCGTTCAATTCACATCAGCTATCGAAAGCCGTGAATAAATGTCTTAGTCCAGCCGAGCAATTAGTAAGAACGATCAGCATCATCTTGAGCCTCGTTGCACACCTCCAAGTGTCTGGACGCTCATCTTCAACCACTGATGTCTCTCGTTCGGGGCGAGTGAGCGGGATCCAATGTAGAAATGCTACCGACCTGACAGGTTCGTTACCTGCTGCCTACCTAACCTACCTCTCTAGGCGTGACTATTGGCATTTCAGCATCGACTGACACGCGACTATTGATGCACGTACTGAGCTTTGCCGAAAAGCCACAAAAGAAACGATAAGGAACTCCAGGCTTGGCTGACGCGGGAAAAGTCTCTAGTCTGGACGAATTCGTATCGAGCTGAGGGAAGTGTGCATGTTTAGAAACCCCTCCGTCTCGATGCGGGAGACTTGGTCATGTGAGGCGACGTCTATGTCGCTCTGCAAAATATCATCACGCCGTTCTACTCCGTACTCCCGAAGTTCTCTCATAGGATGAGTGTAGGGCGAAGAAAAAACCGAAAAAGAAAAATAAGTGATGCTCTCGATCGGGGAATCGAACCCCGGCCACCTGCGTGACAAGCAGGTATCCTTACCACTAGACCAATCGAGACTCAACAGAGATGGATATCTCACAGATGACATTTTCACTTTCAATAGAACTTATAAAGCTACTAAGCAGTTGAGACGGGCGTGTCCTAGAACTCTGACAAAATTCTTGAACTCAGTAGCCATGTTGAATCCCACGTTTTTCTTCACTAACTTTTTCTTCTCTACTTCTTCTTCTACAATGAAATAACCGGTTTACTTCGCACATTCATAGTACCTCTGGTCTTTCTGTCCACCTCGCATTATTTGTCCAAAACCCGAGAGATTGGGTCATCTAACCACTAAGTTTTTATCCGGGAACTCATACAGCCACAGTATTTGTAACCCACATGAAAAAGTCCGATTACAAGCCAAGTCTATCGAGGTGGGGTAAGCTTCAGGTAGATGGAGAGCCCCGCATCAGAGACGACGAGAAGGAAAAATGCCCCTCCTCTGGGATGCGCCGGCCTGAGATTTCTATCTAGAAGAGAAGCGCAATCTCGTAGTTTCACAATTATCACCTTTATATGAGAAGCTATTTCAAAATCTGACTTGCAAACTTCATCTATCGTGCCGCTTTAATCTACAACCCACGTATCCGAAGATAAACTCATCAACTATACCGGAACAAGACTACCCACCCGAGCTGCATCTACGAATACGTCACACACCACCATGGCGCACTCACACGACGGCGTGAGCTTCTCGCATACACACGACGGCATCTCCGCCGCCGACCACGGCCACTCTCATGAGATCCTCTCGGGGCCCGGCAGCTTCCTGGGCCGGGAAATGCCCATAGTCGAAGGCCGGAATTGGCACGAGCGCGCCTTCACTATCGGTATTGGCGGGTAAGTGAAGCAGGCACATGTGCATCTTTTTCATTTTTATATAGAGATAGATGTGCCATCTTAAGCACCAGTGGTTCACACATACACACATGCATACACACATGTACCGATATGCCCGTAAAAAAAAAACTTATTCAACACATGCCTAAGGACCTGACGGAAAAGTTCCAAAGCTAACCCACCCCCAGCCCTGTCGGCTCCGGCAAAACCGCCCTCATGCTGGCCCTCTGCCTCGCGCTCCGCAGCAAGTACGGCCTAGCCGCGGTAACCAACGACATATTCACGCGCGAAGACGCCGAATTCCTCACGCGGAACAAAGCTCTCCCGGCCAACCGGATCCGCGCCATCGAGACGGGCGGGTGTCCGCACGCCGCCGTGCGCGAGGACATCTCCGCGAACCTAGCCGCGCTCGAAGATCTCCACTCCGCCTTCACTCCCGACTTACTACTCATAGAATCCGGCGGCGACAACTTGGCCGCGAACTACAGTCGCGAGCTCGCGGATTTCATTATTTACGTCATCGACGTCAGCGGCGGGGATAAAGTCCCGCGAAAGGGTGGGCCGGGGATAACGCAGAGCGATTTGTTGGTGGTCAATAAGACGGATTTGGCGGAGGCCGTGGGCGCGGATTTGGGCGTCATGGAGCGCGATGCGAGGAAGATGCGAGAGGGCGGGCCTACAGTTTTCGCGCAGGTCAAGAAGGGCGTGGGCGTTGAGCATATTGTGAATTTGATGCTGAGCGCGTGGACGGCGAGTGGTGCTGAGGAGGTCGCGAGGAGTAAAGGCGGCCCGAGACCGACGGAGGGGTTGGAGACGTTGGTCTAAATAAGATCGGACTTGAGTTTCAATTCGTTGTGATATCTGCTTTGCAGAGTATAAGATGATGATGGTGCCTTGTGCCTGAAGTTTCAAGCACGATGGGTTTCACTTAGGCATGGGATGCGAAGAACTCAATCCATACAATGGTGCGAAGACCTTGTAACACTACAATAATTGTTTAACCTTGAGCAGAAGCATACACGTTCAAAGTCAATTCATGGGCTGTTCTCCGTAAAGCGGTTCGTGACTCGTGAAATTGTCCATCTATCAACATTTGATCTAGCGATGTTCTATCATAGATCCTCATCCATCGCATCATTTTGCCTAGAAATAGCTTCTTCGTCCAGTAGCGGTCCTGTAAACGGTGCGGCACTTCGCGGCCACATACGCTTGTACAGACTCACACCAACTGAATCCTGGGGGTTAATTACGCCATCAAAGTTGGCCTTGAAGTAGCCGTGGGTACCCAGAGTCTCCTTGATGTAACCACTTCTGCCCCTCCTCGTCCACAGAGGAAGGGCTTTGAACCACTCGACGTCCTCTCGGTTGAAGAACATGTATCGAACGGTAACGATCTTCTTGTGGATGTGGTAAGGATGGCCTGTTAATATGGCACGCTTGGCAATCACCCTAGATGTTGTTGGTGCACGGGCAGTGCCCGTTGCAACTAACTGTAGAGGAAGCGTGGTGGTGCCATCCTCGGCTTGTTCGGGGGCCACCCGTTTGAAGAACAGTGCTGGAACCGAGCCCCAAGTGACAGGCCCCATAAATGATGCTATTGCAGCGTCTCCTGGGTGGAGGAAGCGGGAATACTTGTGTACATCATTCTCTGAACTACCGCTGCTGGAGAACAACGGATTAATGACGAATCTCCTGGGGCCACATTGAATGATAAGCTCTTCCTTAGATTTGATCGACTTCTCGTAATCGTCTTTATGGGTTATATCAAAGTTAACTACCGTCTTCTTGTTCTCGTGCCGGAGGAGACTGAAAAGGGTAACTGGTTGTGAGGGATTATGAGACTTCTGCAGGTCTGCGGGTATGCCCCTAAGATGAACGTGAACTCGAGTCCCAGGAGCAACGCCGCCAACTAAAGCCTCACGAAGCACTCGGTTCTTAGAGGACTGGTAGTCGGAAATTTGAAGGAGTCGGGACCATTCTTCGGGCTGGTAGGGACGGTCTTCCTCCTTGTTCCACGGGCTTGTGCGGAGACTTTTGAGACCCCTATATTTAGCCAGCCGTTCGCGGGCGAGTACATGGGGGTGTAACTCGATCTCATCTGGGAATTCTCTATCATCTTCTGCTTCGTCGCGCCTTCGATTTCGGTAGGCTGCGAGTTGCTGTGCGTCTTCGTCGTCGTCCAATTCTGCAAAGGCCTCGGATTGAGGATATTCGGACATGGCAGCTTCGGTGGGTTCTCGGCCCGCGAGACCCTCCAAGCCGTCCTCTGGTCGGGCAGAAACGGCCTCGCCCTGTATATCCTGCATCTCCTCATCAAATTCGGATTCGGAATCAGAGACGTCGTCTAAAACCCAATTCGCCTGGTACGCCGATGTGCCTTTAGGTAGTTTCTTAGGGACCTCATATCTCTCCAGTTCTTCTTCTGAGAAGTAATGATGGTCGTCTAACAGAACACCCTTTTGAGCAGCTGGGGCTTTGGATTCCCCTATGCCATCACCGTCTTCGACATCATCCATAAGAACTTCTTCCGGAGCTAGTTCGGCAAGGTCATCTTGATCTTCGTCCGGAGTTTCCAGTATTTTTTCTTCCTCGGTATCGTCCACGACCATGCTGTCATCTTTCCGCTTCTTAGTCGAGATTGGAGCCGCAGTGATCTTGTCCACCTGGAAGGTACCCCATTCTCCAAGCTGCACTAACCGATTGGCTTTTAGCCCTTTTCCGCGAACGACCCCGGTAACCACAGTTGACTCCGTCTCAGTGGATGGCCATTGTATATCATCTACCAGCATCCATGATCTCTGATCTCTCCAATTAACACCTTTCGGCATGGTGCTGCAGAGGGACCTCATTAAGCTGGAACACTCTTGCCTAGCGTCAAGGCTGTATATCTTGTCTTGGCCTGGGTGGAAGTGTGTCATGAATGAGGCCAGTGATTTGACGACATCCGGCCTTGCCTTTGCGGGTTCAACCTTATCAAGATTTTGGACCACGGTGAACAGGGTCGACATGCCCTGGTTTTCGATACTCCGAATGATGAGCTCTCCCAGCGCATCAACCTCCGTCTCAGCAGACAAGACAAAGACGATATAGTCGGCGACTCGTGCCGCATCCATACATATCGACAGATCCCTTGTAGTCGGAACATACTGGAGTTTCTGCTTGAAACGGTCGACCTGGACTCGAAAAGTAGAGGCGGAGGCGTCGCAATCGATATCGAGACTGCCGTTGAGAGACTGAATAGCGGCGATCACATCGCCATCAGAGCACAGGGGAATGACGGCGACGATTCGGGGGGCACCATCTCGACCCATAAATATTGAGGCCTCTCTCTGGTGTTCCTTGTGCTTCGCGATCTGGCGCTGCTTGGCCTGGTTTCGCCGATCGAGTTTCGACATTTTGATTTGTTGGTGGGGTGTCTTTCGTCTTTCGTTGGGAACCTTGCCTAGAGGAGGGCCATTTTTGTTAGCGGTGAGCGACAATAAAAGACCACGAGAAGTAATTAAATGCTAGAAATTTCGGTAGTCTCCTTGTTACCCTTGGCTTGGTCGCGAAGTGAACCCTTGGTAGACTTCCTGGACTTGAAGGACTTATGTACCACTTTTGTGGTCGGTCGGTGAGAATGCGTGGCTGAAGGCATCTTGCCGTCACCGCCCGCTTTGAATCGAAACGGTAGTGAATCCAGATTGGAGATTTCTCTTTCAGGATGATTCAGGATGGTTCAGGATGATACCAGCAGTAATATTATACAATTTGTAGGTGTGGATATGCGTTGGTGGGCGATTTACATATGCATTGGGCTTTGCGCCATGTAATACAATGTTGGAGGGGGCCTAGATCGGCTACTTGTTAGTGATGGAGGGGCACATTTTTTTGTGTGGGCAAAGCAGTCCACTGCGGTAGATAATGCAAGCTAAGCTTATCGCAGTGGGGCAATCTGCAACACCCCTGCGACTCCACTAAAATTTCTAGACGATGGTCGCTGACATTGAAGGTGCTAGCTTCTGCGTTCGGGTTGGATGTTTGCGCCATCACATCAATCGAAACGCCGTGTGGTACAACGACGACTACATATTGCACTCAGCATCGCAACATCAGATCAGGTTTAACGGTACCTTCCGCCACCCTACAGCTTGCTTTGTCTACCAATTGTCACCATGGAGACCGATAACGGCGCTCGCGTCGTTGAGCGAGCGAGGACAAGCCTGCTACCGAAACACGAACGAGAGAAGCGGCGACGAGAAAAAGAAGCGCAGAGAGATTATGGCCGAGGGAGGAGAGTCAACACGAAAACAATAAAAGACAAGAAGCTTCGTAGGAACCTGCAAGCCCTCGAAACCAAAAATAAGGCGGCTGCCCTGAAAGCCAAGGACGCGGAGATTCTATTACAGGGGACATCCGGCTACCTCGAACCCGAAACCGAATTAGAACGGACGTATAAGGTCAGGCAAGACGAGATCGTGGAAAATGTATCCGTTGCCACCGCAAAGAAGCGGTTCGACCTCACCCTCAACGAGCTCGGCCCTTACGTCTTCGACTATAGTAGGAACGGGCGAGATCTACTGTTAGGAGGGAGGAAAGGGCACAGTACGCGCGCGATGGATCCATGACCGATGGATCGAAATGCTGATGGGGAAATTCTAGTTGCCTCGATGGATTGGCGGAGCGGGAAGTTAAACTGCGAGTTCCAAGTCAATGAAGTCGTTCGAGATGTTCGGTGGTTACACACCAATCAGGTAAGCTTCCCTCATTGTATGCTGAATCTTTGATGATCAATCGTACTGACAGTAGTGCTCCTAGTATATGGCAGTAGCTCAAAAGAAAAACGTCTATATTTACGACGGCAGTGGTGTTGAGCTGCATTGCCTTAACCAGCATCGCGAAGTCTCGCATCTCGAATTCTTACCGGTGCGTCGATCCTGTTTCGCGTAGATCTTAATATATAGTCATGTGCTGATGCATTCGATAGTATCATTTCCTCTTGGCTACACTGGTAAGGGGCCTAGACAGCGTTTTGCGCCCACGTTTACTTATCGCAAGTTAGGGAGCTAGCGGGTTTCTCAAATACCAGGACGTGTCTACGGGCCAGTTGGTATCCGAGATTGCCACCAAATTAGGGCCACCGGCCTCCATGGCGCAAAACCCCTACAATGCTGTCTGTTTCACTGGACATAACAATGGCCAGATCCAACTCTGGAGTCCCAGTTGTTCGTCATCTAATGGGCCCCTGGTCAAGTTATTAGCACATAGAGGCCCGGTTAGGGCTATGTCTATAGATCGAGGGTGAGTTCATGGCCGCTATCTGGTTGTCTCTGGGTGCATGGTGTACTTTCATCTTCATATGCTAACGTTTTTGCAGTATGCATAGTCGCTCACAGTTACAAATTGTCATAATACTTACCTAAACAGAGGGTCGATATATGGTAACTACCGGCCAGGACTGTAAGATGGGTGTTTGGGATATACGCCAGTTCAAAATGGTAAACGAGTATTACACAAGACAGCCGGCGTCTTCGGTAGCGATATCGGATCGCAACGTCACAGCTGTCGGCTGGGGGACGCATACAACCATGTGGCAGGGTCTGTTCACGAAACACGCAGCCGAGCAAACGAAAGTGCAAAGTCCGTACCTGACATGGGGAGGTGAGGGCCGGAGAGTCGAGAGGGTAAAGTGGTGCCCTTTAGAGGACGTTCTAGGTATTGGTCACGATGAAGGATTCAGGTATGCCATTCACCAAGCAGAAATCCACTAAATTGGTTCACTCTAACATTTTCATAGTTCCATTATTGTTCCTGGCGCGGGAGAGCCGAATATGGATGTCATGGAAGTCAATCCTTTCGAAACGGTCAAGGAGAGGCAAGATAGTGAAGTCAGGTCACTGCTCAACAAGCTGCAGCCAGAGATGATTGCTCTAGATCCTACCTTTATTGGTAATCTGGACCTGCGCTCTGAGGAGCAGCGACAGACCGAAAGAGATCTCGATGCCAAGCCGGTGGATGTAGAAACGGAGATCCGGAAAAAGGCACGTGGCAAGAATAGCGCGCTTCAGAGATATCTCAGAAAACAACGGGCAAAGAACATTATCGACGAGAAGCGACTCAAGGTCGACGAGATATGGAAGGAACAATTAGAACAGAAAGAGCAAAAGAAGAAAGAAAAGGAAGCTGAATTGGGCCCGGCTCTGGCAAGGTTTGCGAAGAGAGATTAGTTTGCTCGAGAGTATATACCCATTTAATTGATTCCCGACACCAACATCTTTCGTACCAACTTTGCATATAATTGTCGAAAAGTATGGCCATGTTAATACAGACATTGTTTACGGGGTGAGCCAATGCTATATCATAATAAAGATTCTATTTAATAACATACAATGCTCCCAAAACTAGAGATAGACGTATGCATCATCCATCTGTTCATCCGTTCAATGACCTTCTTGAAGTCTGCCTTAACTCTGGCAACATAATAAACATATACAACTAACACGATTGGTATCTAAAACTCCAAACAAAAAAAAGCAAAACCCATCCCTGTAGATAGATCAATACTGTCTACCATACTACGCAAAACTTCCCCATTCATGCAACCTTATAGGTATATACTGTATAATCAGAGCACAATAGCACCAATACCAGCAATCTGCTGCGCGCGCCGGCAGTCGACCTCGCGCTTGAGCATGGTCACAGCGGTGGTGACGACGAGCCACTCGACGCGCTCGCGCGCCTTCTCGTCGAAGACGCGGAGGTCCAGCAGCAGCCGGCCGCCGTTGCCCGCCGACGCGCGGTTCGAACCCGGCGAGCGGTGCGCCGCGCTGCGGACTAGCTGCGCGATGCGCAGGGGCGTGCTCCTGTCCTTGTCTTTATTCCCACCAGTCTTAACATCTTTCCCACCACTCTTCTTACCGTACTGAGCTCCTCTACGGCTGGTGCTGGTAATAGTGGTGGAAGTGGTAGTGCTAGCACCAGCCGCATTATTATTATCGTCAGAAGCATTATCATCAGAACCATCGGCGCCGTCGTCGTCAGCATAGCCATACTCCGCAGCAGCCCTCAATCCCCCGGCCTCGAACGCGGACGCCGGCAAGAAGACTTCGCAGACAAGCAGGCTGTCGGCATTCGCGCGCGCGCGCTCCGTCGAGCCCGCGTACCGCCATCCGAAGGTCCTGAGGCGCGGCACCGCGAAGCGCACGGACCGCGAGAGCAGGCCGCGGCCGCGGATCTCGAAACTTTCCTCTTCCCCCTCATTCTCCTTATTCGTATTCATCCGCGCACCTCCAGCTACTCCACTTCCGTACTCTTCTCCATATCCGTAACCAGATGCATCTCCATACCCATTTCCATACCCACCCCCATAGCCTTGCCCCTGCCCCTGACCATACCTCGCAAGATCATGCAAAACCACAACCGGCGGCCTCCCCAGCCCAAAGCGATACGTGGTCGTGCTCAGGGGCGTCTGCGCCGCATCGTCTCCATACGTTAAGAAACACGACCCCGAATGCGCGTCCGGGCGCACGGATAAATACAGCGGACGATCGAGGGCCCCGTTTGCCGTGAGCGAGAAGACCGGGATCGGATCCGGGCGTACCGGGGTGGGGAACGAGAGAAGGCTTTTTCCCGCGGTTTGGATCTGTAGTTGTTTTGTCGGCGTGAAGATGGATAGGGTGGGGGTTGAGAAGGTTGGTAATGATGAAGATGAGGAGGATGGCCCTCTTGTTGATGTAGATGCTCCTGGGGCGTATGTAGAGGATGAAGACGATGCGAATGTCGTCGATGTGGGGAATATGCTCGCTAGCTCGATGCCTTCGTTCGCATTTGCGTTTGCGTTCGCGCCTGGGCCTGGGCCGGCCGGCGCCGCATGTTCGGTATAAGGCGGTGGAGCGGCTGGGCCTCCGAGAGCGGCGGCGCTGGTGGTGTACGTGTAGCTCGGGTACTGCTGGTATGCTGTTGTTGTTGTTACAGTAGTTGTTGATCTTGATGACGACATTTTTGTCGAATGTCAGCTTGTAAGTAGTGTAAGCAGATGTGATGTGCAGGACTTGTTGCGATGCAAGGCTATAGCTTATGAGTATGTAGGTAAAGATGGCGTTCTAATTTCTGCGTCTATAGAATTCTTTGTTCGGTATTAAATATGAGAATATGAACCATAGCAGTTCCTTTATCGTCTACATATTGAAAAGTTATATACGCCTCTCTATTCAGCTATCTATTGCGTATAGCTATGCGCAAAGCTGGCATATGACGCTATATTCTCTGCAGACAAAAGCCACAAATACCAAGCGTTTGGGCAATACGGGGAATGCGAGCCACGCTAAATACATTCGACGGGAAGACGCGCGCTCACACCCTTTCTTTATCGATCCGTCTACACTAATACTACCAATGCTACTCTGCCTACACCATTTCCAGCCAGGCTAATTATAATACTATGTTACTATATACAAAGAAGTCTCAAATCCTATAAGCCAATGCTCGAGGACGCCCGGCAGCGGCCCGCTTACTTGCACATAGGTACTCCGTAATCGATCATCACTTGTTGAGAAATGCCATAACATAATGCGTCGAGTTGCCGCGATATGCCATTGGCCGGGCTTTGGCCAGGCGTATTTTCGCAGTAGTGATGTGCAGTTGTAGTATGCGTAAGGTAGTGTAGGAATCGAGCCCACCTGCGCGTGCATCGATTTTTCCTGGACGTACAGCGACTAACCCGATTCTACTAGAGCCGACCATACCACCATATTTTAGTGCGAAACTCGGGTAGGGTGGAATATTGCAGGTACCTCTATGTCGCAGGCTACAGATCGCAGCTGCACGATCGCAGCTATGTCAGAACATTCTAGTTCCGTACTCAATTTACTAGCAAACGTGGAATACAACAGCATGAATAAATACAGCAGCGCGATTGAGCGCATAGGTGTAATTAATTACGGCAGTAATTCGTAGCGTGGTCGAGCGCATTCTAAAAACGTATTAAAATTGTATAGTAGAAAAGAAAGGAAGAGACGGGGCGAAACTGGCTGCCGCACAAGACCAATTGCCAGGTCAGGTGACCAAGCGGGTGACCCACCCAAAGCCATCACCGCCACAACCTAGCCACAGCTACCTACTTACTCCAGCGGCTGTTGCCCACTTGCAACCGCTGTTATACAACAAAAATTATCAAATAATGTTCTTGTATTTTATATTTATCAGTAAATTCAATGAGAACTTGTAATTATATTACATGTCTGCGTGAATAAGCGCCTTTGCGGGAGCTGTGGCTAGGTTGTGGCGTTAGTGGCTTTGGGTGGGTCACCCGCTTGGTCACCTGACCTGGCAATTGGTCTTGTGCGGCAGTCCAGCTTCGCGGCTCCGTCTCTTCTTTTCCTTTCCACTATACAATTTCAGTACGTTTTTAGAACGCGTTTAACCGCGCTGCGAATCGCGCTACAAGTCATGTTGTCGTATTAATTTTCATGTTGTTATATTCTATGTTTGTTAGTAAATTAAGTACGGAGCTGTAATAACCTGACATAGCTGCGATCGTGCAGTTTTGAATCACAACGAAGCAGGCTGCGACATAGAGGTACTTTCAATATTCTGCCCTGCCCTAGTTTCGCACTAAAACTGGGTGGTTTGGTCGGGTTTAGCAGAATCGGGCTAGTCGCTGCACGTCCAGGTCAGACTCGATGCACGCGCAGGTGGGCTCTAGGAATCAGCCTTACCACGCTCCATTTTTCGCTACCACGCTTCTTCGCTGGTTGGTTCCCGCGCCCCAATCGGCAGCACTAGCCCAGGGTCCGATTTGGTAAGGGCGCTAGGGATCTGCGAAATACGACGAACGCGAGATGCATGAGAGCGCGCCCTACACTAAGTTCATCTAGTCAGTCGGTCGGTCGCCTGCCTGCCTGTCTCTGCGCGTTCGATGTGGCGGTGTGAGTGAGCGTGCCATCCTTGGTTGGTGATGTTTGTGTACGCTACGGTTGTATCGCGGTGGAAGTATGGTTCTTTTGTGTTTCGCCGTTGACTCATTATCCGTCTAGTCGAATGCGTTGTAAGAACGGCTGCGACTGCATGTCAGATTACGGTGGCAGAGTAATAATAGTCCACACTAAGTACCCCTGAACCGTCAACCCGTTCATAATTGCCGGGCGAGATACGGAGTAGATGCCTAATTGCAACACCAACGCGCGCAGGACGATTGCTTCCACTTCCAAAATTTGCATTAAGAGTTGAGTAATTAGATTAGGTGGAGCGAAGACTAAACCCGCACAACAACATGGTATCAATGGCAAATGAAACGCACAAAGTATCCCAGCCCATACGCGCGGTCATCGTTACCAAGGTCGGTCAATGTAGTTCTTTGCCAAAATAGCCCAAATCTATGTCCAGTTGCCCCTCGACCCAGAGAGGCCACTGGTTATACTGCTGATGCTCGCCATCGATCTGTCGGTTGATATGCTTGAGCCACCTCAGCATGCCTATGTCCATATCGCCGTCCTTTCGCCCCATTTGTTGCGGGCGCTGCTTGTGCTCGACGTCTGTGATGGTGGCCATAATCTGCTTGAGGGCAATCCAGTGTGACGCGAGTAGAAGCGATACCTGGTTCCCGCCATCAATCAAGCTTTGGAAGCTCTCGTGTGGGATTTGCATCCACCAGCCACTAATCTAAGTATTAGTCGAGTAAATCGTGACAGGTGTGAAGTGTAGTTAGACGCAAAGATAATCTGTCGTAAAGCCCAAAAACCGAACTTGGTCCAAAATATGTAGAGATAGATGGACACTTACTAATGCTTACAGAGCATCTCATATGCTATTGAAGATCGTTAGTATCGACATGAAATCTTTGGCATGCTGTAAAGGGACGTACCAAGAAACGAAGAGCTATAGAGAGCGTTCGCGATGTTGGTCATAAGCTGGAAGTATTCGATTTCGACCGGCTGTTTGCAGAGAGGTTCGAGGGCCGCGATATTGGCCACGGCCATATCGGTCCAGTCCTTCTGAATCGGAGGAGTGGACTCTAGCAAAGGCTGTAGCTGGCCCATCCCCTCATTGTTGAGGAAATTAGAGAAGATAAACTTGGCACCCTTGCAATACATCTGGATTGCGACGATTATGATGCCTCGACAAAACGTCATGAACTCGGCCATGCCGTCATCGAGCATAACAGATTGGAAAGTGAGAGCATAGCAGGTCGCAAGGAGTGCGTTCCCTTCCTCGAATGTGTTTGTTTTAGGCACGTCGGTCAGTGTTTTCTTGATAGCCTTGATCGCCTTCAATCGGTGCGCCATCGCAAAGGTGACGAGACTCGGATCTTGTACCATAAGGTCGGAGGCTGCAAGGCCTAAGATCGCATGCACTAAAACCAAAGAGTTAGTCCATGTTGATCTGTACGATCCAGTCCGGGCGTAGTCCACTCTCGTAGAGATGTCCTCGTTCAGTTATGATACCTGGATGGCTTGAAGGTGCCGTCAGGAGGATGTTAGACACCTACTCAGATACTCGTGCTATAGAATGGATTAGCATTTCGGACGCCTTAAGCCGAGTTCACGTACATTTTGTGACAAACACGGCACCTCGTGCGTCCAAATTGAGTCATTTCCCAGTGGCTGATGTGGAGAGCATGCCAGAAGGAAATGTTGGAAAAAGCGCATATCTTGAAGGCTGAAGAGAGGGATCTGATGTTGTGGCTAGGGGGTGGTTAGTTGGGAACTACTTAGTTTCGGCTTTTCACGAGACTCACTTGATGGGTGATCTGGGGAACAAGAGGATATTCGCACTTAAGGCCTGTCTTGACGCAATGGCCACATGCCGGGCGAGTTTCCTGGCACTGTCCCGGCGGATTTAGTCTCGCAAAACACACAATAATATTACAGAATAGAAAGGTTACCTTGATTCTCCGTCTCTTGCAGTTGTAGCAACCACGACGGCTCTTTGTATGGCCTCTTCTCTCGAGTCTCGGCTTCAGGGCCGAGCTACTCCTCGCGATCGCAGAAGTGGGCGGTGAAACGCTGGTCGAAGCGACCTCATTCATGACCGACACCGACCCCGACGAGCCAACATCTCCGATATAGTCGAGATCATCTCCTGGTATGTATGGTGAATAATCAAATTCGACATCATTGCTACCTAGGGTTAAGAGGGGTAGACTTGTAGATTGGTCGTTGAAGTCCATGGGCTCCATGCTGAATATCGCAGGATACGCCCTGCTGGACAGAAAGCCGGGTTGTTTCGACCAAGTTAGCCAGAGGCAGAGAAACTTGAGGGATGTCTTCTTCGGAAATGAGTCCTGAAAGACTACCAGAGATCGGACCAGCTTCTAGAAGGAATACAGTGTTCTGGTGCCAAGCAACGTCAAGTACTAAGTCAATCACGTGTCCAGACGGGGCAGTGCTCCCGAAAGAGTAGTTCTAGGGCTGAATAGGCAAGCTGTTATTGGTCTGCCGGGCCACTTTCAGGGCTGCACGGAAATGTCTTGCCTGCTGCCGTGAATGATGATCATCAACATCATCGTCTGCCGGCGCCGACACCCCGGCCATGGCTGGCAATCAGACTAGGTACTTCGTGGGCCCTCCCAACATTGCGACCTCTCCTTGAGGAGCCGTGTCGCAGGATCCCCATACTCTCTCACTTGACGCGACGTTTGAAATATCACTCTAGAGGACCAACTCGAATGCGATGGTATTGTCCCTATCCGAACGGACGGGCGACTTTGACGGGTCTGTGATACCTGGAGCGGAGTGTTATTTGCCACACCTTATTATGACTCCTACTGGTATGAATAGCATAGACGCAACCCGCGACAACAATGACTGCTCCCATATTCACAGCCCATTGTCCCCAATTTCACGGTAGATTCCGCAGTACGTTCCAAAGAACGGAATAAGCACCTAGAAAAATGATTAGCTAGTGAGCAGATAGGCAAGTTAGACTAGTGCCGACGTAAGAAGGCCGTCACCGGAGCACTCCGACAAGGAAGAAACTGTCAGCTTCGCAATGCCCACGGCCGCTAAACGCCTGCCTAAATGGCAGAACGAGCAACCCGAGAAGGATGGTGTAGCATTTAAGGACTAGGTAGTCCCCCAATTATAGTTCATGGCACAACCTGACTTGTCAACCCCAGTTGCGTCATAGGGAACGACTCCTTGGAGATACCAAGCCGCTCTGTCGCGAACCGGGTCTAAGAGAGAGGTAGCTTGAGCTTTGAGGTGCAACATTCGCGGGACCCAATGCCGTGGCATTGAATGCTCAAAGGCTTTGAAGCGGCTCAACTTTATCTCGGGCGTAGAGACCCAGCCTTCTGCTGCGTGTACGTGCCTAGTTTAGCTGTGGTAAACCAGTCGCGCGCACAAACAACCTCGGTGAGATGCTTGATGTGCCTTGAGCCAAGTCCCGACAGCTTGTTCAGCATCGGCAGATGACCTTGAGGCGGCTGTGTGCAGGCAAAGACATTATTCGCTTTTCTGCATTGGGCCATCGAGTACATATATGCCCGGGATTGTTGCGGCACAGCGCCAAGGGGGAAGCCATGAATGGTGACAGTGTTCATGCCAGGAGCCGTGGAATTGATGATTGAGGGACCTCGGTGGCAGCGCTGTACGCTACAACTCTACTCATGGAGTAGAGTAGATAGGTGGAGGGCAATGATAGAACGTGAAGTAGCATTGGAAGATGCTACAGAATCACACAATATATGCAAAGCATGCCACTCACCGGCAATAGTGCTGATGCCATCTGATTCCACCCTATAACTTGGTCGTTTCTATAAATCTGTCCCCTATTTGAGTCCCTTATAAGGGGTAATTAGAGCCGGAGGCTTCGGAGGCACCATGACAGCGAAGATATTGGCATCTTTGGTATCTGCCGAGCGTGACCATTTTGTACACTACATTATGGCACGTAGTTTGAGAAAGATTAAGGCAACAATAGATTTTGGAAAACAATCTTGCTACCTTAAAAGGGCGGGTCTAGATACGCATTCTGCTCTTGGAGCCGCGCGTGGCACAACTTATTGAGAGAGAGGGGACTTCATGACTTGATGATGTGACCGACAGGGTGGTGCCATGGAAGCACAGTATAACCGTGGCTTTGGACAGCTGCCCTACCTTAGTACTATCTAATTGTTCTCATCGCAGCTTCAGCGCAACGAATACTAGAAGTGCTCGTACCTGCCCAACATGATCGGAAGCTCCGGGAATTAGTTTTTGGCTGTCAGCTGTCAACCTCTGTTGGCATATCCTGGTTTCTGGTGTCTACAGAGTAGGTACAGTGTACCATAGACCTGGCGGCTGGTTAAGCGAGTGCCGAACCGACCATGCGTCCTGGGCCTAGACCATTGGCGAGAGGTCTAGCGCAAGCAAATTGCCCACTTGTTTACGTGGCCCCTAGATATATACTACGCGTCTAGTGTATTTAGTGGGCCGATACGATGGCACTGAGCGGAGGCCATCGCAGAAGGCCATCGCACACTGATGTTTTACGTACAGTATGCAAGTCACTGTATCACCCACCCACGTGGGTCGAATCAGATACCGCTGTCAAGTTTGGCTGTCTTAACTTGAAACAGCCGGGCAGCTAACAAGCAATTGAGCCCAGCTAGGACCTCTAAACGCATTGATCCGATTGATGGACCAGCTAGCGCCAGCTCGATGTGCTCTAGGATAAATATTCTACGTGGCGTTGTCGCAATCAATATGAACTTAGTGTAAGTGTCGGTAATTCTCCTCGGTGTTAGAAATGCTTACATACGCATACTATTCTGACTGTAACTGGGTTCTACTCTGTGCCCGCACGACTCCCTCAGTATCTTGGTTTCGGCTCATGAACTTCACGGTCAAGCGGGTGTTTTATAAAATCAATAGTTCACGTCGGGTCATACCGAACACCAACTTGTTACAACTTACAAGCAGAGGCGAGCGAACTTCCAAGCTTTGCCATTAATAGTAAGTAGGGATGTGATGTGATCGAGCAACAGGTTCATCTCGTTAATATCGCTAGAGACGGTAGGTCGCTACGCATCCTCTGATGATAGGTACGGTCAGAAGTACGGTGACTGGGCACAACGAAGACATAAGTTGATGGCTGGGAGCGGAGGACCAGCATCCCTTTATGATTTCATTCCCGGCCCCCAGGTTGAACCAAATTGTTTAATACGTGTAAGCTTGTTTGTTTGTGTATCCGTAGAGTGCCGGTAGTAAGACCAAATGATCTTGTGTGAGCGCCCAGCCCTCTCGAAATAAGCACAGAGGTTTTTTTGTTTTTTGCGCTGACATCTCCACCCAGTTCGTCTGGTTCGCCTGTTTCGTGCCCTTGTCCGCGCGTTCCTTGCAGCTAACATGTAAAATTGTCGTGTACCTGCATAAGAACCACCATTCGAGAATGAGGTTGGGCATGGGAACAGGGTTATTGGAGCCTGCCCTCCAAATGATTGGCTGAGGATGGCTTGCGTCACGACAGAATACCCAGTGTTGTAGTGCAGGGAGCTAGGTACTGTACTTTGTGTGGTATCATCTGTCCACGTCAAGTTACCTGGCTGAGGAGCGATGCGCCGTCGCTGGAACAGGATCAGACTGGAGCCACATTGCCCAACCAACGACTACTTACCTTCAATTTGTATTTGTGTTGCGCCTATACTCTTGCCAGCTCTTAATGCTTATCTATTAATTAGCTCTTGACTACATACAGTACAGCAGGCTGCACAGGATGTGGCGTCAACATCTTTGCCGTCGAGCGCTATCCGACACCATACAGGTGGGCAGCCATTAGAGGCCGATTATTACGCCGTAAGGGGCATTGATCGATAGCCGAAACATGATCCTCCCGCAAGGTCGGTTGCTTGGCATTACACGTGTACTTAGTGTCTGGTGCACTTGTGTAGATGGATACTTCGTACATGTACTGATATCAACAGTGGGTAACTGTATTCAGCGGAGTTCTCGAAACTTGGTTCTATTTCCAGCATGTAAGTACCACTAGGTAGGCTCCTTCCGGATTTAAAGTGCGACTCTGCAAGCCATGAAGATCCAAAATGACTGAGCCGAGCTCCTGCAAGTCATGTTGATGTTGATCCGTCAGTACGGCGGATTGATTTGACGGCACAGCAGAAGGCACAGGATTGTAGTGCAAGCTTTCGAGATATACCAAACTCACATTTCGTATGAGTACGCGGCACCTAAGGTCGGGTCGGAACCGAAAGCGCTTGGGTACCTACACTACTTGAGATTATGTACTTCGTACTTGCTTGATAATACTATATGTACCCAGACATTTGGGCCAAGGGCAAAACCCGCTGCACTGATCGCTTCTTTTTGGCGGGGCCCGGTGTGGACGGCGACAACCGATGCTGTTTATTGGACACCGTGATGCCCCTCTCAGAGCCCCTGTGGCGGCCACTAGTTTGACTGGCTGCGTAGCATGCAAGGTACGTGCTGTGCCTGCAGGCTCTTCCGCCTGAGCTGTACCTATTTTCGGCCCCACTCCTTTCTTCCGAATCGCCAGACTGCCCCTACTTTGTAGTTGCCCCTCAACAGTGCTTGACCAACCTGGCACGACACTAGCTGATTGGCACAGCCAAAGAAAAACCCTTGGTTGTAGTCAGCTTTTCACTCGTTTTCTCAACTGTACTTAACCCTACAGTCTGACCTCCAGGGTTCTACGGAGATTTCTCTCTTTCGATTCTTTACCGACACCCAGGTGCTTATTTCTTTCCCACCACATTCCTTTCTCCAGGTCGCCAGCTTCGATCTCGACTTCATTGCGTTCTTTGTGCTGATTGTGCTTCGTTGTACGGTTCCGATCAAGCCCGACCCACAACATAGAACCTTCGTATAAAGAAATCGCTCGAGCAACGTTCGATTGTACCACTTGACAATCTCCCGGCAACATATATTGCTCTCGCCCAGTCTTTGATAGGCTACGCGACTAGAATTCCTCGTCTAACGTCGCCATTCATTGCAATACGCTGAGCGTTGAGCTACAGAGAGATACCATTTGGTCTCATCCGTTCCTTCTCACCTGACGATATCCGTTGATACGTCTTTACCTTCATTTGCGATCTGCTGGCACCGCAACATTCCTTTTGACTTGGGAAGATCACAAGACATCTTTGAAAAATCATCAACCAGACTCAACTAAGACAAGATCTTACATCGGACTCACTCACTCTCAAAACACGATTCAAGATTATACGCATCTACCATGTATTCTAAGACGACTTTGATGGCGCTCTGCGCTGCCGCTGCTGTGAAGGAGGTCGCTGCTGGCCATGGCCATCAACATTTGCATGCTGACAAGCGGGAGATTGTCTGGGCCGCTACGGAGACCGTCGTTGTCACTGACTACGTGACTGTTACCGTCACCGGTGGCCAGGGACCTACCGTGGCCGCTGTTCCCACGTCAGTCAAGCATCGACCCCATCACAGCCACTCAAAGGAGTCTAGCGCTCCTGCTTCTACGGCTGAAAGCTCCACGCCTGCTGCTGAGCCAACCACATCATCCACTCCGAAAGTGATCCCGACTACAATGATCACTGCCGTGAAGTCGACAACTACGAAGCCGACTACCACGACGACAACTGCTAAGACCACTTCTGTTGTCAAGCCAGTCGAAACTCCATCCGTGATTCAGGAGGCTGTCCCCACCCCCACCACTACCACTACTGCCAGTGCCGCACCTACTCACCCGACTGCAGTAAAGGGCGGTGATAAGCGTGGTCTCGCTTTCAACGACGCAAGTCTGGTCCAAGAGTTTATCAGCCTTGGTGGAGAGGCATCTTGGGCTTACAACTGGGGCTCTACCAGTGGCGACTTGCCCAAGGGAGTGACTTACTATCCTATGCTTTGGTCTCCCGCTCCTGACCATTCCAACGGTTGGGACGGATACGCCAAGGCTGCCATCTCTAAGGGTGCTGATGCCTTGCTGAGTTTCAACGAACCTGATATCGCTAGCCAGGCAAACATGTCTCCCCAGGCGGCTGCCCAGGGCCATATTCAGTGGATGAACCCGTACGCTGGCCAGGCTCGCATTAGCTCACCGGCTATCTCGAGCAGCGAGAATGCCGGCCAGGGTGTCGATTGGCTCAAGCAATTCTTCAGTGCCTGCGGCGGCAAGTGCCAGGTCGACTTCTGCGCTGCTCACTGGTACGGTCCTGGTGGCGCTGACGGCGCCGCCCTCTTCCTCCAGCACCTTAAGGATGTGAACACGGCCTGCGATGGAAAGCCAGTCTGGATGACCGAGTTTGCCGCCGAGAGTGGCAGCGTCGATGACTTCATGAGCACTATCGTCAAGGCTCTCAACACCGATGAGTACAGCTTCGTGGAGAAATACTCATACTTCATGGCTAGCGTCGGCGACCTTTTCACCTCGTCTACACAGCTCTCTTCCTTTGGCAAGATCTACGCTGGCCTTTCATAAGCAAGTTGGGTAGCATGCAAACGATATCTTCACTTCGTGTACTTCCATTTGAGGGACTTGGTTTATGATAGGAGCGTTGATCTTGAATTTTACACTTTCAATTCGATTGTACATAACTTTTCACATGGTTGAAAACATCCGCACTTAGGATTTGTTTACCGCTGATTCATCGGCGGTTTGGGTGATACGTCTAGGAGTATAACTCGGCAACCATGGTTTGTTCTTGCGAGGGAAACACAGCACGGTAGGCGTGGTTTAAGATAAAGGGAAAACGATTGATTTTTACCTTCGGAATACAAAAAGGATAGATTTTTACGAGTTCACGATACCTCGCTATAGCAGAACACACAAGGGCTCGCAAGTCTTTCGACAATTCTTGCCCTTCTGATTCTATTTACCACCATTGCCAAATTCGTGATAAGTAGGCTCTCCGTGCCGCCAGCCGGATCTGCGGATTTTCGATGTGACGTAGCTGTCTCACAAAACGTAGCTGACCTGAAATCTCAACGCCCCCTCCTGTTTCATATCATCCCCCCTTATTCGAACCGGGGAGATTGGGGGCGGTTAAATCCGGACTTTATCTGCCTATCCACCCTTCTGAACTCGTCGTATATGAAATCCATTAGCGCTATCAGAAATCACCAAATTTCATCACAAATTCAACTGCCTCGAATAAATTACCTAGGTTGATTTCTCACGCAAGGTGACGTATATTCACATGTCGGCGGTCAAGCCTCATTCCCGAGCTACATACCTAACTTACCTTAATCACTTACACACCCATGCATCTACGTAGAGAGGTAACAAGTAATGCCGCGCGACGTGGCGGCGATGCGTTGTTATGGCAATCAGGCACCTGCATAGCATAGTACTTATTGTCTGCCTACGTATATGCCTGACCTAATTTCCTGTGTGACATCTTGCGGTATGTAGTGTACGGTGACGGCGACGGTGAGTGAATGAGGCGTAAATCTTCGAGAAAATTTCCCTTTTTACCTAGGTAGGCAAGTCCTCCCTAGCCGCGGCGTTTTGAGGCGGATGCTATCCCCGCGTGCGCGTGGCGCCTCGGATGTGACAGCGGCCGCGCGCGCGTTTCGTTCTCGTTGAACCAAACTATGGAATTGAGCAATTCAGAATCGAAAAAAAAGAAAAGAGACTTCGAAAATTTTGCTTCAAATTTCTGAAAATTAACGAAAAAGAAAGCAGAACGTGGGAAAAAGAGCAAGAGGATGCGAAGCTTGGCGGTGAGTTGCGACGAAGATGAGCAAAAGAGGAAGATGTTGCGAGGGAGAAAAAAAGAAAATAACATTAAGGATTCGAGATGCAGCCTAGACGCGATATTTATAATGTAGGCTACGTCTCGCGTACAATTCCTTTTTCGTTCATTTTCTTCACTGGCAA
The DNA here is from genome assembly GCA_022578715.1 of Nemania sp. FL0916. Taxonomy (NCBI): domain Eukaryota; kingdom Fungi; phylum Ascomycota; class Sordariomycetes; order Xylariales; family Xylariaceae; genus Nemania; species Nemania sp. FL0916. Next base: position 182,162 of record MU390263.1, read on the forward strand.
CTGTATGCGAAGACGATCTATAATGCGTGTATTAATTATTGCATGTGCTTTTCGTCCCGGCTACTCATCCGGTGCTCGCGTGGACACACACCTACATATCATTATTAGTAATAGCTTGCCGTTTTATGTTTTATGGTATTAGGTAGAGACAATATAGACGCGAGCCGAGTTGAGGCTTGCATGCACATACGCCAATGGTTCGGACGAGCCGTTTTGCTTGCTGTCTTGAATCTCGGCCATGAGCCTATCGCAGGCCAAGACTCAGCTGCGAGCACACCTGAATGTCTCATTCATTTGCTCAAACGTCGAGGAATTGAGCCGTCTTTACCAAAATTTGTTATCCTGACGCCGGGGCGTTTCTCATAAGGCTGCAGTGAAATTGGGAGGGATAGGTCAGAGTTATTACCCAACCCGTTTTGCTTAATTTGCACGAGGACTGAGTGCAAGGATCTGTAATCACGGCAAGTATTCTGTACATATATGTACCATTAATGCTATGCTACAGTGAATCTAGCTATTTGTGCTGTGTTCATATCGCGCAAGACAGTCTGATTTATGTGTTGTGGCAAGGTCACAAGAAATGATATCATAACCCCCCTTTGATGGTGTACAGGAGACCGAGAATCCCTCTATAATCCTTCCATTTTGCCCTACGATAATGACCCGTCAGACACGTTGATGAAATGCTACAAAACGCCAAACGCCCAATGATGCAGTTGGTAGCCACTGCTGCTCCGCCTGTAGTCCGATTGGCCACAATTCTGAGCGGTAGAAAGAACAGTGGTTACTTGATTTTCATTCTTCGTCTTCGTGAATTCGTGCAAATAAAGGTTGGTGTGGTTTATCTGGCATGAAGTAGGCCGAGACGATAATTCGGTGTTAGATAACTCTAGTTGAGGCAGGCGGAAGTGAACTTTCTGGGCCCGCGGTACTGATTCGCGAGTCGGTTCGAACATGGAACCTCTCCCGAAGTCGATTTGTTAATCTAGAACGACGACGTTGGTCATCTGGGGTATTAGACGTCGTACTTGAACCCTGCTGCGACTGTCGGTACTGGCGCAAAGCCTGGAGACGCTCGTCTACAGATGCGTGGCGAAGCCTGTTCCAGTCTAAAAGTCGTGATCGACGTCTTCTATTAGTTGCCTCGCCGGTAGCTGTTTGATCGGCCTCAGCTGTGGGAGGAGCCAGGTGACCATCAGCAACAGCTGGGGCGTCTGGCGTCGCAGCAGGCTCTTCGTTCTCCTCAACCTCGATGTCTTCTGGCGGTCTTAAATCGAGGCGACTATGATGATGATGTTAGATTTTAGGACTTAACGTAATCATAGTATGAATTATAACTTACCACAAAGGGCATGTGCCAGAGACGTTCACCAGCCATGGGTCTACACAAGCCGGATGGAACTTGTGGTTACAAGGCAAGACTCTCACATCTTCGCCTACTGTAAAATCCTCCGTGCAGATTGAGCAGCCCAGATGATCTTCAGGCTCAGATTCTTTCTTGGCATTATCTGGCGTAGAACTCGCCGGGGCAGTCGTGCTCTCCGGTGTATGCTCCTGTGAAGCTGTATGATTGGCTGCTTCGGAAGATGATTCAGGTACTACATCGTGGTCTGATGTGGCTCCCGCCACAACTTGCGAGGCGTCTCGAGACTGTGGGTCGACTCTCTGGGTATTTTCAAGCGCTACCTCCTCGTCTGGCTTTCGTTGATCGGATTCACCAAATTTAACAATAGGCAGAGTCTCGAGCATGGCCATAGCAAGCCCCCTCGCGCGGCTCCGGCGCGGTCTGCCGTTAGCGCTTGCTCGCGGGCCGTATCTTTCAGGATTGCGGTGTGCGCGCACCGCTCCGGTGGCAATGATGAGCAAAAAGAGCAAAGTGATCAGGCCAGTAATACTGTACAGAATGCTCATAGCGATAGCGGAGGTACTTCCAGGGCGCGGCTGTTGGCTTTCAACGGCCTTGGCGCTGGGAGTAATTGAGGCTTTGATGGGATCCGTGGGAGTTGCTGCCAGGATGCCGCGAACTCTAAGGGCATCATCCTGGCTTGCCATAGTCCAAACGCTGGTGTATGGCAGATCGACACCACCAAGGAAGCAGTATGGTTTTGCCGTACTGTAGAGCAGAATGGCATCTGGTTTAGAAGAATTCGTCATGATCGTGTTCAACATGCGACTGGGGTCAACCATGTTGGGGTCGCCACCGGCGGTGTTGGAATCGCAAGAAAGGAAAACGACTTTCTCCATGTAGTCGACTCTGGAGTAGTTAGTGTAATCAAGTGCGACGAGTTCACTACTGATACTAGGCAGCTATTTGCACACTATTAGTTGCGGCTGAGCCAGGCGTCGTTGAATTTACAATGAGCGGTGTTTGCAGATAATAGAGGCGCCACTGACCTTGGACACGTCGGTTTGCTGGAGCCCAGCATTCGCTGTTAACGGTACAACATCATATGGTGATCCGTAAGGAGCGTTCTCGGCCGTCTCGATAACAAGGGCCATTGTCCACTCAGCGTACCAAGGCGGAAGATCCTGAGGGTCGACGGAGGCGTCGTCGGCAGCCACCGGGGAGGTGAACGAGGCGATGGTGAAGGCAAGATAAGCCTTCACGAGAAGAGCGAACATGGCCATGGCTGACACTTGTCGCAGTCTTCTGTGTACACTTGCGCCGGCGATATAGAGTTATCAGACTTCCCAGAAGCAGTATAGATGAAAGCAAGATAAGACCGACAATAAGACGACAACAGACGACAACGTCACGCCGGAGTTTTGCTACAGAGCTTCGACCACAGCGAAGATGCAGTGAAAAGATTCTTCGCAGTATCCGAAGGCGGGAGTGTGTGAGTGATCTCCCCGGGTTGTGTTTCTGCGGCTTCTTGGCCTCTTGGCCGTCCACAAAGCGTAAGACGGCACAACTTGCAACGGTACACGATCTCTTGGTCGGCTGAAAAAGCGCCGTAGCCGACTAATAGAGGCCTGAAGTCTTGATGTGTGCAATGTATGCAGTGGTGGTTTCGACGCTGGATCAATTCCACGAGCGCTTGCGATGCGCTATTACCATGTTACAATATACAGTATCTGCTACAACAACTAGCGACTCTGAGCAGAGAGAGATTGATCATGGACGGACACATGGACGGGCACCAGCGTTAGGTCAACACAGACAAGATCATGAACATCAACAAGTGCAGAAACAGGAACAGGAACAAGAGGGCATCGCCACGAACTGGGCTATGTGAGCGTGGACATGTGCGCAATAGGAGGCATCGGATCCGACACTCAGCGTTGCAACAAAGAAGTCGGAAGGATTGTGGTGACGGGCTGATGAGATGACGGACGGGATGGTCTGACGGGGCGTTTCCGGCTGTCATGGGTTGTTGTGCAGGCGATCCACCCGTCGTCTATTGGTCGGTTGCCCGGCAGGAGGCGCAGGAGGTAGGCTGTGCAGAGCAGTAGTACACTATAATTCCAGTAAAGACCCTACCGGTATGATGCTGTGGGGGATCATCAAAGGCATCAAAGGCGGCATTGGGGGGGTTCCCGCCTTCTGCAGCCTGTGAGCAGGACCTGCAGGGATTGGCGATTTGCATTAAGTGCATTAATACTTAGTATCGGCGCTGGACTCGTGCTGCGCTAACTGGCTCGGACCTGGACGATTTGGAATCACCGCAACTTGGACAGGAACGATCCATCGTCAGATAACGTCTACCAAATCATTGTGGCAGTCAGCCCATTTGCATCAACCAAACCAATGGGCTCTTGCCAAGGAGATAGCCCACGTAGCTAAATAGTAATACACAGGTAGTAGGTAGTAGTACTGTAGGTATTTAGGGTCTACCACACTAATGCCCGCATATGTAATGCACCTACATCATACACTACGTATGAGATTTGAGACACGCCTTTCCTACTTGAGCCGATAAGTCAATGAGCCACGTTTCTTGAGTGTATTTGTCTGTGTCTATGAATCAATAATTTTCTCTTGACATCCATAATAATAATAAGTGAGTTCATCTATATCTCGATACCTGCTGAAATAAATACCTAGCCATCTTCCCATTGCGGCTCTGCCAGTTAGAAAGATCGTCGAGACTTTGGTATTTTTGGAGACACCAATGCTACGGACTCCGTACGTTGTATAGCATAAATCCCCAACCTGCCTCAGACTTCTTCCGAGACTAACGGTGTTTGAATGGGATCTTTGTTCTTCCAGGGATTTATTGGTTCCACGACGTGACGTTGGCTGTCTCGGGCTAATTACTTCGCCTTCGAGAGATTTCTCCTCCTCAATGTGATAAGCGGTAATTCCTCTGCAAAAAACATGAAAGCAAACACCAACGGTTTTGAAACATGGCGTCCATCACGCTCCTCGTAGGACCTGGGCTGGGTGTATCATGAATTACTAAGTTAGGTAGGTATGTTCGCAGATATAGACCACGTCACATCATATCCCCTGCTCAAATACCCTGCTGCCATGATGATATCGGATGAGTGCAAAATAATCAATGCGAACCACTATAGAGCCTCAAACGAGTTTACGAACCATTGATTTCCCTCGAACCCTATCGTAGATATACTAATATGCACCCCCTTCTTATCTGCGCAACAAGCCCATGGTTCTGCCCAATGTAGTACAACGACCCACTCAGGAGCAGGTCATCATGACGTTCCGTACTAAGGCATTTAATTGTCTCTTATTGACGGAGTACGGAGTAATGCTAAGCTCATCGCTAGCGTGCATAATCACATATGTTCTTAGAATTCAATCGCAATCTCGTGAGAAAATGCTGACGATCTTCAAAATCCCGCAGATCAGTAAGATCTTAGCCGGTGTAAATCTCGTTAACGGTTGTACAAAATCAAGTGAAAGAACGAATCCGGGGCATTTAACCTATCTTTTCATGTTTCTTGTTTTTAGCCATTACTAGTACGAAGTATACGTAAGCTATCTGGGCAATATTATTACGGTGCCTGTGTGGTAGGACTGGGATCATGGCAATGCTCTCTGGGTCTCATCTCGTGCATGTGCCATGCAGCCGCATACGTTGCTGGTTTTCAAAATTCCTTGAAGGCACCGAACTCTTACCTATTAAAAATTCGTGAATAAATAATGTGGATTAGTGCTCCCTCGCCGAGAAAAGGGGAACATCGGCACTGCATTGGTTTCTCGGTAGGTTCGGAAAAGGTATCTTGGCGTGTGACCCTAGCATATGCGTAGACATGATCCTTCCGTAGCGGCGCGGGGCTGACAGCGATCGACGTTCGTCACTGGCGTCAGATCCTTTCTAGGATCGCCAGGTGGCTTGATGGTTCGAAGCAAGGGTACTGTCTATGGAGTCGGATGACCTTATTAAGCTGAAGCTGACTTGAAATATATTTCAAATCACGTATAGCTAACAAAACGCATCATCTGACACAGCTGTCGTGAAAGAATATCAGTGCATATGTATTGCATACTTTTCTTGGGCTGAATTTTTGCTTATGTTCATAGTATTGGCATTTCGAAATTTGTGGAAGAAAGAGGTAATCCGCTCGGGACGGAAGATAGGGGCTGGTTATTGCGGAATGTAGCAAGTAGCATGATGCAGGCCGGCTTCCCACCCGTCTGTGGTTATGAACACCACATAACGGGTGATTATGTACCAAAACATTGCTAGTTTATTTTGATGCGCCATCTACGGTAACGTCTGATCAGATTCAGATAGAGTCAATAGGCCGTATGATTAGGGCATCCTAACTAACGCCCTGGAGCAGAGAGACTAAGTAGATCAGCCGACAGGGGTCGCATGCACATTATATCTCTTCCATGTCTTCTAGATCATCGAGAGCTGGCCAGTCACCAACCTCAACTCTCTCAGGCCTAACAAAGACGCCGTGTTTGAGTGGAGACTCTGCTCCCCAATACCGCGTTCCCCCAATACTACCGTCATTTTTTCCAACTGGCTCGTCGAGATGAATGCCAATCCAAGCGCCCAAGGTCCCTGGTATCTCCTTGACCTCGCCGACAAATTTGATCTCGCCGCGTCGATTATCGTCGCCGCCGACTCTGCATCTCCTTCCGACCGCAATGCCTCGACTATTGATCTCATGCTCATTTACATCAATCTTGGCCTTTTCGAGGGTCGGGGCATTGGGGTTGAATCGACCAAGCTGCTCGGCTTTTTTCCAGGCTAATACAGAGTCCGTTTTCCTTTCGTACTCGTCGACAGGCATAACATATTTCTCAACTCCGGATGTATCATTGAAATTCAGTCTGGCACCGGCTGGCCGTGTATCAATAACCTTCAGCAGTGTTAGTCTCGGGGGCTCACATAGGCGCAAGACAGCGGCGACTTCTTGTCCCCGATACGACATGTCTCAGCTGTTTCATTGGACATAACAACACTCTCATCTAAAAAGTATCTAACCTGTAGTTCAGCATAAGGAGCTAAGGAGAAGTTTGACAAAAGTTCAATGTCCTCATTCCCCGCCTCGATAGCAATAGTCTCGTTGGCCGATATCTTCAGCCGGAGACGTTGGCACGATGGGGGTATGCCGGTGACAGGTTCAAGCTTGCTCTTCAGTTGGCTGATAGACCATGATGGGGTGATTCGCCGCTCCGAAGACGAATTCTCCGAGGTGACTAGAAGTGGGACGTCTGCCATGTCGACCGGTCCCACGGCGAGGTGGAGGCACAGTATGTATGATGACAACAACGATGTATGTATGAATGTGGCCAGAGAGCAGGCGATTGGCCTACAGTTTCCAGATCCTTGTTTACTCTGCTTGATGAAACAATGGTGTTTTCATGCAACTCGAGGCGTGGCCACGTAGGGCTGATGGCGTAGATCGAACGAGCCAAACTCGAACGATTACGACGCCCTTGCAGTAGGGTGAGCACGGCACCTAAGGCGAATGGCCACGTCCACGATGCACACCTGGCCGGGTTAAGGTAGTGTTAGGTGAGATGAGGTGGATTGGGTTGGTACTTTTGGATGCGAGGGCAGTTGGGCAGGGCGAACAGGTGGTGCGGCTTCTGTGGCCGTGCTAGATCAAGATGCGCGGCTCCAGTTCTCCAGCCACAGGTATGTACTGCCGTAGGTAGTACCTGCCTACGTTGGTCCACTGTAACGTGGCACTCTTGCTTAAGTGCAGTCAATAGATAGGTACCGGTAGGGTAGATTGGGTACATGAGATAGCCGAGAGGGTTCGTGTTCGCGGTTGTGTCCGTCCACTGCCCACCTAGGTAGGTACAGCAAGCTAGCGGATTCAACACACGCCATGGTAACTGCCTATCCTCCATACACATGTACGTATGTACAGTACCTCCTACCTGAAGAATGAGCTGTATCCACGGCAGGTACATACCAGATTAGGATATACAGTGCCACTTATATAGCGGCCTGGTACCTCTCTCTCTGGCAGGCTCCAGCGTTGTTGTGCTGCACTTGCCCGCTGCGGCCATGACACTTTGTCATTTTCTGATGTTGTAGGTAACCACGAACAACAAGCATATTCTTCGTAGCCTCGTGGTTGACTCTATTCTGCTGCTCCGTATGCAGGCGTCTTTTGTCCTTGTTGGGTAGGTACATGCATGAATGCATGGGCAGGAGAGGATGGCTGCCGATCTGAGATGATTCCGCCAGCCGTCGCGTGTCACCAGCAACAACACCGAGGCGTCCAGCTTATTGGATGGCGCCGTTTGCATGACCGCCGTGGGAACCCAATTCGGTGGCTACACGACAGCCTCTTTCGCAGCATCACGATACATGGCGTACACGTTGTTGAGATTGCGAGATTGCGCCGGGCAGAGACGATGGAGACCGGATACCGACACGCCTCACCTGTGGTGGTGCCGTGTAGACACATTCACATTGGAGTGAACAAGCTGGCTGCTCTCGTCGCTGCGCCTGGCACCTGGGCAGACGGTGCAGACGGTGCGGACGATGCACGAATACGTACTAATATGCTATGTATGCCATGCCATGCTAGATAGGGGTGCAGGATGCCGGCACATGAAGATGCTTTTGCTGTTCACGGCATTACTGGGCATTAGGTAGCCATGCTGCTGGTTTGCTGGTTGCTGGTGTTTGGTTCTGATGCTGGCCGTGCACACAGATTTTTTCGGCTGGCTTCGCTCGCCTTCGCCTTTGTCTTCGCCTTCAGCGGGCGGGTTCGTGAGCCGGGGCGACACGGGAACTGGGGCCAATGACTTCACAGCCAAGCAAACCGACGGTCAGGTTGTGTGCGCGCTAGGCTTGGGCCACCCCGATGCCGAGCTGTGACTTGTCCAAGTCGACAGATCATATATCGGGCTGGCGAACAGCGGCGCGCCAGGTGAGAGCACGGCCATCCCTACACCATCGTGTGTTCGTCACGACTGGCCCGTAGTAGATACGAAGCAATGCGACTTCGCCATCTCGCCGGCATACTTAATCTTGGGTCGAAAACTACCACCCAGCCGTTGGCCTCCAGAACACCTCATGTTTTCCTCCGCCCTGAGAAAGCCGAGGCGTATCGACGATGCCTCGCATTAATGCCCAGTCGACAGTCCACGGCCGGTCTCTACCCTACGAGCCCGGCCGCTCACCGCTTCGTTCCTTCCTGGCGCAGCCAGACGGCCACTCCGCCGTCGTCGGCCAATTCAGCCCTGGGTTTGGGTTTTCTAGCTGTCTTCCCTTCTCTCCGTCTGATCAGTCATCCAGATCGGTGTTAGGCAGAACCATAGTCTTCAGGTATCAAGAGGCGGTTGAAGCCTCCGCCACATCCCGATGCGCTAACAGCAGGTTACAAGGTTGGGACAGCGAATATGCAGCCTGACGTCTAAGCGCTAGAGGTAGGTAGTAGTCTCCCAGCGCGGCAGCGTAGCCGATGGCATAGATTTGGGTCATCGATCGCTGAGCTATCGTACCAATACATGCAGGTCTATTTAGTGAGTGAACGCGACGACCAGGTCCAGCCGTTGATGCAAGGCCAACGCAACTGGAGGCCCTAGTACAAGCGGGCGAAGGATGGCGGTTCCCAAAACCGGGCCGTGGTCATGGTTGGATCACGGTTGGTCCAGGGATTGGGGAGCCCAACCGGGCGGTCTGGCGACTCACTGGTCGGTTTCAGCAGACTAGGGACTAGCACGCGTGCAACGAGTCAAAATTCGCACATGCGCCTTGCCTCACTCGACCTCATGTCCCTCAGCGCTACGGCCACCGCTCGTCCACACGATAGCCTTATCTACGGGACTTGGGACTTGCTTTGACACAAGCGCTATTGTTTCGCTTACTATGAGACGAAATGTGGAGGAAATTCGACAATAGGTGTATGGGGAAGAGACATGTCTCTGACGGCGTTGCATCCGTCTCCCCGACGTCGAGAACCATCGCTGCCGTTGCCAACGCAGGAATGACGGTCAATCTACAGTAGCTATAAATATAATCCGCAAACGGAAGAATAGGAATTGGCCAGCACCCGTTTTGTTCGGGCAGCAACAGCTAAACAAGCCGGCCGTCGATCAATCCTCTCTCCCCGTGTCATGCATTTCGATGATGCAGTACATTCAGGCACGAAAGGACAGAAGGCACAAGAGCGTACATTGAAACACCTTGAAGCCTTTGTTGAACCCTCGCTCTGTGTAAGTGTAGGGCACCACCTGTATGGCACGGCAGACGCGAGCACACCCTTCTGGTGGCTTGGGTGGCTGCAATCATCGTACGAAGCGAGCACCAACCCTGCGGGACCTATCGTATCTTTACCTATACTAGAGGGCCTAGCCATTGCCGGCACCGTCTCCCCGTTACCATTGACCGTCGGTTGCCTGTCCAGACCCTGAATTGAACATGCAGCGCACAGTTCTCTGCCTCGTTCGCACGTACACTATGCGGTTGGGAGGCAGCGGGCAGTCCCTCACACGGGGAGATACGGTCAAGTAAGCACAGGCATAATTAAGTATCATGTATGTACGGGAATGGGGCCTAGGTGCGGGCTTTTCCCAATGACAGCCCGCCTCCGCATCAGCCAGGCCGTCGATCATGGTTCATCGCGGTTGGATTAGACAGGCAGGTTTCTGGCAATGCATGGGGAATGGAGTCAATGGAGTCCTGCTAAGTTGCGCCTGCGCGGGTTCTAGTATGCGTATGCATAAACAGCTGACCGCCAGTTCGCTCACTGCCAGCCCAAGAGACGTATTCCCGGCAACCGGGCATGAACGGGCGTGTCCCTGGTTCTGGATGTCATCTTGCTGCGCGCATTTCCGTCTAAACTGGCGTGCCGTCGTGAACACAAAGCTCGTCTTGCACATAGTGCCTGTTCCGCGGTGGACACCGGGGGCTGAAGAGTAGTTGGCGATGGGTAAAGCCGCACAGACTTCGAGCTCAAGAAAAGCCCCGTTTCACACACCCGAGGCAACAAAGCCTTGTTCTGTGCCGGCACTGCGGGCGGATAATTAGACGCTCAGACAACACAATGCACATTGTGGTGCTAGAGAAGACGCCCGGCAGGGGACTATATGTTTGCGAGGACGCACGCTCAAGGGCCCGAGTGCCAGCACCAAATACCGCCGAATACCGCCAAATACCGCCAAATGCCTACATCCCTTCGCTTCTGCGGTCAACACTCCTTTGATCTCACACGCCTAGTTGCCCACATGTCCGCCTAAACCATGCGTGGGCCACGCAGGTAGACACCTGGGTTGGCTTATGACTTAACCTCTAGGTACGTAGCTAAGTATGTCGATGCCAGGATCATGACCATAGGCGCGCAAACGAGCTACTCCTTGTCTGTAACCCCCCACATCTCCATCCACAGCACCCGCGGCCCACGGGCCACGGCTTAGTGAACTGCAAATAAAACTCTAATGGCACTCATACCTTCATGCCCACCACAGCTAGGTCAACAACTTGCGCCGCCTGCTGTAGTCGAGCTCAGTACAACACCAGGCAGGCAGGCCGGGGCAGGGCAGCATTGTCAGCAGCCAAGTCGTAATGGCAATGCGCATCAGCACCACCAGCGTACCCAGTATACGGTACCTAGGTATACTAGAACTATTGTTGGTTTCATCGTCTCCACTTACAAGTACAGAGCGGTTTCATGGCAGCCACCGCCACTAGATCTGTTTACCGGGTCCTCTGGAACTGATCGTTCGACTGATGTGCTCACCCCGAACGTCGTGCTCTCTATCTCATAAGCCTTTGTGCTGCCTACCGTGGTGTAGGACGAGTGCTCGTCCAATGTTCTTGGACTAGATGGTCAAGGCCATTGTGCGTATTAGCACGGTGCAGTGCTTGATCTCCCTCCTAGGCCTCGCGGGCTTCGCGCTCTCTACACGGTATCCTGGCTTCTGCTGTCGTGTTCAAACTTGACGGCCGCTCCTGGATGCCCTTTCCGGTGTAAGTTATCCTTGTTCTGGCCCAGACGTTCATGGAGCCCTAGGGCACCTCGCGTGCCTCGTTCGTTTGGTTTCTGCTTTTCTTCGGTTCCTCGCCCTAGTTGCGTCATTAATCCGCCGATTTACATGTATCTAGTGTGCCAACCGGTGAATTGTTTCCCATGCACGCTTCGTGGCCATGTCATCCGCCCCATTAATAACTCGTGGGTAACCGGCTGTGTACTCAAACTTCTCCCGCCCTAGGAACACTCCAGGACTGGCGTTCTGAGTCCGCATAGGAATGATCGTGCCTCTCACGGTGTTCTGTCTCACCGACTCGTACGTTTTTATCCCCAGTAGCGTGATGCCTCCTGGTATTAGTCTGGTCAGTGGTACGCTACGCGACACTACATCACTTCCCATCAACCCGACTGCTCTTATAATACCTGACCGATACATAATAAACTGCTGTCTGAACGTGCTCTGGGTCCACTTGGATGTTTACAGCTTTTTTTTTTATGCACACCCCCCTCCTCCCTTGTTCCTCTCGCCTGTTGTAGGTAGTTGTAGTTACAAGCCTAGTCTACCTCAATGCTTCGTCGAGATATGTACATACTTGGGCCCTAGTAGAGTCCCGCACTAGTACAACCACCGCATAATTTTGTTGAAGTGCTGTCCGCGATGTTCTATAGAGATCTTGTTCTATCTTTTAATTCCCTTTAATGTCCAAAGTACGCTGCACACCCGACGTGGCCCCTCTCATGCTCCTCTTCTACATGATTCTTCCTAGATTATCATGACTGTTGAAAAACGTTACACTTGTTGGCAGAGCCCTTGACAGTTAACTCGAATCGACTGACGTATTGACGAAGCCCTGGCGCCGCCTCATTATTAAAATCGTCGTGTGAACGTTCATTGGTTGGGAGTTTGCCAATCACGAGGAGCTGCTGGTAACGCGAGCACGCTCTAGTGATATTTATCTTGGCTCCCTCTCTGGAAAGATTCCATACCTAGGTAGTTCAGCATCCGAAACATCTAAGCACTCCCATCTTCATCTAATAGTTTCCTTGTGATACCGAAGGCCATTGAAATCGCTCGTTTAACATCATATTATTTTCGATTCCTACATACTCAGATCTTTTCTCAACTCTACCAATTTCCACATTATTCGGCTAGAGAAAAAAACGAACCAGGTTCGAATTCACGACAGTTCTCATCAACAGATAGTCTGCCTGGGAAATCCCCTGAAAAACACGGAGCGGCAGAACGACGCATAAGAACACACGTCGAAGGTCGAACCCGGGTAGACTGGCGACGCCGTTGACGTTTTCATGAACAACAGCATTTCTAGTCTGATTACGGCCTTCTAGGCGAGCTACCGTCATCGTGGATATCGCTTCCCTCCTCAAGGCCTCTGACTCAGATGAGGCATCACCGCCATCATCCCAGCAGAGTCGATCGGCATTCATACCAGCTTCCACGGGACCAGCGGTCACAACGACGGCATCTTACGCACCTCTCTTATACGCGCCCCCTTCTTATCGGGGAGTTGTAGCCCCCATGGCAGCGGGAACCGCTAGCAAGCGCGGTGTGCCACCTCACATGTCAGAAGCACCAGCAAAGAAGCAGAGCAAATGGTCGGCCGACGAAGACGCACTCATCATCGATCTGCGTGGGAGCGGGATGAAGTGGGAGGACATTTCTAAACGGTTGCCAGGTCGAAGTGCCATCAGTTGTCGCCTCCACTATCAGAATTACTTGGAAAGGCGGAGCGAGTGGGACGAGGAGAAGAAGAATAAGCTTGCGAGACTTTACGAGAGGTATGAATCCCGAAACAACATGATCTGCCAGGACCCCAACCTCACCCCCCTGCTCTTATGCGGTATGGTAGGGTAAGCGGGCCGCGCCGATAATTATAGACCGCTGATCTGGAGAATAGATTTAAACCTGAGATGTGGGCAAAAGTGGCGGAAGAGATGGCGATACCATGGCGAGCAGCGGAAGCAATGCATTGGCAGCTGGGAGAACAAGATATGGCACGGCGAGCAGGCGTCACCCCCTTCGCTCTCTCCTCTCAAACTCTCGACACAGCGCAAGGAGGATCACGAGCTTCCTCACGGCATACACACTCATCGTCTCAAGGAGGAATCCCGCGAGAAGTTGGTCATGGTAGGGGCTATAGTCGTGGTACCACACTTCCTCCGGCTCGGCCCCTCGTGTCACGACGAGAAAGCCTTCCAACGCACCATCTGCCGCCGCCAGCAGAGCACACCGAAGCCGCCTATGGTTACACCCACCACCCGCATCGCGGAGGACATCTCGCACCGATTCAGACACAAAAACCGACGTCTCGGCCAGCCACGCTACCAAGCGTCGTCGAGCTTACCTCCGGCGTTAGCCCTTACAATACGCCAGCCTACTCGGTAGGAGTGCCAAGTGCGAGCCCCGTCCCTAGTTCTACGGCGAGTCCTGGACCTTACATGCCACCACTAGGCTATCCACCCCTCGATGGTGCACCGGGCAGCTCCAAGAGACGCAGAAGCCCCGAAGTTCCGCACTACGAAACGACCCGACGTAGACACTTCGAACCACCGCCAGAGGCGTATGAGCATCCGCATTCCAGGCGCTAGCCGAGAAAGACCAAAGAATTGGCATAATACCAACTTTCTATGAAGGTAGGCTAGGGAAGGGGTATACCGCAATAAAGAATGGCGAAATTTGAATTTAGGGGGCGTTTACAAGGCCAGAGAGGAAACAGACTCAAGGAACCATGCGGCCTTTTATAACAGTAACAACAGCGGCACTGGGAACATGCGAACTATGGAGATCATTCTTCGCCTCGCCACCCCCTTGCACATCAGATACACTACGGCGTTAATTTTGCGGACACCGTACAGACCGGTGCGTCCTCTTCAGATTGGGGTCACTGCTACAAGGACAAGAAAAACAAACACACACGAGGAGCTTGGGATTCTGCATCGGAACGGAGTACGCATTCTACTACTACAATATGGCATCATTTCAGACCGCCAGCAACTGGGCTTGTTTTTGGTTTTATGGATTTGGATTTGGAATTTTTTTTGGGAGGAAGACAGAATGGCGACGAAACTATGGGTCTTCTCTTGGAGACGACGTGGAGAAACAACAGAAATTTTTTTATCACATTTCGCGACATATATTTACGGACGCTGGGATCTTTGTGTGCGTTTCACAAATCTTTCGCGTTTCACGATTCTTGGGATTCTTGTTTTATTATCTTTTTTCCAATCAATTCTTGACAAACTTTACTACTACAACTTCGCCTTGCAGCCAACAAAAATCGACATTTACACCCGGGAATAAAAGACATAAAACAAGGAAAGACGACAATAACAACAGCAAAAAGCCAGAATCAATGCATAGGTCTGATCTTGTTTTTTTCCTTCTCACTCTTCCTTCCATGGAGTCAAGGAAAGCGGGTTTTGGTGTCTGAGGGGGGAAGACTTTTGGGATTGGGGGTCATGCAGGCCAGGGAAAGCTGAGGACAAGGGGGTGGCTGGTTTATTTTTTTTTTTCTGCTCTGCTTCGACTATTACTTTTGGGCGTCATCAGGCATCGAGGGGAAAGCCCGGCATTGTGGTTTGTTTATTTACCATACTACATCATATCACATTCCAGGGGTCCGGGGAACAAAAACCGTTTGAAATTGTTTGGAACCAACCAAGGAAAGAAGCGAGCCCAGCCAAGTCTCATGCTTGGCTCACTTTTTTAACCTCTTCTATCCGTTCCATCTCATTTCGCCCTCAACCACGTCCACCAACCAACCCGCCTTCCACCACCAAAAACCCACTTTGTGTGTTTCTCTATTCTTTCTACCGGGTATTGTTCATTTCCGGGCCCTTTCTACCTTTATTACGATAGACTTTCAAGGCGCGATTTTTTTTTTTGGCTCGGGCGCCTAGGCGGAATGGGAACGGGTTTGGCCGGGAAAGATTATCCAGGTGCAGATGCGTGTGTATGGTATGGTATGGTATGGTATGGGTGTTGTATGTGTGCGGTTACAGAGTGCAGGGCCGGGTCATCAGGTCATGGAGGAAGGGACGTACAGAACGGTTCAAGGCATTGGGAAAAGAGAAGGGAAGGATTCGGCAGAGAAACCCAAAAAAACGGCCCATATGTACATTAATCACAAGTCAAGCGAAATTCAGGAAAAAATTTCGAAACACTTTGTTCTTTTGGAGACACTCCCTTTTTTTTTCTGTTTTGTCATTCTCTTCTACTTCTTGCCTGGTGGCCGCTTGTCTTGGTCGCTCGCTGTCTTGGTCCCTGCGTGAAGGCCTAAACTGCGCATGTAAGCATGTACAGATCTACAGCACATGAATGCCTGTCCTTGTCCATAGGCACCCGTCTCCCGACTGCCATCGGATCAGCCGACATCGTCATCTGGTCTGTCTGGTCCTTGTGTCCCTCCTTTTTTTTGCCCCTCCACCCATCCATCCCTCTCTACGGGTTCTCCCCGTGGTCCCCTATCACCCACCAATTATCTCTCTCGTACCCGCTCTCCATGACCCTGCCCCCGGCAGCGCGCAAGTCCTCCTCGAGTTCGCCCTCGCGGTATAGGTGGTAGAAGCGCTCGTAGGTAGTATCTGCATCTGCACTCGTGCCTGCAACGTCTGCTTGGCCTTCGTCTTCACCTTCGGCCTCGCCGGCTTTGCTCGGCTTGTCCTTATCCTTGTCCCTGTCTTTGTTTTGGGTCTTACCCTTCTTCTTACTACTACTGCTACTGCCCTGATTAGCCTTCATCACCCAGGGCACGAGCTGGTCCTGGGCCGAGTGAGTGTCCCAGGCGCGGCGGCTGGTCTTGGTCTGCTCGAGCGCCCACACGTAGACAAGGACCTGGCCGCCGTCGGGCCGCACGCACTCAAGCAGGCCGCGCAGGGCGGCGACGCGGCGGTCCCGAGTGGCCAGGTGGTGGATGACGGCGATGCAGAGCGCGAAGTCGGCGCACCCGCGCCGGAACGGCAGCGCCAGCCCGTCGGCCACGGCCACCTCGAACCCGCGCGATCTCGCGATGCTCACCAGCGACGGGCTCCGGTCCGAGCCCACGATGTGCACATCACTTACACCTTTGTTGTCTGTTCCTGTGCCCGTTCCTGACGTGGCCGTAGATGCTCGTACCCCTAAGTACTTCCCGTTGCCGCAGCCCACGTCTAGTCCCACGGCCCCCGTGGCCACGCGCTCCCGTAGGAACGCCGCTATGAAGGGCCACGGCTTGTACCGCGTCGAACTGAAGTGCCCCGCGATCGACTCATACACGCCGTGCACGTGCTCCTCCTCGTACGCCGCGGGGCTCAGCGCCGCAGCGTCCCGGATTGCGTTGTTGGTGCTTGCGTTTGTGCTTGCGTTGGTGTTGGTGTTTGCGTCTGTACTGGTGTTGTTGGTGCTGTTGGTTACAGATGTCTTCTCCTCTGCGCCTACAGGGGCGTCGTGCGAGGCTGTGGGACGCGACATGCTTTCTTCCTCCTCTTTCTCTTCGTACCCGTCGTACAGCCGTGATCCGGGGTAAATACCGGGTGAAATCGCTGGCTGGTTGGTTGGCTGAAAGAAGTCCTAGCCTCGACGTCTGTAAGACTGATGCCGGATTTTTCCAAGATCGTGGGTAGTACTGGTGAAGCAAGCTTCCAGCAAGCTTCCCCTCACACGCACGCGCACAAACGACACCGAGGTCTCGCCGTTGCCACTCTCCTCCTTTGTATCGTCTTGTCTTGTCTCGTCTCGTTTGCTGGCCGCGCCTGTGTGCCAGCGCAAAAGCTATGTGTGTTGCGCTGCACGGGCGCAGTCGTGAACAGGCACGAGCGGAAGAAAAAAAAGGTGCGGATATAGCAACCCCCCCTCGAAACTGTACTACGCTTGGTAGGGTTGGGAGAGAATCTTACCAACTCACTCGTGATACCCACCCCTATCCCGGGTCAGATGGACGAGGGACGCGCACGCACGCATGCACGCGCGTAACACGATTCTGCTATCGTCCAGATCACCAGGTCGATCTAATGATGTTTGCCGTTCCCTCTCCCCTCTCCCTCCCCAAGACACTCGCGATCCTGCAATCTCGCTCGTAACAGCTTCTTCGCTCCCGGCTCGCCCGTACTGTTGGCAAGTACCGGTAAGTAATAGAATTCCCAGCAGGGCGGCTCCGTCTCGTAAACCGAGATAAAGTACTCCGGAGGTAGTCGTAAACCGCTTGCTTGCTGATCCCGGCTCCGGCGCCCCGGCTCTTGCCAAGCTCGTGGATCTGCTAAGATTAAACCCCTCGTGAACTTGGACCTCGGTACCGAAGTAATAGAGGAAACCAGTGGTACCGAGGGCGCGAGTCTTGGGACAAGGTGAGAAGCAGACTTGATGCGATGAAATGAATTGCGCGGTGAGTGAGCAGGTGGGCAGCACCGCTTTACCAGGAACTGGGGCGCCCCAATTGAGAGTGTCTCGAGTGCGTATCGCGAGCGTTGTCAGACTACGACTAAACAAACGTCGGAGTAACAGCAGATGGAAAGCTATCCGTTAGGCTTGTTGGTGATCGGCCTCGAGGCGATGCCTTGTTCTGCGCGGTGTCTCAGATATGGCTGCCGGTCGCGCAACCACACCTTCTTCTGCCTGTGTTCCGGAATTCTGGATCGCACTTCGCTTGCGATCTGCTTTCTCGTTTGAGCTCGCTGTAGAGAAGCTAGTCTTGGCGCTGCTTGGCTTGGCGAACGGGGGAAGTTGTGTTTGTGTTGCTAAATCAAACCAAGCTCGGATACCGTATGTGTTTATAGGGTATGGTATATAGAGATGTCTGTCTATGGGTGCCTAGGTATGGTATGTGCACTATGATATGCGTTTACCCGTGACGAGTGCGTGTGAGCGACTCATTAGACACCCGAGTCGCGATTCTGGTAGGTAATACAAGGCTTTTGGGATTTTATGCAAGATGTAGTATGGGGCTGATTCCTAGTAGGTTCGCTCGCTCGTTGCATGGTGCGATGGTGTGTGCATGTTGTGGCAATGGGGCTTTTGTGGAGGTGGATCCCATTGGCGTATAACAGCGTGTCATCGAGCATCGAAGCATTCCAGAAATGTACGATGTAATTCATTGACGTAATTAATGATTTATGTTTGAAAGAAACATAACGGATGAGCCCTCAAAAGATCAAATTTTCGCGAAATTAAGATTTTACTTCACTGTGGCTGTTTAGTGCTAATGAACTTAGGCCAGTAGCGTTGATCAATTAAGCTGTAGGACAATGCAGGAGTCCTTTGTAAAGCATTTCCTTGATTCCACATTTAATTCATCAATGTGCGACTCTTGATCGCTTTGGATCTCCTTCGCATTGACGAGAACTATTCTGACTCTCCAATCAGGGCCTTGAATTCGTCTAGATATGCCGTCCACGTGGTTTTTCCACTTTCGCTCTGTGCGAAGCCATTTACGACGTCGGTCACCTTAAGATCCTCGGCCATGTGTGTTTCGCTCGTGGTTCCGTCCAATATGGTAGTCCCCTCCAAGCCCAGTACGAGGGCGTAGAGTGCGACTGGTGCGCTGATGGCAGCACTCTTGGCTAGGTTCTGCACAGGAGTGCTACGCAGCAACTCGGGGTTACCAGTTAAGGTCCAGAAGGTCTGAAATGCAATGTTCTGAATACGACAGTAGGCCCGTAGATCTACCTCCCATTGTGTGGCCGGGTAGAACCGATTCTGTACTACGGCTGGGCGCACGCTGATGTCGGGACTAGAGCAGAGTCTCCCGACGACATGTAGGTCTGTGTTCGAGATTCCCAATTGTCTAATACGACGTGGCACGTAGGTCTCAAAGGCCTTCCAGACCTTGACCAAGTCGGAGAAATGGCTAGAGGGAGGTGAGTGCAGTACGAGGCTGTCAATATAGGCGGTAGCCGAGTCATCGAAAGTGAAGTGCGTAAGCGACGAAGACACAGATGCATGCACTTGATCTTCCAGTGACGCCTTTGCATCATAGGGCATATTGCTGAGATCCTGGCCTCCAATGGGGGTGAACTTGGTCTGGATCTAGGGGAAGGTCAGTATCTCACCTCTAAGTAGACTAGGGGTTAATAGCTACGCACAAAAAGGTCCTCTCGTTTCACGATGCCCTCAGAGATGGCCCGTTTGATGCCCGCACCGACGAGAGCCTCATTGTAATGGCGGGGTTGAGCAGCCGTGTCGACGCCGCGAAATCCTGCCTTCAGTGCTTTAAAGACGAGGTCGCTGGTGGCTTCCTTCTTCCACGCCGTACCGTACAGAAGTCTCGGCATAGCCATGTTGAATATGTAGATGTTCTGTACGGCTACATCTTTTTTGTTTGTCGTGAGAGGAAAGTTATCTCGGGACAGTTACATGGTGTCACGATGATCTCGTCATTGGTGGAACGCACCTGCCCAGGTGCACCTGCATGGAGAGGTGCACTGGATAGGTACCTGCCTAGGTGGCCTGAAATACCTACATAGGTACGGAGTACGGAGATCATATTTCTATCACTTCCATTGCCATATCGATACCGATACAGAATAAGTGGGTACTTATCGAAAGGTTCACGGGACAGAAGCATGGGAGAACCTTATTCTAGCAGAGCAATCCTGACTTACAGACACTACTTAATTTCAAGGACCTACCAATCACAAGCTTGAGCTGCTCTCCTTCTCCCGCAGGCAACAGAAATCATCAATAGACGGGCACAATCTTGGATTCTTAGGTGTCATTGGTCGAGGCTTCATGAAATATCTAACGGCATTAGACGGTCCCGAGGACGGTCGATAGTACCGAGGACACTCACTGGCTGGGCCCGGCGCTACCTAGTGTCAACCGAAATGGCCATCTCAATGGCAACAACTCGGCCTGATCCGTCTAATTTGCATGTTTGCCGCGTGCTCGTTGGCGATTCAGCACTACCCAAGGTGCCTTAGGCTCCCTACTTGCAGAGCCCCTGGCAGAAGAAAATGTCACTATTTGAGACGCCAAGATCTTGAACCTGAGACACGATTTCCGAGGTTGCAGCTGAGGATCTATCTTGCTTCGGTGTTAGTGCACGAGGCACGCTAATGACCGACCCCTAAACATGTTGGGGGTGGCATTGGGGGTTAGTGTTGGGGGTGTGGGCGGATAGGTGGTGGGGGAGATGAGCTCAACTTCTGACCCCTCATCGTGGATAATTATCTAGCTTAGACGGTAAGTAAACAAGAGCTTGATATCCTGCAGTAAGAGTCTTGCTGATGCGTGTATTAGTAAGAATGGATATCAAAGATCCTCTGGGCTCTCAACACTAGGCTCTAGAAGTAAATAGCGTTTCTTGTCCCTGGACAATCCAGGACTAGCCACTCGTAGGAGTGCAACAAGAATCCTGTGGTACCTGGTCCCATCTTCGGATATATACTGTAGAGGAGTTTACCCCGCCCTCCCGTCATCTTATTGAGCCGACAGCTTGAATATTCTGACTTTCCCGGCCCTCATCTCATCTGTTCCCGCAATCAATTGATTGACTCGTTCTGTCTTTGTGAAATTCAATTCCCTCAACTTTGGGCGTTCGATCTCATCTTCATCTGTCGACTTATACACAACTAACGCAACCACACGATGGCGCAATCACCACACACCGTCCGGTGGGGCATCCTGGCCACCGGGTTCATCGCGCAGAGTGAGTTTGACCATGAGCTCGACCAGCTTGTATCCGCGCGACCCGAGCGTGCGATTGACTTGGTTCTTCTTACTAAGATGTGCCACAGTGTTCGTCAGGGATCTGCTCTGCAACCCGGCCACCCGCGACGTGACCGACGTCGCCCACAAGGTTGTCGCGGTGGCGTCGTCGCGCTCCAAGGACGGCGCCGCCGCCTTCCTCGAGAAGGTCAACCTGGCCCCCGAGGGCGTTAAGCTCTACGGCTCCTATGCCGAGCTTGTCAACGACCCGGACGTAGACTGCGTCTACGTTGCTACCCCACACAGCCATCATTTCCAGAACACCATGCTGGCCCTGGAGGCCGGCAAGAACGTCCTGTGTGAGAAGGCTTTCACCGTCAACGCTGCGCAGGCCAAGAAGCTCGTCGCAGCCGCCAAGGAGAAGAACGTTTTCCTGATGGAAGCCGTCTGGACGAGATATTTCCCGCTCAGCATCAAGATTCGAGAGCTGGTGAAGTCGGGTGCCATTGGCACCGTTTACAGAGTGATCGGTAGGTGACCATCGCCTTCAGTTGGCTTTGACAATGAGGAATGTCCAGACCTTGAATCATTCCTATTATACTGACATCACACTACAGCCGATAACTCCGTCGGAAACGATGGACCGGACGGAACCGTGACCTTCGCCGACGAGCACCGCATGGTCAACATTGACCTCGCCGGCGGTGCGCTATTGGACCTGGGTATCTACTCTCTTACCTGGCTGTTCCAGATCCTCTACCATTTGCAACCCGAGGCCGAGAAGGAAGTACCCAAGACCCTGGCCGCGATTCAGCAATACAAGACTGGTGCGGACGAGTCGACGAGCGTCATGGTGCATTTCCCCGGTCACAAGAGCACAGGCATCGCGCTGACGTCGCTGCGCATCCCCACCAACACCGACGGCAAGAACAGCGGCGGCCCGGCGATCAAGATCCAGGGCACGCTCGGCGAGATCCAGGTCATGGGCCCGGCGTACCGGCCCACGCAGTACAAGGTGGTCAAGAAGGACTGCGACGGCCAGGTCGAGGTGGTCGACTGCCCCATCCCCGTTGATCGGGAGCGCCGCTTCGGCATGGGCATGTTCTGGGAGGCCGATGAGGTCGCGCGGTGCCTGCGCGACGGCAAGAAGGAGAGCGCCACCCTTCCGCTCTCCGAGAGCATCGTCATCATGGAGGTCATGGACGAGGCGTTGCAGCAGGGCGGCGTGAAGTATCCGGACCTCATCACGACTGATGTCTACGACCCCCAGAGCCCGCTGAATACGGGTGCGCGGTAATTTGTCTCTTGCGTAATGACAAAGTGTAATTACTTCGAGGCTAGATGAGATAGAACATGCTTGATTACCTCAATATCACAACCCTATAGACTATTATTTTGCACTCGTGCTACTGGAAATCCATAAGGGCCATAGTATCAGCTCGTGAATCTAGCATATCTTGATAAGCTTGGCAGCTATCTAAAGATTATTTGGCCACTGCTTATGAAACGAACTGAACGTATGATTTGCTGGCGGGGAAAGCATTTCATGAGACAGGCAATGGACACAATATCTTCTATCATCTCACAATGATCGCCGAGAAATCAGAAACGACCCATATTGTTGGCCCCCCCTTTTTATGGCGTGCTTGCGGCATGTGACTCACATTGAAGTATCTTAGGTTAATCGCTTAAGCCTTAAGTCCTTCACGATAACGGCCATGCTATTTTGCCTCCAAAAATTGGGATTTATTAACAATCCGCTAGACATTCGCATCTTCGGATAATGTCCGAGATATAGTTTAGATCTACTTCTATTTTTCGTATTCAAAATAGCTTCTAGATGCGGTTCGGTGAACTGTTTCAGTGTGGCCCGCGCCCGGCTTCTGCGGGGAAGTAAGAACGACTGTTAGTGGCTAAAATCGGGGGAGCCAAGGCCGTTAAATATCAATGACGTCACCACCGGCTCTGTAACAACCAAGCTTACATTCGTTTAAAACCAACGAACTCCCGATTCTAGGCAACCGTCTTATTCTTAAGTTCATAATCTTCCAACCGATCAGTCAAAGACTCGAACTAAAATACGCAACATCGATAGAAATTTCAGTTTCTACAACGACGGAAAACGATTCACGATGCTTGACAACGTCTTCTACCTCCTTCTCCAGCTTTGCCTGGCTTCGTGGGCCCTCGCTGCACCCATCGCCGACGATACCGTGACTGCAACTGCATCCAATCCCTGGCAATATGGAGCGGGCGGCGGCATCATCGGCTTCATTGTTCTAATTCTTGATATAATCGTCTTCGGTATGTTCAGACCGCTCTATCTCTCCACAATACCCGATGTATGCTAACACCGACAACAGTCGAGGTCCTGAAATCCAACCGTCCTGCCGGCAGCAAGGTCATCTGGTGCCTGATTGTGTTCCTATTCCCGATAGTTGGCATGGTCATTTACTTTTTGTTCTCCAACCGAAAGGCGCACAACACCTACGAGCCGTTGCCGTAAAATGCCTGAGAACGGTATACTGCAGCCGCAAACTGGTGGCTCGCTATTCAGCGAATGCAAGAGTGGTTTCCGTGGTGCAATAGGGTTGTTCAATGCTATAGGTTCGGTCTGAGGAGATATTATTTTCCATGTTGCAATGGAATGATCACAGGTGGAAGCAGGAGCACGCAGCGATACATTATGCGAACAAGCCGTTGATGCTGCTTGGTCCGTTGTGTAATTGTATTACGAAGTGATGATACCTTTGACGATCGATAGGACTGGTTTAAATATATTTACGGACTACAATACACACCACAATCATGACAACCTGTAAAGTCAGCTCTGGACCTGGAGATTCTACACATACTCCCGTCTTGTTTGTTCATAGTGTTACACAAGGCATGGTCGCGTGACCACGAACACAATGAAGGTTCACAGCCTCTCTTAACTTACAATGCAAGTGCGGCGACAAAAGCATGAAATTGTTCTGTAACGTGGATATCTCTGCTATGAATCAGAGACGCAGCACTATAATTACTACGACACTATAACACCATGAAGCCAAAGTTGAAAGCTCATCTATTCCCACGCCCGCCCATCCGCACTCGCTCAAACAAGGTAATATACCAGTCTCTCATACTCCTCTGTTTAAATACTTGATCAAAGATGACAAATTCGCGGCTTTTGTTACTTGTCGGCCGTGATTAAATAATTCCTGATAGAATGCCGCCCTAACTCCCCGTACTGGACGCCATCTATCATTTCTTTGTTGCCAGCAATACAATGGCCGGGAACTTGATCCTCACTTCCTTGCCATCCAAAGCGTCTTCGAGTTCCTTCCATAGTTCCGGGAGGTCTTCCTTCGTCGTGTTATACGGGAATGTGTCCATATACTCCTGGAAATACTTGAACCCGCGCGTGTAGCACCAATCTTCGTCCTCCTTCTCTTCCCAAATCACTTGTTCGGTGTCTTTGACCTGGCTCGGGCTGATCCTCCTATCCACTTCCAAAACCTCGTACCCTCGCTGACAATTGATATAGGTCCGCTTCACATCCTTCCAGTCCTCCTCGGGAAACCCCACGCTCTCCAAACCGCGATTAATGACGGCGAAGATCTTATCAAAGAACTCGCCCTTGCCCCCCAATGCCCAAGCATTCCAAATCTTGCGGGAGGCCTTCTCGGCGCGCTCATTGCCCTCGATCAGGGGGATGTGGTAGAAGGTGATGGCGAGCGTGCCGCCGGGCACGAGCTGTCTCGCGAACTCCTTGATGGCGCGCTCCGGGTCCATCCAGTGGATGCACTCGGCGACGGTGATCAGGTTCACGGTGCCCGAGGGCACGGAGCTGTGCTCGGAGTCCTCTTGCAGGAACGTGAACTTGGACTCGCGGAACCCTTCCTGGTCAACCAGCAGCTTCTTCGCCAGCGCCGCGTACCCGTCGTTCGGGTCCGACACGATCACGTGGTCGAAGACCTTGGCCAGTTGGAAGGACACGATTCCGGCGCCCGCGCCGATATCCATGGCTTTGGACCATACTTTGTCTGGTGAGGCGCCTGCCTTCGTGGAGTGGTAGTCGAAGATGCGCTTGTAGAATGATAAGGGGTAGAGTGGCCGGAATTGGCGGTACGCCGACCAGTCGGCGCCGTTGAATCCATACTCGGTGCCCGGCTCTCCTGATTGAACGTATGTGTTGACCCACGCGCTGGCCATGATGTGATTTATTTCTCTTCTTGCTAAAGTCAATGGTTCGGTGATGTTCGCTTCAGATAATTATGCAAGATCAAGTTTTCTGGCACATTGGAAAATAGTTCATAACCCACGGGTTAAGGTAGTGATATAAGTAAGTATTCAATGTTCACATCTGCCGGACCTAGTCGATTCATGTGGAGGGACCCTCCGGGCCTGCACTTTATCTCTCCCTACATCTAACATCATTCGCCACCCGACCGTCCGTCCGAATTTCGTTCAGTATAGCTTTGTTTAGTTTAGTGCTTATACGAAATTCGGCTCAGCCTACCTTATTTCGTCCTTTGTCTCTCAAATAATTACATGGAATAGCACGAAGTTCGGCTGTGAAAGGGGTTGCATTGGCGACTCCCACGCTGTTGCATCACCCTTTCCGTCTGTAACCCCGCGCTACCTAGGTATTCTCTCACCGCATAATAATCATCTCGGGAGATTGGAACCGACTGCGTGATCACGTATACGATTTGCCAACGCAGGTCTCCACCGTTGCCGCGGCATAATTGTTTGCGTTAGATGATAAAGTCGCTGGTCGGGCAAAGTTTCCCAGGTACAGTGAGGCTGGTGAGTTTCTAGATGAGTAATCAGGCTCCGGTATCCATTTTTCAAAGTCAACTAGGCCGAGGTACCAGTGAGGGGTTCTTGGATCCCAGCGACCGCGATTGAGCGATATGCGAAGCGCGAAACGCGAACTAGAACTCGCTATTGACTTGTATGCCGATCTCCTGCTTCAAAGCTGCAGCCAGAGCTCAGCTGTTCCAGTCACATCGGTTTTTCACGCGTATGATACCCCGGAATTGGATTTACACTATGATACCTCGCGTTTTAGCACGGCTCCGCAAAGGAGAGCCTTAGGGCTTGGCGGACGTCTCCTTTTACGATAACCTGGGAACACGTTCTGCCGTTTACTCCTGTTTCTGCTCTAATACATGGACTTGCGGATCACTTCCTAGTCGGGCAATAGCTGATATTGGTTGGCAAATAGATATGCGGTGCTGGCCATGAGGCTTTGATCCACTTAGTCACCTGCGCTTCGGCATCAAATAATGGCTTTATTATTCTTAAAAATTACCAGGAAGGTATCTCACTCGAAGTTCATCTCTACTCCAATTCGATAGCGAAATAGGTTGCCGACTTCGACAGGACTTGAGATGTAGGAACCCATCTTACAAAGTTGCAAGGGTTTTTGGCGGTTGCTTCCTTGATTGGTTATAATTGCGCTGCGTGTGAGGGGTGGACGGCAATTCGAATTATATCTATGGAGTATTATGCCTGGGGTCGCACTAGGGAGAAACCAGTCTAATACAGGACTAAATGACTATTTTTCGTGATGGATTTTGCCTCAGAGCACTGTGAACTCCTGAAATTCCCATGGCACTTTTCTTACGCAGCAAAAAGAAGGATCATTATATGACACAAGTCTATCCTTGTGCTAAATTGGGAGACGTATGGCGAATTGAATCATTGGAACGTTATTCTAACGTTTGGCGACGAAGTGCTGTCTTCCAGTCGGCTTTTTGAATGGAAAAATTGTCAAAGGGCCTATGTCCACGGGTGGCTTAGGTCGGGTATTATAGATGTGGCTTGGCAGATGTGGCTGCAATGAAAGTCCCACAATTCAGACCGGGTAAATTCCGGACTATCAGTCCGGAAGGTCAGGGTGGGTCACTCGTTTCCTATCGCTTCTTGGCGCACGATTGTTCGTTTTGAGTGGCGCCTTCGTCAAGCCTTGCTTGCCTACTTTTTCCATACATGAGACAGATAGATAGAATTCATCACGAAAGGCTGTACAGCCACTGTGCATTGTGCGATCGTATGGCAAGAGTACAAGCTCGAATTAGGGAAAAGAATTGTCCCGATAAACTCCATAGGCTCGAAAAAAACACTGGCACTTGATTTCATTCACAAGCTCAATTCCACTGCCTATGATTCCTGAGTGAAAAAACATTCCCTATGGCAGAAAGCGATGTGGCGATGATCCTTGGCATCCTGCCTCCCTCACGTTCTCGACCAGCGTGTTGGCGCACTGCCGTCCTGGATCCATGCCGTTGTTCCGAACACCAGTCCCATGCATCATCAGTTTTTAGATAGTAGTCTCGTAGGGAATTGGCGTGACCGTCTCGGGAACATTGCCCTCTAGTGACACGGTGTGTGCGGCACGGGGCTTGACTGGTTGTCGCTTAACCTCGACGGTGGTGCCGTTGGCGCGGGCCTGCTTCTTAGCTTCGGCGTTGGACTTTACTCGTCGCAGGAAATCGTCTCTTGATCGCGAGGGCTGGACGTGCTCGATGCGGAGGTTTACGCGCTTCTCCCTTTTCGCTGGTCAGCCGCAGCGCAGCGCTTCGCTTCCGGGTATTGCTACTTACAAGTACCGGTTTCCGACCTTCTTCTTGACAATGACGCCTACGGCCGACTTTGTGACGTTGTATACAACACCGGTCTAAGGAGTCAGTCTTTTGCCATATCGTTCAGCACCGAGGGCAATTACCTTGCCATGATAGACCTTAAGAAACTGTGTCAGCATAATTGTCCAATTGGTGTAAGCAGTATTGGGTAGGATGTGGGTGGAAGAGCTGCCTGCTTTCACTTCCAGGAATTAAAAACTAGAAAAAAAGTACCTTGTGAGGCATGCCCTTCTGTACTGCAGCATTGCACTTGATGTCCACGTAATCTCCGACACGGTACTGTCGCATGTACACCGTGAGGGGAATCGCTCCCTTCTTGCGAAAGTCCCGGCTGAAGGCATACTGCGGTCCCAAATGTCAGTTTGAACAGATAAACATGGCTGCTGCCACATACCCGTGTGCCGGCGCGAAGACCTGCGGAGTGACCCATTGTGACGGTGTACGATGGGGGACGTTGTGTATGTTGGTGAGAGAGGCGTGGATTTGAAGATGTTTGGAGCCAGAGCGAGTTTAGAAAATTGAAGCCGTCCAGTTGTGGGAGTGCCCCACATGGGCATGATTAGGTATGTAGGTACTTAGGCCTGACGATTGCTGACAGCTGGCCGAGCTGGCAGCTATGATCACGTGACTTTGCGCATTGCCAAGACTTCAAGGTGTCCTAATACGGCAGTCATATTTTGACAAGCCTGCCTCTTCTCGCATAACTTCCTAGTCCCTTCGTTGTTTGTCGAAGGACTAGTGAATAGAGAAAGAACTAATACTTTACTGACCACTACATAAAATGAAACAAAGCATCCAGGATTATTTAGAGGCGGATCTGCATTATCCCCTGTTCACCATATTATCCCGTCAGCTCCCGAATTATACGAGCAATCAATCAACACGTCTCCTCTTTCTCTGGTCTCAATCTTGATCCTCAGGCTCCGTTCTTTTCCCTCACGATCTCACAAAGAATCGAAAGAAACGAATTCATTACCTCTTCCGCCCGCTCAAGCTCTGTATGAACATGTTAGCAAAGAATGAACTCAGCTGGATCGTTTGCTCCCTTACCGCGCCGGATAGAGCACGAGACTCCCCTCCGAAAATAGCCACAGTTGGTGCAAGCTCCATGCAGACTGTTCCTTGTACCCGCAACGCAAAGTTGACTGGGACCCATTGAGAGTATTTTGCAGCACCGTTGACATGGCCCGACATTAACTTTATGGACAAATAGATATGTAGCGATTGCTCTTGCATGGTCTAGCGTAGAAAGATTCCAGGGCGCCGCGGTACCGTCCCACATTGTCTTGGTCCACATCAGGCGAGCGATGGGCTATGATCTTCATATCAGCTTATTAATCGAATGATATAAAAGTGCAATATAAAAGTGCAATGAATGTATACCTGATTAGAAGTCAAGAATCCCCGAATATATGGATCACGGCTTTCAGAGAGCTGTTTGATAATCCACGCTGTCACTATTTCCGGCTCAGTTTTAATGTAAACCGTGTCTGGGATATTTTCCAGCGTGCAGGGAGGCTCGCCGCCCCAGATGTTGCTCCATTGTGTCGAATCCATTGTTGCGATGCTCCGGGCTAATGTTCTCCTAGCTATCAAAATAACACGGCTCTCAGAAACCACTATTCAAGCCAAGCGGGCGCGCGTAAGAATAGCAAGTATCATTGACAATATGAAGCAGATGATTGATTGTAACTACATAAAGTCAGAGATGAATAGAAAAGTGATCTACCTATGATAAACCATGTCCCTCGTACCTGCCCCGTGACAACATATCAGCTAGGTGACCGAAAAAATTACGTAGGTTCTTATATAACACTTACCTGAGGTTGGTCAACTACCTCATAGGTAATCATCTGCCAACAAGTACCGGCACCCGCGATGCACGCGGATTTGGTTGGCTGAGCTTTATTTACATGACTTCTGAGGGCTGCGCGACCCTAGCACTTTCTTCGCATAGGCCTTTGATGCACATGTGAAAAGACTCCTTGGCATAATTCTCTATCGAGTGGAAGGCACGGTAAATAATTAGCGGTATTATTCCGCTTTGGAGCTTCTCAAGCTACTAATGAGCATGTTCATGGAAGTTAATCTCTCACACTGGCTTATGGAAATGTGATAGGTAATTATATCATTTAGAAGTCTGACGGTTATAGTCTCATTATTATCTCCTGATGAGCTCAATGTCAAATCTTAGATGTGGAGAAGCTGATGTGCTTAAAGTTGATTTTGACACATGCCCAGAAGGAGTTCTGGTTATTACTCCGAGTTTAACAAGATCTTAACAAGAATTGTTTCAACAGAAAAGGCGGTAACTGAGCCCCAGTCATTCTAGCTTCATATATGCTCCTGGATATAATTATGTGACAATAAGTCTGTACATGAACGCTGAAATACGAGAAATTTGCCTTCTGACTCCTTCAAGTGTGAATTTATTAGAAAATTTTGTTCACGAAGTAAGCATTATGACTATGGTGACGGTCGGGAATACACGAGATGGTTCATAATTACCACTTAATGGCCGCGAATCGATGGGTTCCTAATTACTGAGTAAAATGCCTATTATTTTCGTCATTTATTATTAAACAAAGCGACCGAGCCGTAATTAGACTCCTGCCCGATTCACATGCAGGTAGGGCTGGGGTACACGCGTGGCTTCGGGCCAAAATCTAGGTTGAGCTTTTAGCTTTCCATGCGACAACCTGCATAAGCACCCTGATCGTGCTCAAGTCATGATGTTGAATCCTGCTGAGGGATAATTATAAGGTTACATGCCGTTGGAATGGCTTGGAATGGCCACGTCGCTGCTGGCATACATTTGGACCCTCGACGATCTGTGTCTGCGAATAACTCGACTTTAAAGCGCCTCGGATTAGGATGCCCGCATTACATCTTGCCAGAGATACCATTCAGGCATTACAAACCGGCCAGCCCTCCGCCGATCCGCCGATGGTTGGGAACCCCGATGCCTCAGATGATTTGTACGGCGTCGGGGTACGCATCGGCATTTACCTGCAGACCCTTGGCATGAATATCTACAGCTGTGGAAGTTATGAGGATGGCGACACCAATGACTACAGAAAGGGTCTCAAAATCGCCTCGGGCTCGATCGTTATCTCTATTCTGGCGTCATGGTACGTCTTCGCCGCCTGTAGAACGTTCAGTGCCAGCGAAGCTATCATTACGCTGTTGATGACATTGTCGTTTCCGGGGAGGGCGACATTACTGTTCCCGCGAACCATTGCCGGCGAAACCATTGGACTGGTCACTCTGCTTGTCGTTACCCTGAGCAGATCTGGCGCCTTTATATGGACGTTTGCGGTGCTCGTCGATATCCTACCACTCATGGGGACTGATGATGTGGTTTTCTTCTTCACCGAGGTACCAATCAGGGGTTGGTTTCGAATTTTGGCTCTAGCCTTGTGCATCATTGATTCAGTCTCGTCATTACTCTTTGCGCATAAGGTCGTGCGTATTACAGCCATCGCCTGGCGTTGCTATAGAGAGGGCCGGGCGGAGGCCACCGAATGCGAGATCATCAAGATCAAAAAGATCCTCAAATGGGAGAAGTCTAAAACATATGCTTCAATACTCAACTGGCTCATGTGGGTTTTGGTTATTGTGTCAGTCGAGCTCACCCTGCAGTGGAACCATTTGACGCCATCCACAGACATCTCAGCACCGGGCCAGATAATTCCGTTCGTCACGGGTATAGTGATCCTCATTGACAGCGGCTTTGTCGTGGGGTGGTGGGCGGCAGCAAACTTCGCACGATGCTCCCGTGAGTTTATGAATGATATCTTTCGGCCCTCCCGGCTAGCTCCACGGGTAAAGGACCATTTGATGGGCATGTGGGGGTCGATGAGAAAGTCAAGGTCACGCCGGCGACAGCAATTGTCGAAATGAAATTGGCTTTTGGAGCTAAGATCATCCGAGATGTTGCTGGGTGGCTGCGATGCGGAACTGTTATCGGTACTATAATTATCGCCCGACCTTGTTGGATCTTGAGCGTGGAACTCTAGAGATGTAGACGAAACGTCTTACTACGATGCGCCCATGGAGCTTTTGTTGCTCAGAATTATCGAGCCTGGGATGCAATAGCCCTTCGTCTAATTGCTTCATCACGAATTCTGACACATCACTGCTTTGACAGAACTTCCACGGAATGATGAAATTAACTCCAGATAAGGAATCTGGCTGCCTATTGTACAACTCATTATCAACACACTACTACTATCTTCCAGCTTCGCTCGTTTAAAATAAAAGATCTTCCAGTTTTTCAAGATCAAAGGCCCCACGATTCTATTGTTCTAGTGAAAAGAGGCACCCAAATTGCAACAAAGGGCAGAGGCTTTGACCAAGCTTTCACTCCAAGACATACAATGATCCAAGTCAGGAACAAAAAGGATTTAACGAGGATTATTTAGTGCGCTGCTCTCATAGACGATCTAGTATTTAACGGCTCTACACCCCCTTGGAATATGACACGTATCATTACCACACCAATTTTTATATCCGCATTAACACAACTCGTCACAAAAATAACCACAACTGAATCACCATGTTTATCTCCACTGCATTCATTTTCTGCCTCCTTGAAGCATTCGTGCTTGGCGCCCCCGTTACTCCCGACACTACAGCTCGTTTCAGCATCATGATGAGGGACTCGGCGCCAGGGCCTAATAAGACCGTCATTGCCATCATCCTCGGTATTTTGGGTGGCATCTTGGCGATCATCTTCATACTCTGGGCTATTCATCACTGTTTTATCTGCGAAAAGAAATAAGCTCGTTATTTCTTCACAAGCCGGGAGATGGTCCTGCTGATCTACCTCAGTAAAGGAACTCGATGAATTGTATGTTGAATAATGATAGATAGCCGACTCTTAGAGCCTAATAGATTTATGGCACACAATTTAAGCTACGTCTATTGACATTAGCCCATTATTAGTGACAGCGCCTTGAAATACATGTAGACCCCTAGGGGTGGCGTACAACGACGATCACATTCTGTTGCGCAATGGTGCATGTTCGCCTACTCAAAATATGCGACTCATTGGAATATTGTTGTATTTATAGTTGATGTTAATTGGGTAGTTCGCGACAAGCCCACACCTAGGCACGGCCATATTTGATTGGCCTCAGCAACTCCTTTAACCGTCGCCAATCAAATTCAGAGTCTAGACTACCAAAAATAACTCAACAATAACACATTCTACAAAGCCTTCAAGAACATAAGTCGATTCACGAGAGTACGGTGCCTAAGAGCCGTTATTTCTGAAATTGTCGATAATCCATGCACTTCATGGAGATCCTCTACTGCCCTTGCTGAAGTAAACTGAACTGTAGGGTCAGGTGCTTTTATCACTAACATCAGAGTAATTTAAATCAAATATCGGAATAGTTGTATTTCTTTACGATGATTATTGACAGATTTTGCTTACAGCCGATGATACTTGAAATTAACTCTGGGCTAATTCTCGATATTTATTTTATGAGCTTAATTTTAGAAAGGACCGGCTGGGTACTATTGTTTCGCCGATCTACCATGCAAATGGACAAAGTAATTGATAGTGCTCGAATCCGGATTGCATAGAATGCGAGCGAAAACGCTCTATAGATGGGTAACTTTCGATATCATCGCTACATCGCCCTTCCCACCGCTCGGCTAGGATTGAAAGCTGAAGATGTTCGAGACGAGAATAATCTGTTCCCCCTTTTGAATGACGTAAAAGGCTACCTGGTCTTATGAGGCTCAGTCAGACGCCATCATAGAATCTTCGGCTGTCGTGCCATTACCCCGTTTGTAGGTAAGGGATGTGCGGGATAATTTCCCAAACTAGCATCAGGCTCCGTCAGCCACATGGTCATGAACGTTGTGTCACGTCGGCTGTAAGCCATAATTACCCGTACCGGATGTTGAGCCTTTGAGATGTGGCGTTGAAGGATGATCTAGTCAGACTTCGACTGTGCCTCATACCTACGGTTAGCTTATTTGCCAACTTTTTCCTCATTTCCGCCACGAAATAGTGGTCTGACTTGATTCCTCGTGTACACTACGTATTTTGTGATGGTAATTGTGTAGCCACTTCACCGCTAAGGTGACCTCATAGGCCCCGAACTCTTAGACTTAAAAATGGTGACAAGTTGTGGCGTTGATGCTAAGATACCCATCCGGGATGAAGTTATGTAAGTCTACAGAGTCTACACTACCGATGACAGCGTTGCTCTCATGCGAGCGTTTTTGCTTGCTTCTTAAAGGCACCGCGAGTGCACTACCCATCCACACTGACCATAAACGGCAAGTCAATTACCTTCCGATATTTGTGGCTCATCAACATGTCTTCCACGGGCCGAGATGATATCCCCACATCGGGACACACAACGCCGGTTGCCACCATGATTCAGCGCCGAACCGTACCACTTGACAATAATGCAAGAACTCCCGGCGCCGGCGGGTCGGCCCAGGAGACGGAGAGTATGCAGGGATTGCGCCTGGAGGATATCAGCCGAAGATCGGCATGCGACAGGTGTAGATACATGAAGATGCGCTGCGAGCGAGATCAAACGCAGTACATTAACCAACTACAGCAGTGTAATCGATGTCGTCAAGCTGGCGCCAGATGCATCACCACACTCGAGGCGGAGCGCCAAGCTATACACGGCACGAATCAACGGAGTCGCAAGCGGCGTCGCCAGTGTGCCGTAGAGAATACCATCAGCAACAACGACAACAATAACAACACTTTAGCAATCAGTGCAACGCAAAGCATTATGGGGAACGAGCAACTTGAAAAGATGCCTCAAGAGCAAGGACGTCTTGCGATCGAAGAATCAACACAGTCTCAGTCCGCAGCCCCGGAGCCCCTGGAGCACCCAATGTCTCCGCTACTGGACATGTATTTTGACTGTTTCGATCACAGAAATCCAATGGACTTTGACATTAGCTTCTTGGACTTGATATCGGGAGCAGAAAATGATCATTCTGGAAACCCAGCAGCTATGCCACCACAAGCAAGCTATGCTGCTTCAAGAAGATTGTTGGTGGCAAGTGATGCTCCAGTCATGTCGTGCTCAGGGGTTGACCCGACTACTGCAATATCTGCGGCAGTGCCGAACGCGCCTCCGCCCTGTCCAATCTCATACGGACACCACGAGCCAGATTCTTGCAGTGACCTGCCCGGGCCGGCCCCCGATCATACCGTTGCAGCGTCCACAGCGCCGATGGATTTGCGCTGCACCATGACGAAGAAATTGATGGAGTTCAACGCAAGTGTTTCGCATGACATACATAATCTCAGATCAACTACGACGAATTGGAGCTCCTCGCACAACAGCGACACCGACCGCGTCGGGTTATTAGTCAGGACATTGGAGCACGCAGACACCATTCTAGAGATGTTGAGGACGCTTACGCGCCTTAAGCCGACGCCTCCTAGCTCAACAAGATCATCAGTGCGTAGCTTCTCGCCACAACCAAGATCATCCGTCTCGACGACTGACGGGGCATCGTGGTGTGAGATAGAAACCGATGACAACACTACCCTGAGCTGGAGCAGTAACAGCAGCAGCGGTGGCAGCAATAGTGACAGGGGAATTCAAGTGGACACGGACATGGCGCTGCCGCTTCTCACATCCATCATGAACGTAAGCAATCTATTCCAACTCTGCGCACAACTTGCGACGCCAATAACACCAGAGGGTCGCGCGCATCCCAGTGCTACAACCACTACTACTACCACTTTTACTACTGCTACTACTGCCACCGTCTCGGCACCTGAGGCTACTTTAACACAGAAAGACGAAGATGAAGACGAAGCGCAGCAGCGCCAGATGCTGCTGTCGCTGCGTCTAGAGGGCCTGCGAACGCTAGAGGGCGAGAAGAGATTCCAGGTGCTGCTGCACATCTGCCTGCTCAAGTACACGGCGATGCAGAACGAGTTGAGGCGAATTCGTCGGCCGGGGATGCTGACGAAGCGCGCGGACGAAGCGTTTCGCGTGGTGCTGGGAAATGGGACCGATGGGGAATCGTCTCTCGAGGTAGACGGGTTGGTAGATTCTTTTCGAAGGTTGATTATGGATGAGGGAGAGTTGTCTCTAGGGTCTTAATTGGCGACTTATAATTACTCCGACAGGATCGATGATGAGGGGAGGACTTGTATATAGTCCGAATTGTCCTCTATGTGGCCAGTTATTCCTTTTGCAGTGTTGAATTCAAGCCCTAATCATCCTCCAAAAAAGAATGGGAGAGACTATATGAAAGACGAGGGAATCTAAACGAGAATAGGCATTTAGATATGAATAAAGTTGGAAAAGGTGATCAGAAAGATAAATTAATAAGAATGACCAAAAAGGGGGCGGCTGTAGTGATAGTTGTTAGTGCAGCACCATTTTTAGTGATAAAGTATACGCATGCAGACTCATATAAAACCACGCAGATGGAAGCCTGATGAAGATCGAGATGTTTCAGAATAAGGTCATTGTTTCTTGTGCATTTAAGAATCCGGACTTCACGGAGAATGAGTCGCTTTAATTATGAACAGCCAAACAATTCAATAATATATTTTGAGCGCCAGGCCTCAACGATCTACATGTCCAGTCACCTCCTATCTTTATAGTACCACATATACATCCTGTTATCCTTTATATCACCCCCAAGAATTCCCAAATGAAGTTAAGCCCGCTCACAAAGGCAGTGAGGCCAGTAAACACAATCAAAGCCCCGTATCCGCTCCCATATCCGCCACGAGCCTGGCCTCGCCACGCCCTTATCCCAACAAGTGCATTACTTAAAGGACCAGAGACAATATTCCCGACTCCTCTACCAATACACAAGTGTCCCTGCACCATGACGGGGTCCGTCCTTCCGTACCCCTCGGCCTCGGCCTTGCCAGCCACCTCTCTCATGATGCCGGGCCAGATAGATGCCCAGCACCCGGCAAACAGGCCGTACACGATGCAAAAGACGTACAAGACTGCTAGGGATGGCGTAAGCCCCCAAATAATCAGCACGGCGACAGCGGTCCCGGAAGCCGAGATCAGCATGCAGTGCGTGACCTTCAACCGGTCGCTGATCAGACCCATGAGCACCAGACCTACGGTCGCGGACAAGTTGACGAGCGTAGAAGTCAGCGCAGACCGAAAGCTCGACGCCGCGAACAGCTCGCGCGCATATGTCGGCAGGTAAATGCTCGGGAGGAAGTAGCCTGCAGCCTCGATCACGTTCGCAGTCTGATGAATAATAAAGCGACGGGACACAGCAAAGCGCATGCTGAAGCGTTTCCCAGCACTTTCCTCCGAGCCGTCGGAATCCGCCACACTCCGCGATTCCGAGCGAGGTAGGGATAAGGGGACTCTTGGGCGAATAAACAGCGTCAGGGGCGCCGAGATGGCGAATATCACCCCGGAGAGAATGCGCATGGTATTGCGGAACCCCTTCGCATCGAGCAGGGCCTGTAAAACAAAGGGAAAGACAACGCCGCCGGTCCCCGCGGCGCTCCAGACGATGCCGTACGCCATGCCCTTGCGCCGCACGAACCACTGGTCGATGTAGATGGTGCACGGACAGTAGGCTATACACCCGCCCAGGCCGTACAGGACGCCTTGCACGCCGATTAGCTGTGGTGCGGAGTTGGCGAATGAGCTGCTGGCTAGGGATATGGCGCACAGGAGGACGCCTGCGAGAGAGAGCCAGCGCGCTATACGTGGGAATGTGCGGCAGAAGGTCAGCACGAAGGGTGTCCCGAGATACATGAGCCCCTGGTAATGACGAGCGTCGTGTTAGCGTGTACATTGATACTTGCCAGCGAGAATCGTAGGCAAAACAGGGAGGCATCAAAATCGGCGAGAGGTTAATTACCGTGGTAGTTGTTCCGATCGCTGGAATGCTCGAGGAGCCCTGGAAGGGTGCATGGGAGCTGTAGTAGTCCTGCAGGACACCAAACGAGAACCCAAATCCTGGAAGTTGTTGTTCGTTAGTCAATGAAAGAGCGCACCCCGGATCATTTCAGGACGAGCCAGGGGTGGTTTCACACAAGAGCGTAAGAAGCTGAGCTTACCAAAGGTCACGGCTTCAATGACGTAGCAAGCGGCCAGGAACAGCCATGCCGCCTTTCCACCGTCAGCATCAGCGGGAGATTTCTCGTTAATCTGAGTCCCAAGCTGAGCATCATCCTGCACCCCAGGCGGGCCGCCCTCGCTCGGTGTGAGATCGGTGGAGCTTCTGGACTGCTTCATAGCGACTGATTATGCGAAGGAGCGCGGTGAAAGGTATCCAGGCGGTGTGAGATTAAAGTTCGCGAGAGCAAGAAATCATGAAGCAGGCATGTGAGAAGTTGGAATATGTATATTATATAGGTATGAATCGAAAAGATATACAAGTCAGAAGAGAACGACGCTCCCCAGTAGAATACTTGTAAGTGCAAGGCAGCTTATGACTCAGGTTTATGTAAACGGCTTCAGTTTATAAATGATGGTATCCTAAATAGAGCTTCCGGATCGGAGACAATGAAAAAGATGCCTGCTTAGATAACCAGAGGCAAAATCCGGGCCACTTACGTAAAGCCTCCGGAACAAGGAACGCAATAGTTACAAAGAACCGTGTATATGTATGGGCTCCGGACGGACGCGGATCGGCGCACCGAGTCCCTTGCAGAACGTGCCACGTACCGGAGCGAATCACGTACCAGACAGCAGAAAATGCAGACGTCAGTACTGTCAGCTGGGATCTAGCGTTGTGCTACCAGAGATGTGCCAATTTGTAGATCGGCTGCTAGAGGGACTGGCTTGTGTTACACATCACATTGGACGAAGACTTAACATCAGCAAAAATAGGATTTAGTTTAGGTACTATTACCTATTGATGCTTCCTAGGCGCGCCCAAAAATATTCAAGCTATTGGCCTAAGACTTATGGTTTATGTCTTGAAGCCGAGATAATATTGTCAAACCGAACTATTGATGTTGAGCCGAACCACTGTCGTCAAGCCGAGATACACATGCCAAGCCGAGAGAGATACTAACATTAAGCCGACATTCTCATCGGTGAAGCCGACACAGCCCTACCGTTTCGAGCCGAGAGCGGCGATTTGTAGGACTTCGTCCATTGCGGCACATGGTTTATGCATGTAACGATTGTTCCAATTAGTGTTTAAGCCGCGATGCACTGTGACGGCGTAAGTAGATCACTTATGACAAATATCCCAAAGCCACGTGCGTACACAGATGACTTACACGTCAATGCGAGATTCGGAGATTTCTAGAGACATGTGATTGAATTAACAAAAATGAAAACAACTCTGATTCTATGTGACAATTTCCCAACTTATCCATCATCTACTCAGACTGCTTGAGTAGAAGTAGATTTAGAAGCCTTGAAAAGACACCTGAAGAAATCACAAAGGCTCGCAAACGCCTTATCAGTGATCTGGTAATGAAACGCCAATCTCCCATGGACAGGCTCCCCAATCTTGATATCGAACCCCTTCGCAACCTCATTGTATTCGTCCAGCGTGAACCCCGAGCCTTCAATATCCAGCCAGACAAGATTCGTCTCCGTAGCCACCTGTAGTTTCCCCCCAAGCTGCACCCACAGCGCCGCCGCCTTCCGGGCTTTCTCCTGCGCGAGCTTCATCTTGCCGCCGAGGAAGACGTCCTCTATCGCAACTCGCGCGGGGGCGGCAATGACGCCGGACTGCCTTGTGCTGCCGCCCAAGTGTTTTCTTGCCCACTGCGCGCGCTTGATCAGCGCCTTCGTGCCGGTCACGATACTCCCAATCGGCGCGCCCAAGCCCTTGGTAAAACACAGCTGGATAGTATCGAAGCACTCGCCCATATCGCGCAGCGAGCACGCGCCGGCGCTCACAGCCTCCCAGAGCCGTGCCCCGTCCAGATGCATATGGATCGGCGGATCCTGGGCGCGCGCCCAGGTCGAGATCGCCCGGATGTCGGACAATGGCATGATGGTGCCCCAGAGCGTGTTCTCGAGGCTGATGACGCGTGTGGGCGCGTCGTAGTACGTGTCCGAGAGCACGGCGTTCTTCTGCACGTCCGCGAGCGTCAGGTGGTGCCCGTTCGACGGCACGACCATCTTGATCAGCGCGCCGCAGAGCGCGGTCGCCCCGCCGCTCTCCCAGTTGATGATGTGGCCTCTATGGTCGGCGAGGATCGAGTGTGGTGGGCTCCGTAGCGCTGAGCGCAAAGCGACTTGGTTGCCCATGCTGCCGGACATGACGAGGATGGAGGACTCGTGGCCGACGAGGTCGGCGACGTAGTTGCAGAATGAGTTGGTCGTCTTGTCCTCGCCCATGTCACCGTCGCCTAGGGACGAGCGGATGATGGCTTCGAGCATGGGGAGAGTGGGCTTGGTGAAGAAGTCCGAGCGGAAGTCGTTGGATGTCTCGACATTATGGGCCCAGGCTGATCCAAGGATGGCATGGGCAAGGCGTTGACTCTCTTGCTTTCGAGCTGTGTTGGACTCGATGTTATAATGCATATGGTGGCTCACGTCGTGCTCCGTGGCGCGAGTAATAGTGGTAGATAGGGTAGCCATAGTTGTGAGTTTGGGAAATAGTTTGCGCTTTGTGTCTCGGGTAATGTCCTTATTACGATGTGGTATTGATGAAGTGATATGGATATTTGGATGATGAGAGAACTTAAGAAAGTTGAACTAATTCAGGAGCAGCCGTAGGTAGTTTATATATCAGTTTCGTGAAATTGAGCAACTCATCGGTACTGCGAATTTGGGGACTTGATGAAAACTACACTTTAGAGGTCAACATGCCGTATTGTTTCCAGTTTTGGCGTAGGATAAGCCGGATGACGGAGCTGCTTAGTCGTACGGTGTTGATCCTTTGTGCAACTTCCGCTCCGGGGTTCATGCCTGACACTCGCCGTCATCCGGCTCTCCGGATAGTCCTAGCCCGGCCCTCAGGTCAATGCTCATGCTCGAGTCGTAGCCTGACCCGGCTTAGGTAACCGAGCGCCGGCCGGGCTGGTGTTGTTGGAGCGGGTATGACGTCCTGTCAGAGGCAAGGTCCGTTGACTGACGGTCCGAACTGAATCTCTGAGACGGCCTTGCTGTCCGACATATTGTTCCGGATACGTCAAGTCGTCATTCAGACCCAGGCCCGGCGTAAGACGACGTAATTCAGTATCAAGTTCGCTGCGTAGTCGTGTCTATATAATGATGAGTGAACCGAAAAGCATCAAAAGTTCGCAGGATGAGATTAGCCAAAGCAGATTTTCACCGAACATTATCCATCGCCATTTTCACTTATTACATTCATCTTCTTGCAGGTGTAAATATTCTCGAAGAGACCCTGCATTCTCGCCTATATATCATCACATTGAAGAATTTTGCTCATAACTTAGACAAGAGAGCAATAGTCGACGAGAAAAATGTCTTCAGCAACCAACAACATAAATCAACAACAGGCAATGGAGCAATTCAACGCCACCGACGACCCCGTCCTCCTAGGGCATTGTCTACACCATCTCCTCAGCCGCGCCGTCAAAGACCATGCAGAAAAGACGGCCATTATCTGCGGAAACACAAGCCTAACCTACGGCCAGCTGGACACGCAAGCCAGTTTTCTCGCGTACACATTGATATCACGAGGCCTCGGGCCCGGCGATATCATCGGCATTGCATTAGGCCGCTCAGTCAAGCTGGTCGTGGCGCTGCTCGCCGTGCTCAAGTCCGGCGCTGCCTACACGCCCATCGACCCAACTTTCCCTGCCGATCGTATCGGGCACATGACCGATGATGCAGAGCCGCGGCTCGTGATCGTGGAAGCGAGCACGCAGGAAGTGATGAATTCGACTTGGAGTGGCGAATGTTTAGATGTTGATGCTGATATTACGAATGAGAACGTGCCTGAGGGCGCAATTCAGCTGGCTCAAGAGGGCAGACGTGAGGTACAACCAGACGACCTCGCATACGTGATATACACGAGCGGATCAACAGGCAAGCCCAAGGGCGTAGAAATCAGCCACGGCGCACTATCCAACCATCTTCTAGCCGTAGGCCGCGAACTTGGCTGCACAGCAGCCGATAAACTTCTCGCGGTGACGACAATATCATTCGACATTGCGGCCCTCGAGCTCTTCTTACCCTTACTCCACGGAGCAACCGTCGTGGTGGCGCAGACACATCAAGTCAAAGACCCGACCGCACTCATCGCGCTCATGAACCGCCACGCCATCACTATGATGCAAGCCACGCCCACGACGTGGACGATGTTACTCGAAGCCGGCTGGCAGGGCGACGAGGCGGACAAGATGCATCGGCTCGACACGCTGCTCTGCGGCGGCGAGGGAATGCCCCAGCGCTTGGCTGACAGGCTACTGCCGTGCGCCGACGCCGTGTGGAATATGTACGGCCCGACCGAGGCTACGGTGTGGGCGAGCATGTGGAGAGTTGAGGCGGGAGAAAAAGTAGCTATCGGTCGGCCGATCGCTAACTATAAGCTGTATGTGCTGATGGAAGACCTCTCGCCTGCGCCACTCGGGGGCGAAGCTGAGCTGTATATCGGCGGTCAGAGCCTCGCGAGGGGATACCATAAGAAGCCCGAGTTAACACGGGAGCGCTTTATCGAGAATCCGTTTCCGGAGGGAGGGAGATTGTATCGCACTGGCGATATAGCTCGCTTTGAAAGTTCGGGGAGATTGATGGTAACCGGACGCGCGGACGGGATGATCAAGATCCGTGGCTAGTACGTTGACCATTTCACGGCTTTAATTCATCTAACACATTTGATGATGTCCCAATTATTTGATCTTCATTTGATTCTTCCAAGTTTGTTCCCCGTTGCTGACAATGAACTTCAAATAGTCGCATCGACGTAGGCGACATCGAAGCCGCCATAACCGCGCATCCCGGTATCTCTGAAGCCGTGGTGGTCGGTAAAGGGGACAGACTCATCGCACATTGCCTACGAGCACGAGACGTCCATATTCAAGGCACTGAGCCGGCCCTCGACAGGATGCTCCGTCCATGGTTAGAAGAGCGATTACCAAGCTACATGATCCCCGCGTTCTTCGTCGAAACCACATCGTTCCCAACGACGTTAAACAACAAGATCGACCGTAAGGCGCTCCCGGGTCCCACCGAGGCTAAGGGCCCCGTTGCGGCGGCGGCGATGCCGCGGAATGAGATGGAGGCCAGTATTCGGACTATCTGGTCTCAAGTGCTAGAGTGCAGCCCTGACTGCATTAGTATTCGCGACAACTTCTTCCACATCGGCGGGAACTCTGTCCGCCTGATCCAGGCGCAAAAACTCGTCGAGAAGCTCCTCGGGCGTCCGCTGTCCGTCGCCACCATGTTCCAGCACTACACGATCCAGACGCTAGCGGCCCATCTATCTTCTGATCAAGATCCTAAGCCCGATAATACGCCGACTGATCGTCCTGATCCTTGGCCTCAAGGCACTCGCGATGATCATAACGGCGATATCGCTGTCGTCTCGATGGCATGCCGACTACCAGGCGGCATCACCACTCCTGAAGAGTACTGGGAGCTTCTCGAGCGCGGCGGCGACGCTACGTCCGATGTGCCAGAAAACCGATGGGACGCAGACGCTATTTACTCGGCAGA
Organism: Nemania sp. FL0916; assembly: GCA_022578715.1. Lineage (NCBI taxonomy): Eukaryota > Fungi > Ascomycota > Sordariomycetes > Xylariales > Xylariaceae > Nemania > Nemania sp. FL0916. The sequence goes on from MU390263.1 coordinate 225,379, forward strand.
CGCCGAAGCCGCAGGCAAGTCATACTGTCGGCGTGGCGGCTTTCTCGACAATGTGGACGGTTTCGACGCCTCATTCTTTGGAATTCCGCCCCGTGAAGCCCGGGCCATGGACCCTGCACAGCGCCTCATGTTGGAGACCTGCTGGGAGGGATTCGAGCGCGCTGGGTATACGAATTCCAAGCTTCGCGGCAGCCAGACAGGCGTGTATATGGGTGTGTGCAGCTTCGGGGCACATGGTGCGCCAGTGCCTCTGTCAAACTTAGGTGCGTAATCCTACCCTACCGCTCCCTCCGTCCCGGTGGTTTCGAACGCTGTATACTGACATGATCACTTCGTAGATGGCTACGCGGCGACAGGGTCAGCCTTAAGCACCGTATCAGGACGCGTATCATACACACTCGGCCTCGAGGGCCCCAGTTTCACGATCGACGCGGCATGCGCGTCGTCCCTGGTGACCACGCACCTAGCGTGCAACGCGCTGCGAACCGGTGAGTGTGATATGGCCATCTCCGGGGGCGTGAGCGTCCTGCTCGGCCCGGGAATGCACGTCGAGTTCAGCCGCCTGCGCGGCATGTCAGAAGATGGGCGATGCCGCGCGTTTGCCGCCGACTCGCAAGGTGTGGGTTGGGCCGAGGGATGCGCGGTAGTCGTGCTAAAGAGACTGCAAGACGCGGTACGGAACGGCGATAAAATCCACGCCGTGATCCGCGGGTCGGCCGTGAACCACGTTGGACGTACGGTAGCGGGGCTCACGGTGCCGAGCGTTTCGGCCCAGCAACGGCTTATACAGACTGCGCTTAGGAGAGCGGCTGTGGGACCGGACGATCTTAGCTACTACGAAGCACACGGCACCGCGACCAAGCTCGGTGACCCTATTGAGATCGAAGCGCTGGCGAAGGTGTTCGAGAGCCGGAGCCAACCACAGCCCCTGTGGATCGGCTCGGTTAAGTCGAATATTGGACACACGCAGGCGGCTGCCGGTGTTGCCAGCTTGTTAAAGGTCGTTCTCTCGATACGAGCGAATACACTCCCTAGGACTCTACATGCCGAAACGCCAACGCCGGCCATAGATTGGGACAATATGAACCTAGCTCTGGTACAGAAACCCCAGCCTTGGTCATATCAAGCAGGCCAGCCTCGATGCGCAGGTATAAGTTCTTTTGGGATCGGCGGAACAAACGCGTGTATTGTCGTAGAAGAGCCTCCGTCCCAGCGGCAAGACGGTACGGGTCTTGAGGCGTCTCTGCCTGTTTCGACCACACCTAGAAGCTTGCACCTTGAGACACCCGTTCTATTATCAGGTCACACGAGTGTTGCCCTGCGTCGACAAGCCGTAAAGCTGCGCGAATACTTGGAGGGTACTAGCAGCGAAGACACGCTTACGTCCAATAGTCAAGATGGGCTCGGTGAATTGGCTCACGCATTAGCGACTACTCGTAGCCACTTCCGTTGGCGACAAGCAATCCTAGCCAAGGACAAAACCGACCTTCTTGTGCAACTCAAGACAGCTTCAGGGGCCTCAGCATCTGCACCTTTCACCACCGGTATCAGCGCCGCCAATAGTGCCCCTGAGCCACGCCTTGCCATGCTCTTCACCGGCCAAGGTAGTCAAGTGGCAGGCATAGGCAAAGATCTCTACGATGCCTATCTTGTATTCCGCGAAGCGCTAGATAACATCACGTCGCTGTTCCCTGATCTGGAGCGACCACTTCTCCAAGTGATGCACGCCGATCCCGAGACCGACCCGGTCACTGCGTCGTTGCTCCATCGGACTGACTTCGCGCAACCCGCGTTATTCGCGCTCGAGGTAGCCCTCTGGCATTTGTGGACAAGCTGGGGCGTGCACGCCGACGTGGTCTTAGGCCACAGCATCGGTGAACTCGCCGCTGCACACGTCGCCGGCGTCTTCGACTTAGCCGACGCTTGCCGTCTCGTGGCCGCACGTGGCCGCCTTATGCAAGCCGTGTCTCTGCCCGGCCGTATGGTCTCGCTCGAAGCCAGCGCGAGCGAAGTGGCCAGTGCGATCGCACATCTCGGCCTAAAAAACAGTATCGACATCGCGGGCCATAACGCGCCTCAACAGACGGTGGCGTCAGGCGATGCCGACGGTATCGAGGCGATCACAGCGCATTTCGAGCAGCTCGGTCGCCGTGCCAAGGCTCTCGATGTTTCACACGCTTTCCATTCGCACCACATGGACGGCATGCTCGAACCGTTCCGTGCTGTGGCAAAGACAATACGCTTCCATGCGCCCCGTATCCCACTTGTGAGCACGCTGACGGGCACACGCGCCGCGCCGGGCGAGCTTGAGAGATCAGAGTATTGGGTACAACAAGCGCGGTCAGAGACGCGGTTCGTCGAGGGTATGCAGAGCTTGAGAAATCTGTGCGATGCCAACGTCTTCCTTGAGCTGGGTCCTCAGCCTACGCTGTTGGGCATGGGCGCCGCTTGTCTCTCTTGTGAGAACGGTGCAAACAACGATGTTGCTTGGTTGCCGTCCTTGCCTCGTGCCGTGGCTATGAAGAAGCCTGGTGCAGCACTGTTGTCAATGCAGCGCAGTCTCACCGAGCTCCATGTGCGAGGTGTGCCTGTTGACTGGGACAAGTACTTTGCGCCTTGGGGGTTCAACCACCGCCATCGCGTTGAGCTACCAACTTATGCCTTTCAACAAGAGAAGTTCGACTACCCGCGGCCATGGGCACTAGAAATGAAGAATCAGCATGCTGGTAGTGATGAGGACATACGGAATACCGAGATCAGGATAGATGGGGAACGCGAATTCCGCGATAGCGAGCACGGAGAACGTGGCCTGCCTGCGAGCGAAAGCCAAGCAATGGAGCGCGACAGCCTGCGCCAAGTTTTGACAAAAGCAGTCACTTCAGATGAGCGCTCACGAACTATGTTGGCCTTAGTTCAACATACGGTAGCCAAAGCATTAGGCTTCACGCGGCCGGAAGACGTGGACATGACCCTGCCTTTCCGGGACATGGGGATCGACTCGTTGAGCGCGCTTCAGATACGTAACGAGCTAGCGCGTCGTACTCAATTAACACTGGCTGTTGGTCTGATCTTTCAGCACCGCGACTTGACGGCGCTAGGGCAATTCTTGCTCTCGCAGTTGGAAATGCAACGGCATATGACACGGGCGAAAGATGATACTTCGAGCGAGTCCGGCTCGGACGCAGAGTCTAGCTCTGACACGGGTTCGACGCCGGCTTCGTCTGTCATACGAGAGGGCCCGGTGCAACTTGACACAGATGCTATGATGAACGGTTGTCTAGACCCCGATCTAACATTTGATAATGTCGCTGGTCATGCCCCGGAAACCGAACCGCCCGCATCGGTGTTTCTCACGGGCGTTACTGGTTTCGTGGGTGCATTCATTGCCAGGGATTTACTTGACCTAGGCATACAAGTATACTGCCTGGTGCGCTGTGCCGATGAGAAGGCTGCCATGCAACGCCTAGTCGAGACATTCACAGCCTACGGCTTCTGGAAGCCGTCGTATAAGACACTGCTCCATGCCATCCCAGGCGACATGGCCCTTCCTTATCTCGGTCTCTCGACCGATGTATATTATGACTTGGCGAACCACATCGAGGCAATCTGTCACTCAGGGGCTTTCGTCAATTGGGTCCGTCCACTAGAAGACTTCATCGGACCCAACGTAGTCAGCACACACGAGCTGCTGCGCCTCGCCTCTTGCGGCCGTCGTAAGACGATGCATCTCGTCTCGACCGTCTCAACGCTGCCGCTGCACCACGGCTTCGAGATGACGGCGGACAACATGGAACACGGTTACGCAACGTCCAAGTATACGGCCGAGCGCCTAGTCTCGGCAGCGCGATGGCGGGGCGCCGAGGCGTCGGTGTACCGGCTCCCGTTCGTCGCCGCCTCGCAGGAAACCGGCCATTTCCGCCTCGACCGCGGTGACTTCCTGCATAACGTCGTCGCTGGAAGTCTTCTGGAGCTCGGCGGCGCGTTCCCGGCTATGGGGCCTGGAGCGGATCTCTATAGTGTCCTGCCTGTTGACTATATCTCGCAGACCATTGTAGGCGCCATCACGCGTACTGGTCTCAAGATCGGTAGGGACTACGACTTTGCTAATCCCGATCCGCTAACATTCGACGAGTTCTTCGAATTCGCTGCTGCTACTGCTGCCGATACCGTTGATGGTGCCGGTGCCAAAACCGAACTGCTGTCGTTCTCGTGCTGGCGCGAACGCGTCTTGGCCTACGCGGCCGAGCATCGGACTGGCTCGCTGGCACGTATTGTCGGACTGTTAGGCGATATGGTTGATGAAACTGACGCGGCGGCAATGTTCACTTGCCTGCCGCGCGGAGAATATATCTTAGGTGGTAATGCCCCAAATATGGACAAAGAGTACGTGACGAAGTATGTGGAACAGATTCGGGCCATGGGGAATTAAGGGATGCCAGGATATGCGGTCGGTGCGCCTAGACCCTGTATTATGTAAGCATAGTCGTCGCGAAGAGTTACCGTAGCGGGCCGGAGGGGGTGTACGACATAGTTGTAGCAACTATTTTCGAGCGGAAATAGAGTTACAAACATGTTACCGCCCACCAGAATAGTGGGGACAGTCCCAAAGAAATATGGGTCTTGGATTCGGAATGAGCTCCAGCGTCACTTCCACCATGATTGTTATATGAAACCGGTGGTATCATTCTTTCCTTGGGCTCATCTTTGTAGCAAGTATTTTAATCTGTAGTCACTCTGTTAGTCACCCTTGTCATGGGACAAAATTTCGAGACCAACAATCACGTACCTGCAGCGAGCGTTATAACCAGTACAGGTGTGTAACAGTTAGTTACAACCTTGTATGCTCTAAAAGAGTCACCAACACCCTGTTACCCAAAATGTCGAGAACCCCCCCTGGCGCGCTATGGTAGCTTGGGCTAGTGATCAAAACTGTGGAACTTTTGATACTTCTTGAGTCGGTGAAATAGCAGGCGGCCTGTTATTAATTAATGTAAAGCAAGTTCCAGGATCAGTGCAATGGGGTTCGCTGCACGTTCCCAGGCTTCATACCACGCCGGAATGTACGTAGATGCTGGTGCACTCTATGATCGGGCTGCGAAAATGTGCAGAAAAAGAAGATTACTATCTTCCAAATTTAAAATCATCAGGCGTAGACCCGGCCAGCCAGATACGTATTTCTTCTAAAGCGTCCAAATCGTTGGTCTCTGCCGCCACGTGCACGTCGGGGTCAAACCACTGAAATGTGCGCCTCACCGTCCGAACATCGGCCCCGATGGCTCGGCAACTGTCGAAATCTATGATGACCGGTCGGTCATCCTCGGCAATCATAATATTGTTAGGGTTCAAGTCATTGTGAACAAGGCCAAGTGCATGTAGATGACGAAGGCCGGCCTCAATGCCCGGGAGGTAACGGTCGGCGAATTCACGAGTGACATTCCGATCACTCGAGCTCATAAACTCGGACTTGTTCAAGGCGTCAGGATTGAGCTTGTCTAAAAGAGTGAATAGATACCTCTCGAATGAGAGACCGGTGACTCGACCATTGGCTGACTGGCAACCGTAATACGTCGCGATGTTTGGATGGGGATGTCGTCTGATCAGTTCGCAGACTTCAAGCTCCTGGAGAACGGGGCTGAATTCGCCAGGCTTCGCTACGATCCGAAAAACGTCGGGACGCTTTATGTAACATCGATCAGCCGGTAGTGAGGGCGCAATGGTAGATCCGACAGGCATGAGAGGAGCGTAGATGTCCTCCGAAATATGCTGAATGTCTTCCAGCTCATCCATATGAATCTCGGATCCCACATTCTTATTTTGAGAATGACCAGAGAACATCTTATTATCCTGGCTAAAGACCACCCGTGTGTATATAAACTTGATACGGTCGTTCTCAGGCACGTACAGTGGCCGGGCTGTATGTACTTTGATCATATTCAATAACGAGAAGAAAGCGAGTATAGATCGAATAGATGCTTGATGAAAACGAAGTTTCATTCAATCAAACCCCTCGGGATTTCAGCATTTCAACAGAATGATACTCCGTAGGAAACAGAAGTAATTGCTAGAACCTCTCGATGTTGCTCGCATTTTACCTGACGCAACATGCATGGTTCAGCCAACAGGCTTTCCTATTTGGGTAAGGTTCCAATTATGCGGCTATAAGCGCATGCACACGGCTATAACCGGTCATTAGCTAAGACCGTCTGTCGCTGGTGGCCCCTGAAGAGCGAGGGCTTTCCTCCCCTAGCAAAAGGGGCTTCTAAAAGGACTACTGTCACAAGAGCGATATGAGACGCCAAGTTTCTCTGCAAGTCCACCACTTCACAGTAGGTAGACACAGGATAGATTATTCTCAGAATTACTACCCATCATCAGTCACCCATGCCGTGATACTCCGCCGAAACTATAAGAGATGGAAAAGAAGAGATACAGAGAGCGAGAAGTGATGCACACTGCTGCACTGGCGTGTCGGAATTCGAGGCTATATCAGCCAGATATTTGTTTCGTATACCAATCACCTCTAACTCTGCATCGCACCTTAAGGCCCTCTCAGAACATGCTCTGAATTCTCAGTCCTTATTCTTACTTAGGTCACACAACAATTGACTACGGTTAGCGCATATTGGAATTTGGGCGTGTAACCAGATGTTGCAGTTCAGGTACACAATATAAGGGACTGCAGACGGCCGCGTGTTGAATAGTGTCATGGTATGGTGCTGCACTCGCGTCCAGTCATAGATGACTAATGCGTCTCGGGAGTCACCATTCTTAATTGTTGTAGTAGGTCTCAGATGGAACTATCAGGTACATGTGGTTCTATGAGGAAGCTCTAGAACGTCAAGTAGCTACACCGGACTATCGTACAGCAGAAGCATTTCACTACAGCAAAGCTGACTAGCGAGGGCAATAGTCAATAATGACGATACCTCAATATATATACGTATCGCGTAGCTGTTACGAACCTCATTGCTACGCAACACTCGCCACCAAGACCTCTGAGAGGTAAGCTATGTCCGACGAGTCTCATGTGGTACACCAATTTCTGTACCTCCCTAAATTGACGATCTTTTCCTCTGAAGCCTCATAATTCATCCCTTGTGTTACTCCTCGCCTAAACTGACGGCATGCACCAACTGCGGCTAACGATAAACTAGACTCGCAGCTATGTTCACCTCTCCCCATTGGCTCTAATGAAGATCAATACGTAATACTTGTTGGCATCTGACCTATATCGATGTTGCACAGATCTACTCTCTTGTCAATACGTCGGCTCGGAGACGGGATAAATCCAGCAAATTAGTAAACACCGTAACAGTAGGATGTCACGTAACGGTATGAATGCAATATAAAAAGCCCAAGTCTTCCCGATGTCTTTTACACACAATTCTTCCTCTCGCAGATTCAATATCATCAAGAGGAACAAGTACACCAAGCCATCTGCTCGACAGATTCAACGATCTCAAGTGGAATCTCAAGTGGAAGAAAGATACTGAAAACAACTGCTGGAAAACCTCAGTTTTGAGTCTTTCCAAAAACGTCACAATGGCCGGATCATCCGCCCCGATTCAGTTCATTGCTGTCATGGGATTGACAGGCACTGGGAAAACCACATTCATCAACGCGATGTCTGGGGCGAGCCTGGAAACCAGTAGTGGCCTCAAGTCATGTGAGTTCCAAGTTCGTTGCATGCTATTAATTATGCTAACATTGTTCTATCAGGCACCAAACATATTGCGACTGCTGCTATGATCTTAGGTGGTCACCAAGTCTGCCTTATCGATTCGCCCGGATTCGATGACGCGGATATGAAGGACACCGAGATCTTGAAAGAGATTGCTTCAGGTCTTGATCATATGAACCGGAAAAATTTGCAACTCACGGGTTTGATCTATTTCCACAATATCAGCCATGTGCGTTTTGGGAAAACCGCACTTCGAAATGTCCGATTGTTTCGAGCATTGGTTGGCGATAAAAACATGCAGAACGTCGTCTTAGTCTCGACCAGGTGGGATATAGCCCAGAATGATAATCAAGAGGTGGTCAACCAGCGCATCGCGCAGCTCGAAAGCGAGGAAGACTTTTGGGGTGGGATGATCAGGGCTGGGGCCAGACACGAGAAGCTCCAAAATATCAAGTACGATGGAATGCGAATTTTGGAAGGTCTTCTCAGAAAGCCCACGACCGAAGTACAGTTGCAATCGCAGTTACGTCAAAGTCTTTCGCTCAGCAACACTACAGCCGGGCAGGTACTCCAAGAGGAGCTGAAGAAGATCCAGGATGAACACAAGAAAGAGATTTCTTTCCTCCAAACAGAGATCGAGGAGTCGCGACGAGCAGGGCAGGTTGCTGATGCCGATCTCATGAACAAGGAACGTCAGAAGGTAGAGAAAGAACAGGAGAGACTGCAGCAGGCACTGATCGATTTGAAGAACTACGAAATTGGGCAGAGAGATCACGAGATCGAGATGAGAAACCGTGAGATTGAGATGAAGAACGAAGAGATTAGGGGACTTAAGAAGAAGCTCAGCAACCCTTGCTGTCTAATGTAACTTGAGAACAGCAAGTCTGTGATGGATAGAGGGCACTAGTTTGGAGCCTACTGGTTTAGGGTATCAGTTTGATACTCATGACTTACGGCACCAGTTAAGTATCAGTAATGATATAGCAGCGTTATGATTTCATCAGCAGCTGAGATGATCTGTGCTTCATCCCACGACAGTGACTAGCGTATGATACCGAACACTACACGACTTGCCTTCAGGTCCCTGAGCATGCCATGTAATACTTCGATCGTTACGGAAGAATGTTTGGCGAAGCTTATGTGAGCAGAGTACGTTAGGGAAATCGCGGGCCCGTGACTGGAATTATCTCACGGTATCAAAGCGGCTGAGAAATAGGTAAAGCTGCACGCTTCAATACCCCTCATTGTGAGGTTTACGCCAACATTACCTCCCCGACTTGAAGGGTAGGACACATTCAATGTAACCTGCAGAACCTTGAATTCTCATCACGCCACATAGCACCCGGGGTGGCCTAGAACCGGCCCCATCTGACACTCCTTCAAGTAATTATCATAAGTAGTCATAGTTGTGAATCTACCACATCGATATAAGATTACTGATACTCTAAGTGTCAACCAAGGCACATCATTGGGTCTAGAACGACCTGAAAATACTATCCGGATAGTCTCTGTCCGACTGTATCGGTTGTATAAGTAGTGCCTTGTCAAATGCATCTTCTCGAGAAGCCACATAATTATATGGTATATGGAGAAAGATCGAGAACTGCCCCGCGTCTCATCGCCCCTCATGCAGATGATCGATGATCATCGTGGCTTTAACACCTCACTTATATCTGTTCAACATGACGATGACGCCTGGCAATGAACGATGGAATGAGAGTTACCAGCTTAACTATCGAAAGATGTCAATGCTTGTCGTCCTGGAAATAGCAATGATTCTATTGCTGCTTCATGAGATATAATTATCCGTATGTACTTGAAAATTCCGACCTAACTCAACCCCTTTTCTCTCTGAAATGCACCTCGCTCTACAATCTCACCCTCATCCATTCTATTATTTTCATAGTGTGACAGAGCGAGTGGCTTGGTCACGCACCCAAGCCACTTTGTAGCTTGTGCCACTTCCAAATTTGCGTAGCTTCGCAGATCTTCTAGACTTAGATTCTTCACCTTCAGTACCTTCAGTTCACACACAATACAGCTGGCTGTTTCTCAACCTTCGCGATAGGGCCTTCGGCCCTATCCACCCATCTACCTATTTCAAGGTTTCCTTCGGAGCGTGCGCGTGCGTTGCATGTTAATAGGACTGCTATCTTGTTTTCTTTTCTGCCCGTGCCAAAATTGGTCTACTAACCCGGCACATTTCCACAACGATCTTGTATACTTCCATTGGTAAATCCTTCCTCATCCCTTGGTAGATTAATTCAGATCACGAATCCAGATGCAAAAGTACATGGCATTTTGTGCTCTCGAACATGGTGATCTGATTGGCTACTGTCTGGACTCTATGGTAGACCGGTCGGGGGCTTGCATATAGATTCGATATATTTACGTAGTACTGGCGTAACATGTCGAATTTCACCATGCGAAAGTTTATCCCCAATCCCTGTGCGCAATGTATGCGAGCCATGTAGTCAATGATATCATAAGATTCTCGTCGGACCATTGCAAGTCAATTTTATGATTTTCAATCCACAAGACGCCCAATCAAAGATCATGAGTATTTGTTTATAGCTTAATATCTCCCCCATTTCCCCCCCTTGCACCTCCCTTTTCCGGTTGTCGTTCTGTTATACAACCTATGACGACAATCTAACACAGATATAATGAAGTTCCAAACCCTAATTACTAGTGGGAGCTCTTATCAATACTAGATGCCAGACGAGTCAATAGCAGCGCCTCTCACAAGTCAAACAATTATTTAACTGACTTGCAAGTAACCTTAGCAAGTCAAGTTAAACAAAACTCCCGAAATTACTTATTAAATCAGTTAACAATCCTTTGTTTAATTAATTATTTACAAGTATTTATAAATAATTATAACTATTTTGTAAATAAATTTTTAGTGTTAGTTTTAGTGTTAGTCTTAGTAGTTTAATTACCGAAACTATTAAAAAAGCTGGCTTAGTCATCAGACCCGCTATATTCCACCAATCGGAACCCGTACCTACCACCACCTACTGCCACCACCTACCTACCACCACCACTACCACTACCACTACTACCACCTACCACCTACCACCTACCACCTACCACCTACCACCTACCACCTACCACCTACTACCACCATCACTAACCCAACAACCTTCAACCTTTTAATCATCAATAATCCCGTGCGCTTTACGAAAAGCACCAAACTACTACTTTTAACACTAGTTACGAAACGATCTAATAACCTGTTTTTAAAGTTTGTTAAAGTCAATAAAGCGATCTAGCGACTTTAACCGACCATACACTTTAATAAATTAAATAAATAACTTAAGTCAAGTTAAACAACAAGATCGGCTAAATTAATCAAACAACCGGTTTTAGGGCCTCAAATCAGTCAAATATAGTCAATAGCCGATTGTTTGACTTGTTTAACTTGTGAGAAGCGCTGGTCAATAGTTACCACGTACCACTCCAAGCGAACCATTTGTCTTGAAGCGGGAACACCAGTGTCATAACAGATCGGTGCGGTACGAATAAGAACTAGGTAATGTCATCATATTTATTTGAACCTCTGGTTATCATCCTTACCCCTAGAATCGCTCGGTTAAGTGATCATATAATGGTGGCCTTGGCCTACCTTGGATATGTCGCTCTGGGTATCTATGTTTAACGCTTAAATACTAGTCCTACGTTCGTTGTTGATAGTAAGGGCCCGTGCCTTAAGATCTCAATATCGCACGATGCATCACGAAAAGCAAGAAATTCGACATGCCCCTGCGGAGGAAGAATCGAGCATAGAGTTCCCCCAGATGGTAACCCTCACATCTGTCGAAAACAAGGCCCTCTATCGTAAGATAGACTGGCATATCATGCCACTCATGTTTGCAGCCTTTTTCCTCCAATTTTTAGACAAAGCGAATTTGGGATACGCAAACATTATGGGCCTCCAGGAGGACTTGGGTCTGCAGGGCCAGCAATTTAGCTGGTTGGCTACCTCATTTTTCATTGCGTATACAATTTCCGAGTTTCCTCAAGGGTGGCTGCTCCAACGATACCCACCCGCTACGGTCTTGGGGGTGAACATAACATTATGGGGAATCTTGGTAGCTTCCACAGCAGCGTGTCATAACTTCGCCGGCGTGCTTATCGTGCGAATTCTGCAGGGGGCTGTCGAGGCTGTCATCACTCCATCTTTGATTCTTATAACATGCCAGTGGTACAAGCGTCGCGAGAGCACGCCCAGATACGGCATCTGGTTTTGTGGGGTGGGTGCTGGCCAGATCATTGGCGGGCTTATATCATACGCTGCACAACATGGATCTAGAACAGTGCCTTTCTCTGGTTGGCGCATCATGTTCGTCGCAGTCGGGCTCTTCAATCTCGTCATCGCCACACTCGTTCTCCTACTCTTACCTAACGCCCCCGATACTGCGCCGTGGCTAAGTAAGGAGGAGAAGGCGCATATTCGTGACAGGCTCGCTTTGGATCGCGCCGGAACGGGAATGAAAGCTTTTCAGAAGGCGGCATTGGTGGAAGTCTTCAACGATCTTCACGTCTGGATCCTATTCTTTTTGCAAACCGCCATTGTCATCCCCTCCGGTGTCATCACGACGTTTAGTGCCACGCTTATTGCTGGTTTCGGGTTCGACTCGAAGACTGCTGCTCTTCTTAACGTTCCTTCCGGCGCCGTTTCTATCTTCGCAGTCCTCAGTGCCACCTACGCAATTCTCATCGACTTTCCACGTTGGCTCGGCATCGTGCTCCTAATGGTGCCATCTCTCATTGGCGCCGGCTTGATGTCGTTCTACAGCGACGGTCAGGGTGGTGTCCTTGCAGGCATCTACCTACCCAATTTTTCCATCGCACCGTCGCCCCTTGTGAACGCGCTCGCGGGCACCAATACCAAGGGATATACCAAAAAAGTAGCCGTCAATGCAACTTTGGCAATCGGGGTTGGCATTGCGAATATCATTGGGCTACAGACATTCTTGAGCTGGGAGGCACCAAACTATATCAGCGCCAAGATCGCCTTGTTTGTGGCAAATGGTTCAGTCATAATTCTAGCAATCATACTACGTGTATCCTACGGGTGGAGCAACAGAAAGAAACACCAAAAAAGACGTTCTGAGCCGATTGCTCTGAGCTCTGAGTCCGCGATTCAATATTCCTCTGAACAAATGGATAAAACGACAGATGTGAAGGATAAAGCATTTGTATATATGTACTAGCAGCTAAGGGGCAACCATACAGCTTCCCAAGCCCTATTTCTCCTGGATTTAGATTGAGGGTGAACTTGGGGGCATTTGGCGGAGGACGAAGTCACATCCTTGCTACTAGCGATCACGCGTTGATAGTCCTCGATAGATGACTTTAGGATCGCGGCGAAGGCGGCCGTGTAGAGAAGAAGGGGCCTGAACAATCGCCATCGCGATTGTGGAGCGGTCGTGCTACGAATTGAATGCAATTTTCTTTTCTCGGAGAACATAATCAGTCTTGGAATATTTCTCCGAAGCCTCAAGAAGCAATTGAGAAACACTCTATCTCTCCAAGTTCAACTTTACAAGTAACCAACGTCTCGGCGGTTCTACTGCAGATAGCATGAATTTCCATTATGAAGACCAATCGAATAGCAAAGATATGGTCCGCTGAAGCGGTAGAATTTAAGCGATTGTCACGCTATCTACAATTGCAGGTGCTTTGCGAAGGCCTTGAAGAAAAGAATTATTCAGACGAAGCGAATCATTGATCGATTATCACTTATGTTTCGCCTTTCTATGTTGCATAAGTCATCATGTGTCATCCATTTCGTACTGTGAGACCGACTCTTCCTTCATCATAATTGGTGAGCTGAGTCCCCCCTTTTCTTGACCAATCGGCTAATTTAATTCTATCTTTAGTCTAGCCTAAGCTACTAAGGAATGGGTCTTCATAAGGGGAAGTTAGGTTCACATGTCAAAAGATCTGACTGCACTGCGATCGACTCTTACAAATCAATAGAACATCTACTGAAAATGGAACCCTCTGAAGTTCGAGAGCCTACCCTTATTGTGGGCGCCGGCATCGTTGGACTTACACTCGCTCAAGCACTCAAGAAAGAAGGCATACCTTTCCAGATATACGAACGCGATGAAGCTCCGGACTCTAGGTCTCTTGGATGGGGCATTACTATTCATTGGGCGATGGACGCACTCGAAAGCTGCCTACCTCAAGGGTTGTTCGCGATGTTGGATAGCGTACAAGTTGACCCCGAACTAGGGCGACAAGGTGGGGAAGACAGAATCATCGATATGGAACCAGTCTAACGTATTTTGTAATCGAATAGACAGAGGCCGGTTCTTATTTCTGGATTTGGAAACATTAAGACCACAGTACATCATTCCACCTAGTCCACGCAAGCGAATAAGTCGCGCAAAGTTTCAGGCATTATTGAGACAAGACCTCGATATCACCTGGGGTAAACACCTGTCCTCAATCTCGCCAGACGCAAATGGAGATGGCGTCACTATTACTTTTGCGGACGCGACACAAGCGCACGGCTCGATGCTCGTTTCCGCCGATGGCAGCAATAGTAAAACTCGATCCCTCTTACTTGGTCCGGCCGCAGCGCTACATCGTTTACCCGCTCGCCTTATGGGTGTCACTGTAGACCTTTCGGAGCAGCAGATGCAGCCGCTCCTGTCTATCGATCCGCTTCTCTTCCAAGGGTCGCATCCGCAATCTGGCTACTTCGTGTATTTCTCGGTGCTCTCTACCCCGGATGCGAACGGAAGTGCAGTCCTGGAACGGCCGTATTACCAAGTGCAGATAAATCTCAGCTGGCTTATGAAGACGCCTGAGAACGAGGTCCCGGTATCAAACTCCGAGAGATTGGCGAAGATGAAGGAAATGGCAAGGGCCGACTCTGGATTTCATCCCATTCTCAGGCGCGTTTTTGAAGAGATACCTGGTGGTACTGAAGTGCTCGAAATCAAGCTGGCCGATTGGCCAACTCTCGAATGGGAGGGGAAAGGAAGAGTCACCCTGATAGGTGACGCCGCGCACGCTATGACTATGTGTAATTCTCCCATTCCCGACCTAATCTCGTGCAGACATTAGACGCTAATGATCTTACCTAGACCGTGGCGAGGCTGCGAATCACGGAATCACAGACGCAGCTAGGCTCACAGACCAGCTCAAGCTATGGCATGGTGGCGGGAAGACGCTAGAACTAGCATTGGCAGATTACGAGAGGGAGATGCGTCAACGAACGCGCGAGGCTGTCCTTCTGGGTCGTCAAGCATGTCTGGATGCGCATGATATCACGAACCTAAGGCCGGGGAGCCCGCTTGTGAGCAAGAGGGCCAGGATATTGGAAGATGGTATTCCGATTTCCCCTTCATCATCCGCTTAAGCCGCCAGAGCAAAGCTTCCGTGATACAAGCGGCAACTATACTCAGAATACCGAAGCCAATTGATATATCGCAGTGTATGCAGAGCCCTAATGATCAGGAAAGATGTTGATACTAATGAGACTCTCGAAGTTCTCAGCGGCGAACAGTTTATATGGCCCAGCTCTGAAATAAGTCAACTACTTAGCCAAGTTGTTATGCACAGGCACATAGTTTCTTGTATATGTTAGAGAGCTTATAGAAAATTCGTGGCAACCCAAATCTAAGTATTCAGTGAGAAAATTAATGCCACTGATAAAACCTTCACCCCGCGTTGACCTCGCAGAGACGACATGAAAGCGGCCGAAGCCATGACAGCTGCCTCAGGAGCTGATTTTCTTCCTTGCGAACGGCACTACTTATTTGAGACCAAGGCCACTGTTGAGGACCTACAATTGATTTTGCCTGCATGAATAGCTAGGGCTAGTCGCCGGCCGCATCGCTCTACCAGGCGCAGCT
Organism: Nemania sp. FL0916; assembly: GCA_022578715.1. Lineage (NCBI taxonomy): Eukaryota > Fungi > Ascomycota > Sordariomycetes > Xylariales > Xylariaceae > Nemania > Nemania sp. FL0916. Next base: position 240,937 of record MU390263.1, read on the forward strand.
ATCATCGTCATCGCCCGACAGCGGCGTATGGGACGTCGGTCAACTCTAGAAAAGCGCCAGCGGCAGTACTACGCGACCGATAAGCGTTACTGAGTAGGTATTAATGAGAGATTCGACGCGCTGCGTGACTGTATCGTAGCGTGACATAAGATGAAGTCCCTACGCCGACCGAATCTACCGCGGGGCGCTGTCGTCAATGCGGGCAATAATCAGCGCCAAATGCAGCGGTAGCAGTGGCGGGCCGATGCTATCCCGAGCTAATACAAATGAATCCGAGGTCCTACACGAGGCGTTCGTGCATATCCAAGACTTGGAGGAAGAGAACGAGGTTGTTCTAGGGCATTCGAAGCTGCTTGTGCATCAACTGCGAAATGCCAAGGTCGCTCTGAGGGTGACAGAGCCAAAAAAAAAAAACAGTGCTTGAAAGGAAGAGAAGGAGCCTGGTAGCACCATGATCAGAAAGGAGCGTACGTATACGATTAAATGAAGAAATAGATACCGGTATGTCGACAGAAAAGGGGGAGAGGCACAAGCCACACACAGTGTGGCTTGCGTGTATAAGCCACCCCCTCAGAGATCTGGACAACCTATCTGGGTAAGGTGTACGGAGTATGTACCCCTCCAAACCCCGCCCTCAGCTCTGTAAGTCGAAAATTTTCCGATTTCCGGGTAATGGACGGTTACAGGGCTATTACCTGGAGTATTTATACTCAATCGAGGCCCAGAATGCTATGGTAATTTACGTTCGTAGCTACTTTTACGTTTCAGTTAGTGTTCGATCTAACCTTGAGCATTAAGGTCACTAAGTGCGTTTCGCGTACTGTACGGAGTGTATTGGCTAGAATCAGGCATCAGGCTATGCATGGAAGAGTGTCGTAAAGTCCGATGCCTGATTCTGACCAGCCCCTCCGTATACAGACCGTTCTACTCCGTACATCCCAAACCGATCCCGTGTACTAACTTAGTAGGTAATGATTTCGATAGCGGCCAACAGTGAGACGAAAATATGATGGGAGCCGTGCCGCATAACTGGTGTATGGATAACGGGAGTTAAACGCACAGAGGGCGTACCAGTATCCTGTTTTCTCCACTCTCTAAGCTCTTCTGTAAACACCAAGGCTGTGCGTCAGTAACGCCCGTCGCTGGCACAATGCGGCAGGCAATACAGGCTCTGACCAGCGGGCTGTGAGGTACATAGCCCATTCCAATGAGAAGCTCGGATACCGCACTAGGTACCAGGAATCTGGATTAGGAATTTCCAAGGCTTCAATTATCAAAGATCGTGTCTTAAGAGCGTATGGCGTCGTGGACCAACAGCGAGCCAAACGTGCCTGCTACGAAGGAGGTAAGTATTCGGAATTTGCGCGCACTTGGAACCAGCTCATCGATCGCACACCGAGGAAGAGATCGACGGTCTAGTTAGCCTACCTAGATCGAATACTTTCCTTAGCTGGAGGGCAATACAATGCATGGCGCCAACGAGTCACGTGTAAGTGGTAGTTCTGGTTGTACTGTATTGTAGGTCACAGCACAGGGCCTTGCTGCTTACTTACCAAAGCTCGACCTCGTGGCCCCCGCGCCAAGACCCATTGTCTTGAAGGGCTATAAATAAGAACCTATTAGGGCTACTGTGGTCAGGCATACTAGTCCTAGATAGTAGTAGCGCCGATGACCATAGATCCAGCGCATCGATATTAAGTTACAGCTATCACGGGCCTTGACTACAAAGAACATAAAACCATTCGAAAATACTGAAAAGAGGGTGTGAAGGACAGCAGCTTACATCAGACGAATCAAGCCATGCTCTGAATTGCCAACTGCACTTCTGTGACCCTAGGCTGTCATCGACTCGCCGCAAAGCGGAATTCATCGCGTAACAATGGTAAATTCCGCGTTTACAGAGCTCAGCCCTACCTTCCCATTATATTTTACCCACTCTCGAGTTGATAGCTCGTCCTAGGCTAAACCGTTACGACTAACTCGCAAGCTGTAGCTAGACGCTCACGGGGTCTCGTCGTTCTCTGGTTGACTTAGTCTACGGAGTAGTTCGACTTTTAGATACTTCGTATGAGATATCCGATATACGTAACATTGCGAGAGGACAAGCATAAGAGCAGATAGTGGGGAAGTTCTGCGAAAGGAATATATCAACAACAGCCGCCCATCTTTCAACTCAGCCAGTTTGATGGCGGTGAGCAAGCTTGTGTTCGCAGGCTGATCCCAAACAGGTTAGCTAAGACACCACCCTGTTATTGCACAAAGTGGTTAGGCATCCCAGTATCAAGGACTCAGCCAGGAATGCTAGGGTCAGCCCCCACCGCTGTCCTCGGAGAATTAAAGAAGTGGGCGTCTCAAGCTACTAGATGATGCCAGAAGCCGGTGAATACTCATTTGGAGCAAGCTCCTTGCTCGGGCTCTAGCATCAGGAAAATTACTGAGGATGATTTAGCAACTACATGTGCTTGCTCAGACGGGTAAAATTTTGAAGACTGGGCAGAATCAAATCGGGTTGCTGCTCATTTGGAGCACAGACTCGGTATCATATTCGCTTGCACGTCAAATGAATTGCCGGACCAGCTTTGAAGACCCAGCCTTACATAATTAACTCCTCGGAGTAGCTGACAAGTACATAAAAATAATTAGACCCGAGTCTACCGACTTTAAGCGACCTTAGCTATCCAGAGTCGACAAGTTAGAGGGTCTTTAGGCCGTTGCTTACTTATTTATAGGTACGTTGAACCTCTCAACTATCGCCTAGCAAACAAGTGCCCGAGTCAGCACGAACCACCACATGGCAACTCCCGGCCTTTCGGTAGAACGACTAAGTGCTTAGCGACACACTAACAGGTAGGTTACTGTCTTTTGCAACTGATGTGCCACGCTCTAGCCTAACTTGACGTAAAGCGCGCTACCGATCTTTCGAAAATCTTGGATAAATATGCTCTTTCTCTTCAACGGTTAACTCTGGAATCAAGGATGCGAGCAGGCGCAGCTAGATTGGCTGCCCTATCCAGAGGCAAAACTCCCATCCCCCTTCAGACACGATCACACCGCTACTACAAACAAACTACTCATCTATCCACATGAGTAAGGAGACACAATAATTAGCATATCGTATATGAATATTTGGCTCTGGAAACATAGTGAGACAGAATAAGGCTATGATAATACCATTGCCTCAATGCCTAGGAATCAGCAACCTTGTACTTGGAATAATCCTCCTTTCCTGATACTGACTCATGAGTTGTCTCTTATCACATGCAACGAATAGGTGAGAATGGTCCAAAGTGATCAGGTGTGCTGAAAGTTTTTCAAAATCTGAGCCTGCTCCTTAGAGGGGTGTACATAACAACCGCACACAACAGCCGACGAACCAGGTGCGCCTTAGCTGAATTTAACACCCTACCATCGAGTACATAAGCGTGGTGTATCTACAGCCGAGAAGGGTGCATCAAGGGTTGAGCCGGCTTGCTTATTTTCGCCTTATTATCAGAAGATCTGATAACAAAAAAATTATCAGATCCGTAAGACAGAACCAGCGTACACCGGATCCTGTATGTACCAAGTTGTACATCGCGGATCTGATAACAGGACTTGTCGTTCCCCTGGCGTCAAATTCCACTTAAAACATATGAAAAGCTACATAAGGCTACATTTCAATCTCGAAGTATATGAGTCAGTATACAGTACCATTACAAGTGCCCAGAGTACCACACCGACGCTTCAACCAATAAGAGACGGCCCATCGTCATCTAGGCACCGAACGCATGCTAGATTGTTGGACGTGAAAGTTACAGTCTGCAGTCTCGTCCGTGCTTTCGGAGCCGAAAATAAGCAAGGCCATATGCCAACTCATTGCATAGGACTTTCTTAGATTGTGAGTGATTGATGATGCCGCTGCTCTGTGCTTCTCATCGATCCATCCTGTTGTTACAGTACTTATATAGCGTGTATAAAAGAATGGATCCCTTGAGGCGCCTTGATCTGTATCTCGGTCCCGGATGGTTCAACCCACTTCAACTTGCCTTCTAACTGGAACCCGGGCTGTGATATTTCGTCGGTATACTTAATGCTCGCCCGGTTCTGCTATTGTTCTTCTCCTTTAGCTTTCTCGATTATCTTCTTTCCATTTCGAGTCGCTCCGTAGTCCATCTATCCCTGATTTATCCACTCGATTTGGGTCCTTCCCCCTTTAAATAGTCTTCTACATCCGTCGGCTCACCTTATCTACACGGCACACAAGGTCTTCATAAAGACTACCTGCCTCTCTTACGATAGCGTTACCTATACACGAAGATGTCTTCATCTCGCCGGTATGTTAGTTCTCACGCCTAATTTCACCCTTCTCAGATCATCATTCATACTATCCCTTGCCATGAAGGTCGGGCAAGACCAAATGACCCAATAGACTGAAATGCCTTGGATGAGCCCTAAGAAAACAAACATATCTGAGTCCAAACACAATGAAAACCCCTCGTGTATGATATGAGCATATATTAATATTGCCATTGTAGAACTGGAGCTACTACTTGGAGCACCGCAGCTACAACTGGCTCTTATAGCACTTCGTCTTCCGGCCATGAGGGTTTCACTCCTACGACTTCGTCTTCCGTCCATGAACGCCCTGCACCTGGCAAAGAGTACTACGTACCTGCCAAGCATAAGCAGACAAACAAACACAAAGAAGATCTCATGGGCATTGGAGCACAGTTCCATCATAGAGGTAAGCATTATATTTCTTTTCCAAGATTTGAGGTTAATATATACTGATGGGCATACTCAATGCTCATGTCTTTAGACTTCCAGCCTCGTCGCATCTACAAAACCGATCTTCCATCGAGCGTGAAGTAATTATGAATAGGAGAATCGTGGACAATGGGGGCTCAAGAATTAACTTTCCGCCAAACAAGCTTGATGTGGCTTCAAGACTATCTTATACGTTTGAACACCGTCCGTAGGATGGTAAGGATAATATGTGTGGAGGAGCAGTAATGTTAGCTTTTGATTTGTAGGTACTATCTATGATATCAGCATAATTGAAGCCGCGTATGACCAAGACATATTGTTAGTGTATATCACGGATCTAACTATTTCATATACTTATAGATATACTTATTTAGGAGAGCATTGAGGACGGCTATTTTGATTTCAATGACAAAATTTCATAAAGTCTAATTCTTAGCCGTAAGCTATGTCTCGCCATGAGAGTAAACGAGCGAGTTTTCATGAAGAAATACCTTAATTGGCCATAGAATTCGGACGCGTAAGAAAAATAAATGTAAGACTAAAAGAATTAATTTGCATTACTAACGAGTGGCTACATTAATAGAAGAAAGAAAAGGGGAATAAAAACTTCTACAGCTGAGCCTAATCCACCCCTCACTATCCGATTATAAGCTTTCCGAAGTAATTATTCTTCCAGGTAGATTTTAGATATAAGTGTCAAGAATCTCAATAATTATCGTACCACAAACGGAGCAGCTCAGGCGCCGGAGTATAGGTAGTCCTTTCGTCATAAATATTCACATTCATGAAAGGGTATGAAGAGATTTCTTCTGCAGTGGCGCATAGCAGCGGTTCATTATCCCGATCAGTGTACCACCCGCATTTCGAGTGCTCACGCAACATACTGCCCTGTACCAAGGGGATGTTGAAGTCTGCCGAAGCACCAGTGATCCATTCTTCAAGGGCCCTCATCGAGAAGTTTTCTGATATCCATGGGTCTCCCTCCCTCACTTGGCGATACGTGAGAATTTCGGCCTGCACTGTAGCCCATAGAAGCCCGATATCATCACCCCGGCATGTAAGCTTCAAAGGACCGCCATGGACATATCCGAGCCCATCCGCAATACTGCAAAATGTTGACTCAAAATCTCCAGACTGCATTTGAACATCGACGGAATCTTCGTTAGAATAGCCTGTGCTGTTGTTATCTGAACAGCCATGAGGCTGTAATTGTCCGTGTTTTTCAGCTCGACGTAGAATCTCAGCAAAACAGCGCCAACCAATTTTACAATCGTCAGTCCAATCATCAACCACGGACGCTGGGACTCTCTGCATGAATTCTAAAGGAGACATTTGCACATGATAGCATCTTCCTGATTCGGAAGTCATCAATACATCCTCGACGGATATGTTCGCGGTAAGTGTAGCATCAGCCTCCAGACGGAGCAAACACGCCAACACAGCGATAGCTCCGAACAGAGTTTCCCCAATTACTCCAGAATCCGCTAAGTAGAAGGTAGCCAAAACAAGAGTATGCAAGGGCCCAAGTTTGAGTTCGAGGCCACAATTTGTACAACGGCGAATAAACAGCCCGCTAGTGTCGTTGATGTCCGGAGCGCACGAAGGCCCGTAGATAGTAATGATGCTATGACAAATTGCTTGAACAGCAGTATGACAGAACGGGTGCTTCCATGCATGAGGGATCCGGGGATGGCCTTGGCGAAATAATTCACGGATTTCTGTTGCATCGGGACCCCAACGCCCACAAATATCAATCTCTTCGCCAGGGAATCGGTTTCTAGGACGGAATGAAGAGCTCACGAAATCCGGGCTAACCCGGGTATGTGATTTCAAAATAGTCACTATAAGTGCGTCGAGTATTGTATGCCCGAGGTCATCAATATCATGCCTAAAAGCATATGATGGCTTCATGAGGTAAGACAGCATTTCGAATATCTTGCAGCACTCATGTCCGCCATCTAGAAATGACGCCGCTAGGTGAAAAGGATAAATGTCACTTAGTCCTTTCCCGGGTCTTCCGCTTTGAACGAACAATTTTAATAGGAGCAGGTGATTCCCAGCCATTATAGCAAGTTTCCAAGCTTCGACTTTTAGGGCTTCCGGGTCATTCCTTACAGCATTGACAATGACGTCGTGTGCAAGTGGTAGGTCTTGACATGGCACACCGGTAAAGCTACTATCCTCTATGGACTGCTGGATGTCGCCAATAAAGTCATCAACAGGTTGCTCTACAGATGATTGAGCCGAACTATTGCTATTTGTATCGTCCTGGGTTCTCTCCAAGTGGATCGACCAGCGGCAGAGTCTCGTAGGTGCATTGAGCACGCCCTTCGGGCTGGGAGGTTCAATTGCAGCAGAGCTCAAGGAAATGTCATGCTTTAATGACAGTTCAGGACGTAGAACCGGAATACTGTTCTCTCGTCCGTTGGATTGATTGACATACCAGGTTCTAGCTTTTGAAAACCAGGACAAGTACAAGTCGTGAAAATACGTGATGAATAATCTTTTCGACTCGTTAGTACTGACATATAATCACTCTACACTTCAATAGCAAAGAGCATAAAATTGTATTTGTGACTTACTTCCGCTCTTCTCTGTCCATAGTGACAACAAGCTGCTCAAGTCGCGCCTGTAAAAACAGTGCTGCACGACCCTCTCTAGCCTTCTCATAAACGAGCTGCGTTCTAGGTGAAGGACCGGCGTCTTCACGTCCTGGGGTGATGGGTGTAGGGCTCTCAATATTCATGCCTTTAGGAGTATGCGGCACTTGTCCAAATGGCGATGGTTTGTCGCCAGTTTCGCGGATAGAGGCTACGAAAGCCTCGTACGGGAGATTCCATGATGTGAGACTAAAGTGACGAACTGATTAGAAGAAGGTACGCAGACGGTAAATGCAAGTATAACCCACAGTCCAGGTGTAAGTGTGATAGCGTCAATAGGGCGTTGACGGCTTTGCTCCTTTATATGTCTTATGAGCTTGTCAGGGCGAAGCGGCGCGGTTTGCCCCCCCTCTGTAATGGTGATGTGGGATGTACTTGTGCCGGGTTGCTTTCGTTTCTCTAGCGCGTACATAATATTGTCTTTCGTATCTTTTGTTACATTTTTCTTAATTCCCCAAGCATCGAGATGGGTTCTATACTGTTTGGGACTAGTAAATATCAGTCTTCGGCATATGTGCATGGGAGGCATGATATAAGGAAGCGAAGCAAGAGAATGCTAGCTATGAATGTAAGTTATAGATGACTTACGTCGCGTGGAAAGAATAGTTCGTCTTCATGAACTCGACTACCTGCTTGAGCGTTGTATTCTTGCCTCCATCGCCATAGTTACCCAAGTAGAGCTGGACAATCACCGACTTGAGACATTGCCATCGTTCTGCATAATTGACATCAAAATGCCTGTCTTCATTTGATCGGGGGTATAATCCTGCAGGGATCTGATTCATGGTATCGGTGAATTGATCGTAAGAATCTGAGATGAGGTATCCGAGCGTCTCGAAAAGAAGGGGGGGAGAGAGAAAAGCGAGCGAGAAGCGTTCAATCGCAGAACCAGAGAGTATGAGAACGGGCGGAGGTTGCGGCGGCGAGCGTTACCTACCGACCTAATCCATGCCAATCACTAAAGCAAAGCAAATGCACGCCTAAATTTATAAAGAGGGGCGCTCATTGGATATGAATGCGATTGACAGCTGGTTTTACTCCGCCACTTCCAGTAATACCCCAAGGGGCCTGGCCTCATATGCAGCAGCATTCGGATACTTCAGCCTCCAATGACCGATAGCATCCCACCCGGGCCACCCCAACTCTCCCAGCAGCACATTGCATTCATAATACAACACAAAGCCTGGAATAGTCTGTTGCTATGGAGTCGACAAAATGCCAGTGGCCAATGAACTCGGTTAGGGCCTGACAGGGACCAGGCTATTTATGCAGGCTTTCCCACAGATACCACTTGCAGCTCGGTGGCTTCCGTCTGGCGCAGAGCACAAAAGTCCGTGAACCAATCAAGAGATCAAACAAAATGCCGTTGTCCAATGATTGCAGGTGACCATGCCGTCAGCTCGAAGGAATTGAATATGCAGCTAATTGCGACAAAGCCATGTGCACGTCCGGTATCCGCCATGCATGACACGACCACATCCACAACATACAAACGCATATGAACGAAGAAGGTGATGAGGCGAGGCAAATGTAGCCACGACATTTGTTCAGTACACTGGAAGTCTCTTGGGAGTGGTTAGGCATCTGACTTTCGGTGTGTAGATGGTTACAATAAAACTCATCGTATATCATGTAGATCCATAAGCAAGTCTACATCGGTAGTACTCCTGAGGAGGGTGAACAAGTTGCCCTGTAGGCCCTAGGGATAGACAAATGGTCACTGACCAATTGGCGTTGTGCCGATAGAGTAATAGCACCTACGTAGCCGGCCCTAGGTAGATACCAAACATTATTACATACCGCCGTGGCGAATGCAGGAATTTGTTTCTGTGCATTTATTAGCTAGAGAGCGTCTCATTTTGTCCAGCAGCTTGAAACCGAACCCTAGTGAACGCCCCGGCCGCCATACTCTAGGGTCATATTTGCCTTTGATTCCCGCTGCTGTAGTTTTGAGAGATGGAGGACCGCGGCGATGGCAATATGGCTTAGGATTATCCTGTCCCAAACCTCTTTCCATATATATTTCATGCTTCCCCCCTCATCTTCCTCTCATTTTCTTTCTTCATGTTTCTAAACTGCGCTACCTCCATTACATTCATCAGGTTCTCTGATTTCTTTATCTTCAGTATCTCGTCACTCTATCCGTTATAACCCCTTATTCAAGAATCGTAACGGCGTCTTTATTATACCATCATACCGGCCCCAGTATCCAACAATGTCTACCTCTAGCCGGTATGTCTATCTACCCTCCTATCCTCCTTTGTGAACGGACCATACCCCAGATTCCCTCTCTTCTATAGTACATATTGGTATATCCAAAGCATCCGAAGGCTCTCTTCGTTCCTCACCGAACGGACACAAAATTTTGTATAAATGATAGGTGCATATCTAAACTAAAGTAATGTTTCTTTAGCATTGGGTCTGCGGCATGGAGTGCCGCTGCTACAAATGGCTCTACAATCCATTCATCGTCCTCTCGTGATGGTTTCACTTCGATGGGTTCGTCTTCCAACCATGGACACCAGGTTCCCAACAAGGGACGGAAGCAATCCACTTTTGAGGAGCATAAGAAGCAACAGCAGGACAACCTCTTTGGTATCGGAGCACAATTCAATTCCACAAGGTTAGTAATTGTTTCTTCTAGCACTTGAGTGCAGCAGCCTAAATATATCGCTAAGCTAACAAAAGATCTCCGTTCTCAGATCCTAACCCCAACACAGCTGAACGGACATAAATTTTCGGGTTGGGCATGTCCATGTCGTCTTGATAGAAGGGTTCAAGCTCTATCAAGACAGTTCTGTTTCTCTTAGTTTGCTAGGCAGATTTCATTAGCTCATCAGCTATTAACCAGTCTTTAAATTTTTGAAATGGTGAAATCTCTATGCTGTTTATATTTCTGACAGACTGTTCGGGACCCGGGAGGTAGGCACGCATGCAAGAGAAATTATCGTGTTCATTTGTTATGTAAGAGCCGTAGTGAATGATCACTAGAATAGTGGATAGTCATAGGATAGGTAGACGGCCTTTTCTTCTTCAGGTGGGTGGCCCGATTCGGGGGTCAAAGGATCTCTTAACTTATTACCGAAAAGGGCTAGAAGACTAACATGTATTGTGAGGGCGGTACAACAAGCATTTACAGGAGGCCGTCTACGGTAAGATATGTTCTCTGATGGGCTCCTTATGAGGGCTTCATACCATACCCTACCAGTGCCGGCTTGCCCAAATCTCTCACCTGCCTACTAAAGCAGATCGCATGCTATACTACATAAATATATCACATAGTGAAGTGAAATATGTAGCACAGCAATGAACTGTCAATATATTCATGAAAGTGAGGGAAGAATCCAGCCTGCTATCTATATTATACTAAGTCTCCGAATGACAGAAGGAGCCTGGAGCAACTCAGAGCTTTATAGATCGAAAGCAAAGACTAGAAGCAACTAAAACCCCCTTGCTAATCCACTCGCTCTGCCACACTACCTCCCGGGCTGAAGGTCGCCTCTAGATCTAATTGCGCGCGTTGTAGCTTAACGCATAAGACACTAACCTACGACTCAGGGCCCACATTCATCCGAGGCTTTCGAGTACCAGTGTCGAGAGACAGAAGTCCACGCCTCTCTAGCCCTAATATCGTCTTCTTCGATCGCTACCCTACCCAGCAAGGGTTAGAGAATACTTCACGAATTATTAACACTCAGGTCGTTGCGGTGGCTAGCATTGGCTTTAAAAGAAAATTCATCTGTTTTTGTCTCTTATATTTTCCGCGTAGGCGAGGGGCATGAGCTGTAACCCCATATAGCCCCTATAAACCAAAAGGCCTGCATTGCAGAAGACATCGGTTGCTCCTAATGCACAAGCCGCAGCGATAGTAGCAGGTAAACGAGGCGATAAGCTTCGAACGTTACGACGTGGGCAGGTCTTAGCATCCTATGCTATGCGGCTGGTACGAATAAGAGCACAACTCGCTGTATGCAGCGAGCCGTAGAGCTGCACGTTAGAAAATCAACTTCACTTCCAAGCACAAGTTCCGAGGATGCATTATCATCGGCAGCCCTAGCAGAGTCATATTTAGATATGCGATAAATCCAAATACCCGACTTTCTCTCAGCAACAAGCTGCAGCAATCGACTCCGTTTTGTTGAACTTTTGACAAAGCCGACGCGCATATGGAGCATTCACCCAGGAAGCGCTGTAACTGCTCAGGTGAGATTGCGCCACATAGCAGTGCATTCATTGAAGCTAATCTCCTCGCTTATGTTGTGAAAAACCGCCCACCACCTCTGTATGATGTCCGTAATCTGAGAGGCAGTTCGCTTAACACCTGGCAGTAATACGACCGTCATGCATTATCCCTCGCATGGCTCGACGAAGGGCTGAAGCAATAGCCAGAACGATGGGTTGAGCCATACAGTCTTTTCAGGGTGGGAGATGCCTCAAACACGGCTTTACGTCGTTTAGCAGTCGTACGGAATTCAGGGCCCTAGTACCACCCCTACCCATACTCAGAGATGAGTAATTATATCATTTTGAAGCGTCACTTCCTAAGAATGCTGGCGTAAGAAAGTCGCGAAGTTTATGCAAGAAAGAAGTCGTGGTGCTCGCGCTAGATCGTAGCCATGAAGGCTGGTCGTTATCTAATATTGAGCATACTGTTAGCTTGCGAAGACTCAGCAGTGTCGGCTTGTATATTACACGTAGACTCAACTACTGGTACCATGAGCCTGGCCTATGCCCTTCACCTCGGCCATTAACCATTTTGAACGGGCAACCGGAGTCTCTAAGAATATAATGAATTGGAGCGCTGCACTACTTGCTTTACATGATCGGCTGTGCTGCATCGATAGTTGTGTCGGCACTTGAGCTGCCGACACCGCTGATAAGCGAAGACCCAGTTAGGGCTAGGTGAAGCTGTCGCCTTCCTCACGGAACAAGAGGAAAGAGCATCAGGTGTTGCTGGTTTTCGTGTTGTTAAGTTTCGAACACCGATATGTCTGAATAAAGTAAAAAGACTGTCAAGTCATGCATGAAGCCCTCCGGTATTGAGCTACGTAGCTAAAGATACCTGTTAGCCTGAGAGTGTATATAGTAAGAGTAATCAACAGCGAGATGGAAGAAGATCAGAAACCTTGGCTTAGAATTGTTGCGGGTGTCATAGCGCAGGTGTATGTACCAGAGTACGAGACTAGATACTTTGAGAGTAGAATATAATTGAGTCAGGAATTTGATTGACGACAATAAGTTTTATATCAGAATTATAATACCATACTCGACCGTCTCGGTGTCTCGGTGTCTCGGTGTCTCAGTAATAGCACTGTCACACGTACCAGCTCGGACCAGCAGAGCCATCCAGTCGCTGTAAGCGGGACAGGGATGCGATCCGCGCTCTCACTAAGTATTCAAGGTATTATAATTACGGCGTATAACCGCTGCTTAGCGCATACAAGGCGCTGCGCCCGGTTAGAATATCTGTTCATATGAGTACGTATACGGGTAAGCCATAAGCCACGCGAAATGAGCCTAACCATTCAATCCCGTACGGTATCAATCGTAAAGCTCTTGCCGCAAGACCAGTCAGCCATCTATAACAAGCAAGCAGCGTTGACTCAAGCCATCACGCTGAGAACATGACCGGAGCCAGGCTTATATGAGCTTGGCGCCGGCTCTCGTTAGGTACTACCGCACCAGCTGATTCGGCTGGGTGCGACATTACTTCGGCAGTAAGATGTGCATAACCGTTATCCGTGGTTGCTTTCTGTGCCGGCATCCGAGCTGCCTACAACTATGGACGTCGGTCGGTGTCGGCGGCCACGTGCATGGTGACTATGGCGCTTCATGGAATAGATAGATAGGATCTACTATCTGAACGCGAGGGAAGCATCTCGATGATCTATCTGGGGTGCCTAATGTGCTGCTTATTATTAGATATCGCTGGGTTCGGCTTGAGCGAAGACAAGGATATGGAGCTATGACATCTCCCCATAAGAAGCCAAGTCTAGTTAGACGGATCAACGTCAAGAGCGGTAAAAGGTGGAGCACTTGTGACTTGAGCTTGACTAGACCCGGTAGATAAATATGATTACAGACTAAATCCCGGAAGCCCGGCAAGACTGTCTCAACTGGGTCCTACGCTATCAAGATAGATTGCGTCATATGGCAAAATCCTTCACAGAATCCTCCGCAGATCTCTTACCGGAAACTAGTCGCGTGCATCGAAGCCGTAAGACATATATTCCTCGTGAGCGATCTTGTTTGTAGCAAACAGACTGGCAATTCGTACATTAACGAGGCAATACTGGCAATAGGCAACAACGTAAATCATGATCAATTACATACTGGTTGGGTGGGTATTTTAATGTGCACTGCTCGAATAGATTTTACGGTACTCCGCAGCGTGAAAATATTCCGATAGGTAGATCCACCATCAGCGTATCTCCGAAGAAGTGTAGTTGATGGAATGTCTGCTGTCCAAGTTGGAAAACATTGCAGTTATGATAATAAGTCTATTAATTGAATGACTGGAATTAAAGTCTCTACAGGACACAATTACATCGTCTCAGCAACTTGAATAGAAACTTAGGTAAAAATCTGTATTGAATGTAATAGACTCGGGTCTATGGGCGCAATCACAGATTGGAGACATCCCTACTACGACCTAGCTACTAGGGGGTGTCCACTTATGCATAGATGCGGCATGGTCAGTTTATACCGGGCCACTACTACGTCACCTCAACTTTTTCTTTATGCCTTGTCTCTTTGTATGCCTGGTTAGCCGACGATTGTTGCCCCTCATTGGAGGACTGGAGGTCTAGATGTGCCACAAAGGGGGTCATGTTCTGTGGTCGGAGTCGACGCCGTCATGAAATGACGTCAAAACACGAGCTGCCCCACGGTCTCAGCACGTTTTCTCTGCAGAAGTCCCTCGGCCGGTGCGGTGCGAACTCATAGAAAGGGAAAATCATGGCCCATATTAATCGGCGGAGGCGGATGAGACGATGTTGCCAACATCCAATCATACAATTCTCCCCGCAACCAGGCAACTCGAGGTCTGCACACTTATGCAGATTGAACAGCCCATCTACGCGTAACTAAGAGGCACCCCTGGAAGCCTGCCGGTCAGCCTGAGCCTGATCCTGACGATCCAACGTGTTGATATATCCGCTGTTCTCCGCGTTGGAGTTCTTAATAGACTCTCTCTTATTAAATCCTCTCCTCGCGTGCATTGTCTCTCCTCCACGTTTCGCAACTTCTACTCTCCGCTTCCACCCGAGACCTGCCATCCTCTAGTGCCTCGCTGATGCCCCTAATCATCAAATAATCCATATTACCAGGCAGATCAACCACTTCCCATCCGGTCCTGTGTATGAGCTGAGCGCCTTAGCAACGCCGCAGCCATGTCTACCGGCAATCGCGACTCCCCGACAGGGGATACTATGAGAGAGAAGCCGCTGAGGAAGGACTCGGACCACTCTGACGACGTTTCGCGCACGGAGGTCGAAGATCGCCGCCAGACTCAGGACACAGCGCTCGATGAGAGCCAAAGGAAGCGTTTAGAGGCGTCGGCAAAGCTGGAGAATCCCCTCGCCGGCTACTCACCAGATGAGCTTGCCCGGCGGGGTGAAGATTTCTGCAAGCAGCATGGCCTCACAGATGAGGAAGACATTCGAGCTTTCCGACTAGGAGCTATGATTGCTGGCGACATGAATAAATAGTATGTATTTAATTTTTATCTTAATTGGCTCACAGGGGTACCGTACCACGTGCGCATGCATCATGCCCTCGTATATGCTCATTTAGCCATTGCGCTCCTAAAATGATACCTTATGACTAATTGACTATCACAGCGACACCATTGATGGTCTTACCGACCGCGAGAGAGAAGTCCTAGACAAGGAAATTACCCATAAGTGGTCGAACCCTACGATGCTCTATGCCGTCATCACCATTTGTTCCCTGTGCGCCGCAGTGCAAGGCATGGATGAGACTGTCGTAAACGGAGCCCAAATCTTTTACAAGAAACAATTCCACATCGATGACCCGAACTCGCAGCGAGGTAAGCCGAATTGTTGGTACCCTTCAAACTATACAGTAACCTAACGTGTCGTCTTCAGATTCATGGCTTCTCGGACTTCTGAACGGTAAGACCCGAAAACAACAGCTGTATTAGCGGAATAATTGCTAACTTCCGTCAAGCCGCGCCCTACATCGCCTGCGCATTCGTCGGCTGCTGGCTAACCGAGCCTATGAACAAGCGATTCGGCCGCCGCGGTACTGTTTTCATTTCATGTGTAATCTCAGCCGCTGCTTGCTTCTGGCAAGCGTTTACCAACACCTGGTGGCATATGTTCATTGCTCGCTTCTTCCTCGGTTTTGGTATCGGGCCCAAGTCTGCGACAACCCGTAAGTCTTTCTCTAGTTTCTAATGGGATCGAAATCAAACTGATGTCAACCAAGCCATCTTGGCCGCGGAATGCTCCCCACCAAAGCTTCGAGGCGCTCTCGTGATGCAGTGGCAGATGTGGACTGCGTTCGGCATTTTAGTCGGATATATAGCCGATCTCGCGTTCTACGGAGTTCCGGATCGTGGTATTGACGGCTTGAACTGGCGTTTGATGATGGGTTCCGCTTTGATCCCGGCTGTGATTGTTGTCGCTTTAGTGTTTTTCACCCCCGAGGTTCGTTGTTTTAGATCCCTGTTCCTAGCCGACTTGAAAGTCCTAACATATGTACAGTCTCCTCGATGGTACTTGACTAAGGACAGACACTTGGATGCATACAAGTCGATTGTCAGGCTCCGTTTTGAGAAGGTCCAGGCCGCGCGCGACCTCTTCTACATGGATGTGCTCCTCCAAGTCGAGAGAGAGGCGATGCAGATCAAGCAGAACAAGTTTAAGGAGATCTTCACAATTCGCCGCAACCGTAACGCCGCCATTGCCTCCGAAATTGTCATGTTCATGCAACAATTCTGTGGTGTCAACGCTATCGCATACTACTCTACTCAGATCTTCATCGACAGCGATTTCGGTGACAAGGCTGCGCTGGCTGCATCTCTCGGCTTTGGTGCTGTCAACTTTCTCTTCGCTATCCCGGCTTTCTACACTATTGACACGTTTGGACGAAGGAAACTTCTTCTGACAACGTTTCCCGTGAGTGCTTATCCCCACATCCTGTCAAATTGTCTACTAATACTTTCAATCCAGTTAATGTCTCTCTTCCTGTTTTACACAGGCTTCAGCTTCTACATTCCAAAGGGCACAGCCCGCATTGCGAACGTAGCACTTGGAATATACCTCTTTGGCGTTGTCTATTCACCCGGTGAAGGTCCAGTGCCGTTCACATATAGTGCTGAAGCATATCCGCTATACATCCGTCCTTTCGGCATGTCCTTAGCAACAGCTACGACCT
Organism: Nemania sp. FL0916; assembly: GCA_022578715.1. Lineage (NCBI taxonomy): Eukaryota > Fungi > Ascomycota > Sordariomycetes > Xylariales > Xylariaceae > Nemania > Nemania sp. FL0916. Next base: position 257,745 of record MU390263.1, read on the forward strand.
GGTACGTCCGTCCCCGGATCCCTTCCACATTTAATCTAACCTCCGTTCCAGGTTCTTCAACGCCGTGATCTCCATCACCTGGCCGGCATTAGTGCAGGCATGGACCAACGCCGGTGCATTCTCCTGGTACGCGGCGTGGAACATCGTGGGCTGGGTGCTCGTGCTGCTATTCCTGCCGGAGACCAAGGAGAAGACTCTCGAGGAACTCGACGCCGTCTTCGACGTCCCGTTGCACAGCATCATGCGCTACGGCGTTGCGCAGGCCGGCTACTTCTGGGGCCACGTCATTCTCCGCCGAGACATGCAGGCGCCCGTGGCGCCGACATCCGCCAACACGATTGAGTATACCGAGCACCAGTTCAAGAAGGAGAAGGAGCACAACGCTACCGCTCGCATTTAGCTTCCTGTTTCAACTGTCTTATATATTTATTACACATTGTATAAATTACGGAGGCGGCTGCCTACTAATGACCGAACTGTCTTTATCATGGCGTACGGCGGAATATTTTGGGTTTATTTGCGGAAGATATAGTCGCTCATTCGGGATGTGAGGATACCATCAGTTAAATGTACGACAGTTACGAGAGATGTCTGCTCAAGCTCCGATAATGAAAGGAACTTAAATGATCATAAAACTTCATAGCTCATCATTTTATTATCGTGACCTCATAATCGTGAAAGTGCCTAGCCATTCTGTTGCATCCATTAATTACCCAATATCCATAACCAAAAAACCCAGCCCACCCATCTAGAGAGTGTATAAGCTCAACCCTGTGTGCCAATATTCCAACATTAGAAGTTTTAAAGAACGTGAATCGAACGAGTGAATCCGAAGCCGCAACCCTGAGAAAAGAACCCCAGAAAAGTATTCTCATCCAATCTCCCATCTCATCCAAGCCATATATTGCTCCCAAGTAAGTATAACGTAAGCACCACAGCTCGCAGCCAAATCAGGGATGATAAGTGCGCTCCCTCTCATCGTAGAACGAGACAGCTTTCACCTTCTGCTGCTGCTGTTGCTGCTGCTGGGCGCGGATGACCTCCGACCACGTCGGGCCGCGCTCGTCGGGTTGCTGCTGGGACACCACGAGAGTGCCTGCGCGCGACGTCGTCGGGCTCGGGGGTGCCGTGCTGCCGGTGGATCCCGCGGCGGTGCTGATGCGGTGGTAGTCGCTGGATCGGCGGGACCCCGGAGGCGGACGTCTCTCGAACGATCGGTTCCTCCGTACCGGCTCCCGGTCCCGGTCCCGGTCTCGATCTCTTTTTGTATCCCTCTCTCTGTCTCTATCTCTATCCTTTTCTCTATCCCTGTCCCTGCTCCTGTCTCTCTCCCTATCCCTATCTCTATCATGATCTCTATCTCTCTCAGAAGCCCTCACGCCACGCTCACGATCACGATTATACTCTTTCTCCCTACGTAATCCCCACCACCTCTCCCTCCCACCTCGCTGCCCCTGTTCCTTCTCCTTCTCCTTCCCATTATCCCTATCCTTATCCTCACGTTTCTCCCTCTCCCTCTCATGCTCCTGTCCATAATAACTACTCCTACGATCCGCCGTTCTCCCAGGCCTCGCCACCAGCGCATTCACATTCCCCTGCGTCGGCGCATTCGTCGTCGTAGCTCCAGTCCCAACAGTAGCCGTATCCGAGCCCGTAGAATCTTCTCCATCTCCACTCCCACTCTCACCAAGTTCAAAACGCGTTCGCGCCCGCAGCGTCATAGTAGTGGTGGGGCGAGCCGATGATGTATATGTACCGGTATCTTGACGCGAAGATAATGAAGACGAAGACGCCGGCAAGATGATAACGTCCGACGCGTGTCGTCTATGTCCATGTTCTGAATACAGCGGCCTTGAAGCAGCAGGAGAGTAAGCGTACTGGCGCTGCTGCACGCCCGTAATCGCGCTATCCCGACTACTACTAATACTCATACTACTCGAAGTGCGCGTTCGCGTTCGCGGTGGCTGTGGTGCCGTGATCTGCATCACCCCAGCCCCAACTCCAGATCCAAGTCCGACTAGCGAAGCATTAGACGACGAGGACGAAGGACCGCCACCACCACCAGCAGCACTACGCGGCAACGGCACCGGCGGCGGGGGCAGATGCGGCGCCCTACTACCCCAGCTCGTATTTGTATTCAAATTCATAGGAGGAGCGCCAGCAAACGACCACCGGCGATTCTGCTCCGAGAGCGGCGACGACGACGCGGGATTCAGGTCGCAGAGCAAATCATCCACAGCAGCGGCGAGGAGTTTCCGCGACTTCGCGTCCGGGGCCACGGGCAATAAGTTGCGCGAGAACTGGCGCGGGAGTTTCTCCCCCCTTGTGACTAATCCTCCTCCTCCCATGAACCCCGTAGAAGAGGTTGGCGACGGCGACGGCCATGGCGGCGCGCCGTGCGTAGCAACAGGAGACGAGGGGACAGATGTAGCAGTAGCAGTAGCGGCGAAAGTCCCCGCTGGTCCTCCTGTAATATCTACCGGTACATGGACGTACAAAGCCAGCTCGCGGGCGATTTTATCCAGACGCATGGCCTCTTCGTCCGGGTGCGCGAGGATGCAAATCGTAAAAAACTGCGCGAAGCCGGCGAGTGTGAGGGCCGGGACGGAGGGGCGGGCGCAGGAGCGCGGTCGTGGGCGTAGAGGGGGTTGATGCTGCTGTTGCTGGTGTAGGCTTACGATCGGCGGATGATTTGCCATGGGGCGAAACGTGGTATACGAGCTCGAGCGTGGAAACATGGGCGATGAGGGACTGGATACTAGAGCTGTGGGAGAGGAGGAGATAGATGGCGATGATAAGGGAGAGCTGGGTGGTGGAAACGTCGCTGCAGATGTAGTATGTGGTGGCGGCACGAGATAGTACTCGCAGTCGAGGTCCGTGAAGAAATCGCCGATGCGGTTGTGGTATGTAGCCAGCCCGTTGCTGCCGCTGCTTGTTCCGCTATTGATACTTGGCTCTCGGCGCGGGAGGCCGTGGAAGATATCTACATCGTCTAATGAGTTAGGCAATTAAGTGCAGGAAGACTCAGACTTACCTTCGAAAGGATATATCTCACGCTCGATCCTGAACCGTGAATATAGCAATCCCAGTTTCTCCGGTATGATGACTGCTTCGCCGCGAGGTAGGAATTCTTCTACCTAAACAAGACACGCAGATTAGATCAACATCCGTTTATAGTCCCAAAGCACGATATAATTCCAGAACATGGTGCGTGTAATAAGCAAACCATCGGTCTCATACCAAGTATCTTCCCAACCCCCTGAGCACTTGTTCACACCTCGCCGTCGCGAACCCATTACCATCGAACATGACTCCCCACTCGGGCGTAGGAGGTTCGCTACAGGTACTCATGCTCGACCCGCGGCGATGCATAGCCCAGGGCGCTTTCTTCGGCGACGCCGGTCCAGAGACGGGGCTTTCAACGAGCGTCACGCTATCGCTGAATCTGACCCCGAGTCTCGGCTGGTCGGGCTTCGTAGTTGTAACGACGGCCCCTAGAGACGACGGCGGCAGTGGCATAGAAACCGCGTAAGACGGCGGTGGCGTTGGCGTGCGTGAACATCTATCTTCACTCTCACTATGCGTTGGCTTAACAGTCATATCCGACCGCGAAAGGTTCTTATCCGGGACTTTGCCCCCTCCTCCTCCATCAGAGCCCATCGGGCCGGCACCGTCGCCATCGCCCGCCGGTTTTCGGGGGAGATCGTTCGGGGCGTAGGCACCAAGAACTACCGGTCATATCATCTGCCCGTTAGAATACGAGATGGTGGTGTGGAGCTGCTACTGCTACTGACACTCTCCCGTTGCTTCGGAAAAAGAAGTACTCACATTCCTGCCTGATCACTTTTCTGATCTCATGCACAAGATCCTCGGAAAACTCCCTCGATCCCAAGGCTGGGCGCGGATCCGGCCTCTGCGTCGTCGGGCCGTCTTCTTCTTCTGTAACTGAGCGACTGGGCGAATGCCCGCTCTTCGTGTCATCTCCAAGGACTCCGGCGACGGATGAGGCCGCCGAGGAGACAGACGAGCTCTCAGACCCAGTGACGCTTCCTGTGATAGATCCAGCTACCGAGTGAGCTTTGTGTTGAGGTTTTCCGTTCGTCATTGTCTAGAATCCTGCCTACCATAGGAGGTAGGTAAATCAGCATACTCCGTCCCGTGGCTGCTTACGTGAAAGGGATCAAGTTTCCCAAAGTGGCTTCCTTTTAAATACCTTCAGGCACTAACAAACCCGGAAATCCTGAGTAACCGCTCGCTTCGCTTATGAACGACGGTCTGGGCAGCAACGTGTCGGCAATCACCCCATAGCACCATAGCACCATGATAAGACCATCCATGACTGCAGGCAGCATCTTCCTCGAAGTATCACAGAGCAGAGCCTGACATTAGCGCAGACGTCGTAGCCCGGCCCGAGAACGAATGGCAGAGGTGAGCGAACATCGTTCCCACGGCTGTCACTTATGTCAAGTAGTAGCCGGGCGATGGAAATGCATGTTCGCCTGCACCCTGCCGCTCATAGGAGCATCATCCCTGCCTCTCAAGCTGTCGCGAAAGGCTGTACCACCCTCCTCATGTTGTGTCCGGTTCAGAGCGGCGACTTTAATTCGCGATACTACTACCCGCGTACATCGCTTAGCCGGTGCGCATCTGACATGGCGCCGCAGAACATAATCACCGTTCATTATAGCACCCTTTGAGACGACGCCAAGCTTCAGTGAAACTTCGCGAGGGCACCCGCCACCATAACGTTTATCAGTAGAACGCATCGCATTATCAGCAACTATCATTACATACATCGGTCGCCCCATCTGGTAACCGTGGAAACCCTGGTCGCCTGCGGAAATTTCTCTGATGAAGTACTGAACTTGAGCATCTTGACCATCAAGATGATCTCTGTGATGCGCTTAGCACGGACCGATCGTGCTAGAAACCGCCTGTAAAGAATAAAATTCTCCGCAATATAGTGCTCAAGAGTTCCCCTTCCGCAAATCATTTGCCCCGAAACTTAACTGATGATTGTGAATGCCTAGTCCTCCTGTATGGCACTCAACATCGCGGCACCCCCTGACGTAGGGTTGAGCCCATGCGATCTCCTATCTTACATCTCATCAGGACTATCGGAATCGTGAGGATCCACTGCGTGATCTTGAGCTGCGACCGCGAAATGTTTCCTTGGCACGGCGAATACTTTGCGGTTATCCTTCTCTAGTGTCAGCTTGTCACACCAATAAGACACCTCTGGAATGACTTACGCCTTTGTACCACTTATCACCATGTTTTGATCCTGGATTAGGCTTCTTCGAGCCGCTCGAATTGCTGGTCTTGAGTGATTCCTTCACACCCTGGGAGGCTCGGCTCCTGATCTCTCGTTCAGATAAACGACCAGGCATGAGTTGGCTAGACGGGTTGTAGCTGGCCTGGGCATTTGGGAGTTGGTGGTCTATGCCAGATCCAATGGCCAAACGGCTCAAACGAAGATCAAGGTCAGCGGGCGAGTAACTTGACGATTGAGCAGTAGTACTGTTGCTAACAGGCGCAGAGCTTTGTAGCTGAGAACTCAGTCGCTCTGAATTCGGCATCAGAGGGAAATTGATATATGTTCCCGAGGTTGGAATGCTCTGAGGTTGCAGGCCAGTCATGGTTCCAGTGGCGGTATCAGAGCCAAAGAGGCTCTTGTATTCACCCATACCATTGTCTCGGAGAGCGTATTTCGTGGTGTTCATGGTCGACATAGTATCTTTGGTGCTGCCCTATGATTATATTGTTGTCAGCTACCAGGAACGTTGTATAGTTTGGTTGACATACTTTGCCAGCTTCATCCGGACGCTCGTAACCTTTCAAGCGGTCAATGGCCTTTGAGACGAGCGTCGGCTCACCGTAGGGGTCACCGTAGGGGTCATCAAATTCATATTCACTAGATTCTTTATCTTCGTCTTCATTGGTCTCTTCATCTTCGTTCTCTCCTCCGTAGCCAAATTGCATCAGAGAAGGCATGATCTTAGTCTCGGGGCTCGGAAGGACGCCGCCAGGCTCAGCAGTAGGAACCTCGTCGCCGGCGAACTCCAATCTCCATTCCGTGCATTCAATGCACCACTGAGGCGAGATAGGTTAGCTATTCACTCACAATGTGTTCGATACTGATAATTTGAATTTGCTTACTGGGTCAAGTTCATTACGCTGGGCCTTACTGAAGTGTTCTATTGCCCTGATTCGGTCGCAAGGGCCGCGGCATCGTCTCGATCGCTCATCGGGGTTCTGGCTGTGGTCTTTGCAGCATAGCCCAACATTCTGTGGGGTGACGTCGTTGTGCCGATCCTTTCTCTTCTCCTTATGCCATTTCTGGATCTGGCTCTGAGAAAAAGCAGATGGCGGCTTCTCCTGTCCACATTTTCTACAAAGGAAGCTATATGGCGTGAGAGCCAGTCACATGTCGAAGATCGAAATCATACTTACGCGTGCGGCAGAGGTCCTCCTTGACGCGACAAGGGAGCCATAATTCAACCAGGTATGGCCGGCAGGGCAAGAGTATGTTCCGTGCGCAGCTGGTAGGCAGAGCCTGGAATAGGGCAGGGAACCCTACGATGGCGTCGGCAAGTTAGTAGAAGGCCAGCATCGGCGATTTGGTCAAGCACTAAGACCTAGACAAATATAGAAGAAAAAGATGTATCTGATGGAGTGTAATGTTAAGAATGATTGAATGTGAGAAATGATCTTACGTTGAGAACGATCTCAAGATGGGCTTCAAGGGCATCAGCGAACGTCTCGATAAGACGAAAGTCTCACCAGTGTCGGGGCAGTAGTATGTGCCCTGTCTTGTTGCCTTATTCGCACCTACGGCGAGTCGAATCTGGGATATTTGTTAGCAAGGGAATGGTTTACCCTGTTCGTGCTTCGTGTCTGTTAGGTCATGGTGCTGCAACAGGCATCACGATGAGGGAGAGATCTCAATACGGCGAATTTGGTACTGAGGAATTGAATCGGTTAGGAATAGGAATTAGGTAAGTGAAGAGGATAGTAAATCTAACATACTGAGCTATGAACACTGCTGATTTATTGCTTTGCTCATCCGAGACGTATCCTGAACGAGGGTGGCCGAGATGTAGAAGACTTCAAAGGCTTTTAACTTGGCGATTTGTTTACCTAAGTTGGGAGATTGGGAAAGAGAGGAGATAGAAAAGGTAGGTAGGTAGTATTGTAGCAGAGACATATAAATTAGGTAAATAGGAGAGAGCGCCTAAGGTCCCGTACCCTCTTGTGTGTAGTAGCAAGGCAGAAGGGGCGTCAACAACCAGGCAGCCCTTTCCAACTTCTGTTCAAAGGTTGGGTAATAAGTACCTATGCGGTGCCTGCCCCAGTTGTTATACCTCTCAAATGAGGACCGTACTGCCAAAGTGCCATATATAACTTGAATTTAGGTATGCCTATCTGATATCTGAGCGTCTGCTTAGTATACCTGGTTACTGGGAGAAGTTCGCGGTGTGTGTACCTATGTAGGTAGCATAGTCCATCCATTGAATATCTGTGCCAATTGAGAGTCTGCCGATATGGCTGATTGATTCGCTTAGGGAGTTTCTCGATCATCGGAGTTGAGGCAGCTAGCTAAGTATTCTCGAATAAAATGGCCGTGGACAGGAACCTGTTTGTTTTCTGGCATCCATTGAACTTCATCATACTACTTAATCTAATTTCAACCAATCTGGCAGCTGCTCAGCAGCCCTAGATTCACGGAAATAGATATACTCTTTGTCTATTCTCTTTGGTTCTTATCTCAACTAGGCTGTCACGTAGGCCGTTGTCATATATCCAGATAGTTGCGGATGTTGGGATACGTGTAAGGTGACACAACTTCTATCGTGACTGTGACACAAGTTCTTGTTATGCTGACTAAATAGTTGCACCAGGAAGGTTCATGTTGTCTTACTGCCACTTCATTTCCAACCAATGCCTATCTTTAACGCCGTCATATACGGGCATTGAAAGCTTCATATCTCGCCCGTCATCATCAAAATTTTCGTGCATTGCAGATAGCCTTGTTCGGGTCTAAGTCTCGCGCGAGTGGCCCGTGCCGCTAGGGTAACGAAGCGAGTCAGTCTCGGAGTGCTAATCTAGCTAAAACGGCTAAATCCAGGTTGTCTCACGCGGTCATTAACGAGTCAGCAGCAGCAATGAACAGAGGGCTCTCTTGCAAAACAGTAATGGGAAAGGGGTAGAAAAACAATAGCCAATGCTCGTTACCTATAACTACGGTAAATGCATCTAGTGTTCGGGGAGAAACCTCAGTTCTATGATGATCACTTTGTAGCTTAGGGGTAGCCCAGTTGGTTTCATCGGACAGCGACACGTTTGAGGTTTCTAGGTCGTACCCAGCAGACAATTTCTGACATGGGGCAAGCCGAGTGTATGCCAATGGATCGGGCAGCTATGCTGTCTATTCTAGATAGGTACTGTACATAGTTGGACAGCAACGGCTTCCACGTTGACGGTGGTTAGGATATCAAGCATTGTGCATCGATTACCCCGAACTTCTGTCCCGATATCTAAGACTAAGTACGGAGTACGGAGTATTATTATTGCTACTGCAATCACTGATGCATAATGTGATTTGGCTTATTGAAGTGTCCAGTTCATGCAGGCGCAAGAGGCGGTTCCTGTGTGCTATATCACTATTCAAGGGGGCACCTTGTTTTGAATATTTCTATCTGAGCGGGTAGCAAAACTTTAAGGGGCCCTGGGGACTCTTTATTCCACGTGCTGAAGTCTGATCTCGATAAGAAAGGGGAAAATAGAGAGAAGAAAAGCAATTAGGGTTAGGTTTGCCTATAAATTCTGCGCTATGCCAATCAGCTTAGTCAATGCCATGCGATCAGCGCAACTCCTTGTGCCTCTCCATGCAAGGTTCAGGTACAACTTGAATCTACCCGCTTTGAAGCCTGTAATCTCAATTTGGCAGGGAGCAGATATTGGTTTAACCTCTTTCGGACAGCATGCTGTAATGTCATCACAGACTGAGATTTCTTTCCCCCCGTCCCCTTCGTTCGCCCGCTGGCCTCAAAAGCACCGGCCTACACTTTGCGGATGTATTGTCTGTTTTCGTCCGTCTTGATGGCTTACCACGTCACTATGTGAGGTGTAGCGGTCAGATAGCAGCGGTCAAATGCAGGTGCCGTGAAAGGCAAGCGTTTCCGATAGAGCCAAATAGCGACCTGGCTACCGACTGTCGGTCCTGCACCCCAAACAACTCTTGAGGAGTCGGTTGCCGGATTCAGCCTACGAAGAATGTACAATAGGCGTAGGTACCAAAGGAACATTGGGAAGCATCTATGTACCTACTGTAGGTACACATACCTAGGTATTACGCTGGATGATCCAGATTTTGCTTCTTTAGGAAATACAAGTCATGAGCTCGCATGACGCGCCCAATTAACTCTGCGTTTTTATGGGCCCCCCTTTTTTATCATAATGCTTGTTGTTCATTAATTGGACGGCACTATGGAGCGCAAGTGGCTACCAGAGACATCCATGTACGGTATGGAATACATAAGCAGCACTGAGTGTCAATGAATGCAGAGATACCGTAGTACTAGTACCTCATGCCTCGGCAACAGCAGCAAAACCGCAGATTTTAAGAGGTGAATTTGTGCGCGAATTCGTGTCAATCTGCAGCGCGACCACTCATGCTTCCGACCCCAGAACGACACCAGTTAGGATGCCAAGATACTGTTGCCACAATAAGCAATGAAAAAGAAATAAATGGATACTTAGTGTATGAAGTAAGCCCACGATGTCACATTCGAACATTCAATCCCGAAGCTTTTATACTTCAAGTAGACAGCTTTCAATAGGTGCATAGTGTAAGAAGTATGCGTACTCGGTAACACGTACCTAATGCTCCCTGACCCGAAAGTCTGCAAACGTATGTGTAGCAAGCATTACCTGCATTGGTTCCGTCCAGTGTTCAGCATATGTACTCCGTACATACATGGGCATATGGACTCTTGTCAACAAGCAACCCTAATGGTAGCCTGTATTGCCCGTGGATCCCGAGCCAGCGCGTCGCGGATACGCGGTAGTAGGAGCGGTAGATACCCCAACGTCGTTTGGGCTGACGCACTCTGGAGCCATCGCATTGGTAGAACGCCACTCGCATGTGTTGGCATTGACGAAACGGGTTGATCCACATAACACTTAGCACCCGAAACGGCGACGCGTGAGTTGACCGATGCTTATTCTTGTTCGCGTTTTCTGTCTTGTCGTACTCCGTACTCCGTACCTACCGTACTCCGTAACGCGGTACATACATAACACATCCGTGCTGTAGATCTACTCACACGTGCGATAGCTCAGGGAAGCCCTCGGGTTTGTCCTCGGCTCACATAATAGGGGAACATGATTTTCGAGAGTCTAGCTTATTTCGTAGTGCTTCGTATGATATTTGGGACAACAATCCTGTTGGGCGTGAAGTCGTCTGTTGGTTATCTGGGTGGGAGGCTGATGTGAGCCAGAGTGGCGAGTGTCTGATTTACAATGTATTAATTAATAAGTGTTTTCAGAACTCTTCAAGAGGTAGGTGTCGTAAAATAGTACCTTAGTAGCTATTATAGCCCTCCTATCCCAGCTCCTGTCATGTCTTCACGGGTCCGTGGTAAGTAAAAGCTAACAGCGACCAGCCGACTTCCAACATTGTTTGAAACTCTCGCTGGGGTGACCCTTTAATAAATCAACCATTGAGCTTTCAACTGTTTGGGGAGATAGTTATGAGCAGCTGTATTTCGTACGAAATACGCCTTTCAATGCCGCGCTAGCTCTACCTATGCTACTTACAGTAATAACATCTTACGCAGAGTTCTTACTGGTGCTCTTCTTAGGGCATGAAATGCCTTCTGACGATAAATATCTTCATCTACGGAGTACGTAGTAATTACTCGTATGCGCACAATCTGTGGCTGGTACACAGAAAAATTGCTACCAGCCCCCCATACCTGGCATTTACAAGAATTTAGCTAGCGAGATTAGGGCGACCATTTACTACAATGTACCGTGTACCTACTTCGTAGATACTGTCACAACACATTCGAATAATTTTAGGTCATAGTCTTGACCCACCCGTATGGAACCATTCCACCGCCCCCAAGATTACTTATAATAATATCCGCTAGCCTAGTGCAGAGATTTGCGGAAGTACTTACTCGAGACAGATGTGTACTTTGAGATCTGCAGGAGACGTATGCAAACTTCCTGTACTTGCAGTGATCTTAATGAAATCACCTAGGTACAGTACGTCAGGTACACTAAGAAAGCCCTGTCCATTGCAGGAACCGACGCCTTTTCCTTGGTCGTTCCCTGCTGTTTCTGTAATTATTTGGTACTAGACCAATTAACCCACACCAGAAGCACGGTTCTGCCCTCCCTTTTCGCGCCGGCATCTTTCGTTCTTACCGCACATGGCGTGCTACTGGACGGCAGACCACCAGTAATAGGGCGGTAATGCATGCCTAGCATCAGTGCCTATCACTGGCTACCAGTAAATACCTACGCTGCATGCTCCCCTCACTCTCTCTGTTTCTCATAGACACTCCCGTCCCGACCCTCTGCTCAGTTTCTCCCGAGTTTCCCACAGCATCCTTAGGGAGCTAAGTGGACGATGGCTTGGTAGTTTCTATCTGCCACTCGTTCTTCGAATACAATTCCCAAGAGACTTATCGCAGTGTAGGCAGGCAGCTTGCCTTATTGTTCATCCTACTTTGGCACAGAGCCTTTATTTCTCTCGTTACTCGCTGCATCGTTGAGCGCCAGCCCGGACAGAGCGACATCCATCTAGCACATCACACTATCACGCATAAAGTAACAATGACAAGAACATAAACAATTCCTCACCACAGCTTAAATAGGTACCTAATTCAGAGCAAAAGACGCACTATCTACGCTAGAGACGCTACACCCCAGGGCCAGCACAGGCCATACCAGCCTTCCGCTCCTTTTTCTTCCTCCCCGGCACAATCTCTGCTATCCCGCTAGATTGAATCCAGCCATACTCCCTTTTCGACCAGCATCTAATAGGCCGGTGGGCAAGGTCTTCATTTCCAGAAGCTCGAGGCAATCTGCCAGCTCCCCGGGGACCCGCTGCCCAGCTCTGCGGATCCATCACTTCCCTGGTCATCCTTAATCATTGTTCAAGCTACCCATCCGCTCCTTGATCGTGGCCTAGTTATTTCTTCAATCTTTACTCTCCAACTCATCGTGCCTTACTATTTCCTGATCTTTTGGTGTTTTGACTTCGCCCTTCCATCGGCCCGTACCGTGTCGCCAAACTATCGTCCATCTCGATCCAAGGACTATCCTGGCAACCATCGACCTAGCATCTGCATTACACACCTGCGCCGATTCGAGCCAGACTTGCTCCATGGCTCGAGCGTAAAACACTTAGATTAATCTCGGAATCGCGCTGGAGGAACTGGCCTCGTGGACTTCACGCAAACGGGGCTGACGGCCGAACCTCGACGCTCGTGCAGTCTGGTAACCGCATGTTCGAATTTGTTTGAAGATGACTGTCACACACGATATGGCCCATAGACGGTCTTCAACTCCCCAGGGGAGCGTGCCTATGGCGCTCGGTGATCGCTTCGAAGTTCTGAAAGAGATTGGAGATGGAAGCTTTGGCAGTGTTTCGTTGGCAAGGGTTCGAGCAGCGGGTGCTAATGTTGCGCGTCGCGGTACTGTGGTAGGTACAGAATCCTAGCGTGAGAACCAGCCATGGCTGACCAAGATGTGTTAGATTGCTATCAAGACGATGAAGAAAACCTTCGAGTCCTTCGCCCCCTGTTTAGAATTACGAGAAGTAGTGTTTCTGCGGACGTTACCCCCACACACCCACCTCGTGCCCGCGCTGGACATCTTCCTCGACCCCTACACGAAGAAACTTCATATATGCATGGAGTACATGGAAGGCAATTTGTACCAGCTGATGAAGGCTCGCGATCACAAATGCCTCGACAACGCGAGTGTGAAGAGCATACTATTCCAAATCATGCAGGGACTAGAGCATATCCACGCCCATCATTTTTTTCATCGAGACATCAAACCAGAAAATATTCTTGTCACTACATCTGGCCACCAAGATTCGAGCAACTCGTTCAGGCGATACTCAGCACTCGTGACGCCACCATCAACACCACCAACATACACCGTCAAAATTGCGGATTTCGGTCTGGCGCGCGAAACACACTCTAAGTTACCATACACGACGTATGTATCGACTCGATGGTATCGTGCTCCGGAGGTTCTACTCCGTGCCGGCGAATATTCGGCTCCAGTGGATATTTGGGCTGTGGGCGCTATGGCCGTTGAAGTTGCCACATTGAAGCCTTTATTCCCGGGCGGCAATGAGGTCGACCAAGTCTGGAGAGTTTGCGAGATCATGGGCAGCCCTGGTAACTGGTGCAGCAAAGCTGGTACTCGGGTAGGCGGAGGGGATTGGAAAGACGGCACCAGGCTCGCAAGTAAGCTCGGATTCTCGTTTCCGAAAATGGCTCCACACTCCATGGATACAATTCTTCAATCACCACAGTGGCCGGCTTCATTGAGCCAATTTGTCACTTGGTGTCTTATGTGGGATCCGAAAAATCGGCCAACATCGACCCAGGCACTGGCTCATGAATACTTTGCGGATGCGGTCGATCCCTTGCGGCCGAAGTCTTCGGCCTCGAAAATTCTTGGTCGGAAACACTCTGATATTGCGAGATCTAAAGACTCGAGTTCATTCGCACCGACATCCTCGAAACCTTCATGGTTTAGGAAATCCTTAATCGGCCGGTCCGATATGACAGAGGCAATGCCGGAGGCAGCAACGAAGCATGTCGCGGGCCCAAGGCCATACCCTGTTCAAGCGTCTGTCGTTCCGGAATCTCTCGCGGTCAAACCTCAACCGACTGCAAGCAAGCGCAGTACCTGGACAAACGGACCTTCGAACGTAGCTCCTATGCCAATATTGCCAACTATCCGTCCTATCTCACCACTATCCGATGCGGTCACGGCACAAGCCTCCAACCGTACGCCGGGATATAACCACCCATATGCCAATACTAGCCAGCGCTCAGTTGCAACCGAGAAGACAAGCAAGAAGATCAGTCGCCAACTATCGGTGGCATCCAGCACGAATCATTATGCTGAAATGCATCGTCAACAAGCTGAACGCGCCCTCAATGGAACAGGATTGGCCTCACCACCTAGTGCGCAAAAGGAGAGCTTTTTCTCTCACTTAAGAAAGCGGGCGAGGAGGTTTTCTGGGAGGCATCAAACTCCTGTTTCGCCGTCGTTTGATGATATCGAAGCTCAGGCAGGATGCGGGCCATGGGCAAGCAACAGATCGTCATTTATCGTTGAGCAGAGCCAACCCCCTAGGGATACTTATGAATCACTGGACAAAACTATTAGGGATCCACCCCATGCTGCCGACAGTAGTGCAAGTATTCCAACGCCGCCGGTCCATTCTGCGGCTTCGAATACTCATTTAAAACGACATCATTCATTACCGCATCACCAACCTCGATCGGTAGATAATCTCATTGGGGCTGCGCGCACACCCGGCCCGGTTTCCAGCAGGACTCGGAGGGGTCAAGGCACGCACCCTGTTCAGGGAGACGCATTAGACGAGGAAGAGGAGCTGCTCGACGAGGTTCTGCATTCAACTCATCGAGCTATGAAACGGCTTGAGAAGGACGGAAAATACAATCTCAGACAATCAGCCAGCAATCTGGGTCTGTCGAATCCCTATCCCACTCCTTCCCCATCCGCCAATGGCAACGTAGTCTTATTTGGAGACTCCCACGAGCCAGTCACCCCGAAGCCGCTGGATCTTAAGAGACAGGCTGGGCGGGATGGTGAGCCAAAGTGGCCCACGCCACCCTACGAAGGAAGTGAGTGGGCCTCATCAGCGACGGCGAGTATCTGGGCGGCTGGGAATCGATTTTAAACGGCCGCCGGCTGCCGTGTTGCTAAAATTCAAGCAAATGTTACACAAAAAAAAAGCGTTGCTTGCATCATTGTACCATCGGGCGGTGTTCGGGCATCTATCGTCATCTGGAGAGGGACAGTGGCGCAAATGGTGTACATGGGCATTCACTCGTTTACGAATTTTGTCGATCTTGAGTTGATTTCACAGCCAAAACGAACAACCTAATGTCGAAGTTGGTCGACGTGCATTTTTGTTAGATTCTTCATCGCGATATCGACAAACATAAATACCCTGATACAGCTGAGCTAGCCTCAGCCGCGACTCATACTGCTTTTCGACAATATACTCAATAATACCCCTTATAGATTTGCTTTTTGAGGAAGAAAACTGGGCGCAGACTCGAGCGAGAGGTGGTTTCCTTTGTTCGAGTTGAGGTAACTCGGGTCTGTCGGTTTGTTCTCGCCCCTCAAAGTATATGGTTATCTACATGAATGTATCTCGGGACGTGTATGTCTGGAATTATCTACGGCCGGGACTCGGGACCGCCCTCAAGACTGAAAGCTGTAGGCATGGCAGAAAAGAAGTACATTATATACACATATATACATATGATATCAATTTAGCCCACTGGGTACTTCAGCGAAATCAGACACGCCTATTATCTCTCTTGTCCAAGTTTGCATTCAAATGAGATTAAAGAAGTTGAGTAAGGCAGTCCTGGAGCCAAGGTTAAAGTGAGCCAAAGTATTGGAACGCCTCAAAGATGGATTGCGTATGGTAGCCACGCATCCGATGAAGCACCATGTGGTGGCCTACTTGACATCTATTTTCATCGTTTGCGTTTGCCTTGTGCAGAGTGAGAGTGAGTCTGCTTTGCGCTCCCTACCTACCTTACTTAAGTAGTTAGCACTTGCAGTGGCTACAGGTGCTCGTTGGCAGGGCACGGGCCAGGGTCTCACCCCACTAAGGGCCATGGCGCTTCTGGTTTCGTCTTCAGGCAGCAGAATTAAACAAACTGGCAGCCTGGTGTCTCCAGGCAGCTGAGATCAGGAAGAGGATCCGGTTCTCGTGAGAAGGGCGATGCATTCATATTTCAGACGGCGATCCGGTCGGATTCTCGTCTGCTCGGAGCGGCACAGACAAGAAGAAACTGGTCAGATCCAGGCTGTGCAGAGGCTGATTCATTGTTAGCGCTCCACTCAGACTGCTATTATACAACACTACTCCGTACTTCGTACTTCATACTACAAACTTACAATACATACTACCTACCTACTTACATGCACCATACCGCTAATTCGTCCTGTTACCTATAGCTCTTCTCTCCATCGACGACAGCTGCTGCTACGGTATTAGTCACGTCACGTCGCTGATTTCTCGATCTTACCTCACACTTCACTTCACCTCAACTTACCAAGGACATATATACTCAATTAAGTGTATACCTACTACAAACTCCGATTTCACGCTTCTAAGTGGGTACACCGAACTCGTGCCCCGAACCATCAGCAGCCCGAACAAGCACGGGCACATTTACGCTGAGGCGGATCTGGTCATGAACAAGCCCTGAAGGAATCACAGCGGCCCCAAGAAAGTGGAAAGTGGCAAGTGGCAGCAAACGGCCGTGGCATCGGCACTGGTACCGGCATCGGAATCGGCATCGGCATCGGCATCATGAACCTCAACCTGCCCCTGCGGCCGTCGCAGCAGAGCCAGAGCCAGAGGAACCAGGCGAGCAGGGCGTACTTCACCAATTATACGCCGCCGCCGTCAACCGAGGCTATCAATGGCCCTCTGCGGGAGCCGGCTCGCGAGTTAATGCCCGCCAATGACCGGCTCATCGTTGGCGTCGACTTTGGCACCACCTTCTCAGGGTAGGTCACTGTCCTATAGGCGATTGTGGATAGATGGATGAAGATGATGTTGTAGGGGGCGGCGTGTGTACGTGTGTGTACGTGCGTACAATATGCTGACTGTGAGACGTAGGGTCGCTGCTGTATATACATCTACTCCGGACGATGTCGAGATCATCAAAACCTGGCCGGGGGGCAACGGTATCACGTCGGATAAGGTACCGACCGAGATCTCGTACATCTTCCCCACGGACAGCTCTTCTACTCCCACTTCCGCTCCCACTACTGCTCCTAAACCTGCTCCTGGCGCTACTCTAGCCAGTGCCAGCAGTCTCAGTGTAGCCTCGACCAGCACCAGCGCCAGCAGCAGTAATAAGCCCACCGTGAAATGGGGGTTCCAGTTCAAGCCGGAGGAGTCGCGGCTGCGGTGCATCAAGCTGTTCCTGGACCGGGCGCAGAAGCTGCCGTTCTACGTGTCGTCGCACGAGACGGCGACGCAGCTGCAGGCGTACCGCAAGACCGTGGTCGACGCCGTGGCCGACTACCTGACCGAGATCTACCGCTACACCATGGACACGCTGACGCGCCGCTACGGCGAGTCCTTCATGGCCTCCACCAAGGTCGACTTCGTCCTCACCTGCCCCGCCGTCTGGTCCGACGCCGCCAAGAACACCACCCTCCAGGCCGCCGAGCGCGCCGGCATGGGCTCTCGCTCCGAGATCCAGATGATCAGCGAGCCCGAGGCTGCCGCTGTATACACCCTCAAGGCCATCCAGCCGAATCATTTGAATGTGGGGGATAACTTTGTCGTGTGTGATGCGGGTGGAGGGACGGTTGAGTGAGTATTCTTTTCTGGTTTTTTATATTTCTCTTTTCTCTCCTTCATCTCTCTTTTTTGCTGCTCTTTTAAGGGGCTTATGCAACACATGAATACCAACTGACCAAATGAAACAAAACAGCTTGATCGCTTACAAGGTCATATCATTAAAACCTCTGAGGGTAGAAGAATCAGCCGTGGGCACCGGCGGCCTGTGCGGGAGCGCGTTTCTGAATTACAGGTTCGAGGAGCACGTCCGCAGCCGGCTCGGCCGTGCGCGCTTCGACGAGATGAAGCTCAAGAAGGCGAAGACGTGGCAGATGGGGCTCAAGTATTTCGAGGAGTTTGTCAAGCGGAATTTCAACGAAGATGAGCACCAAGAAGTCAATGTGCCGTAAGTTTTCTTTTTCCTTTTCTTATTCTTGTCTTCTGTCTGTCTTTACAATTCCCCCCCTTACCCGCCATAGATTCCCCGGCCTTCCCGACGACGAGGACGCGCGTCTCGACTCCGGGTTCCTGATCCTATCTTCGGCCGAGATCAAAGACATCTTCGAGCCAGTGGTCAAGGAGGTGTGCGACCTCGTACAAGGACAAGTAGACGGGCTGCGCAGTAAAGGGGGGATCGTGTCGGGGATCGTGCTGGTGGGCGGGTTCGGGCAGAGCGAGTACCTGTACAAGCGGCTGAAGGGGCACTTCACGAGCGGCGCGCCGCCGCCGTACTCGGAGCGGCCCACGCACGCCATGGCGCGCGCCATCGGCGAGAACGGCTCCATCGAGGTCATGCAGCCGCTGTACGCCTGGACCGCCGTCGTGCGCGGCGCCGTGCTGCGCGGCCTCGAGGGTAGTATGGTTATTAGTCGCAAGGCCCGCATGCATTATGGTACTTCGTATGCTACTGTCTATGATGAGGACAAGCATAACGTCAGCGAACGCTACTGGAGCCCGCTGTGGGAGCGCTGGATGGTCAGTGATCGGATGCAGTGGCATATTGCCAAGGTAAGGGATTCTTTACTCCCTTTCCCATTCTCTATTTTCACATGTCATGCCACATTTTATACATTACACATCCCATATGCCGTACATGGCATTTCGCATTTCACATTTTCTATCCATTTTCTAGTCCTCTCGACCTTGATCCCACTAACAACCACCCCCAGGGCGAAGCCATCTCCCCTCTCTCCCCAATCGCGTTCCACTACACGCGCAACTTCCGGCCGGGGCAGTCGCTGGTGGTGACGGACGACCTGATCGCGTGCGACGCGGACGAGCCGCCGGCGGCGTACGGGCGCGAGCTCGTGCACGTGTGCACCTTAGCCACGGACCTCAGCGCCGTGCCGCGCTCGCTCTTCACCCGCCTCACCACCACCCGCGGCGTCGAGTTCGACAACCTCGACTTCACCCTCGAGATGATCGTCGACAGCGCCGGCCTCGGCTTTGAGTTGAAAGTAGATGGTGTTCGCTACGGTCGCGTCGAGGCTGAGTTTCACTAAGTCTCAGTCTGACGCCTACACCTGCTCCTTCGCTGTCGAACGGTGTATTGGTGCTACGACGAGCGTCGAAGTAGTACTACTTGTAGAGACTATGTTAGGATGGGATGTAATTGGGCATAAAACGGAGCGATTCGGAGCGGATCGGAGCGGAGCATATTGGTTGCGCGACGTGAGGGCCAGTTCCAAGGACTTTTCACTAAGATCTGCTTCATATATTACATATATTGAACATTTAGGTGCGCAAAGATTACCAAATATGTCGATGATGACCTGTACTTGGATACGTACACACATATATAGAAGCTGAATAAGATGAAATTATAGTCCAAATCTCTCTCAAACTTTTGTTACGTAGCTCGGCACGGCTCGGTTCGGTTAAAGTATAATAAGGGTTTCGATGGTCACGGCGGCTGAGCGAGTGTATCGTATGGACTCCAGTAACATAGTTGGATGAACTCTCATCAGGGAACGTGACAGATGAGAACTTCGAGGGAGATTGTACTGTTGTATCCCTTGCCGTCGAACCCTTTTCCCGCAGCTCACGCTTTGCCATATCTCCGTCCTTCATCTTGAGACTCCTTACTGTTGCGGTTGTATCATAAGGCGATGACCTAGTAATGAGCTTCGAGACCGCAGACGTGATAGACTGTTCTAAACATCGAGAAAATTTGCTAAAATCTTTGATAGTTGGCTGAGATAGAGACTCTTGTGAACCTATACGCATAAAACGGTTTCTGTTAGCAGACGAATATCCAGGATTATTTGCCTTCGGGCTTGATCTATCATGGTGTTTTGTTGTCCGTTTAAGGGGTTAATATGTGCCCGATATCTCCCCTTCCTTCTATTCTCTATACTATTATTAGCTTGTCAGTCATCACCGTAGTAACCGCCTGGTGTATATCAGACATTGTTGAGCCGAAGCACGTCGAAGGGTGAACACTCCGCTATAGTGTAGTGAAGAGACCATCGCGTCAACTTATTTCGGGACGAGTCAGAGAATGAAGTGCCCGTTGCCATGGGGGTACTAGAAAGCATACTCCGCGGGGATCGGAAGATCGCGGGAGTTCCATTCGAACACTTCTCTTGGCAGTGTTATAAGGGCCCTATTCATGGGCTTCCTGCAGAAGAGTAGAATGGCCCAATACGACGCCCAGGGTGCTAGTCCCATGCATCTCATGTATACAGATGCTTAGAGTCACCGCCCAAAGTTGGCGTCAGCATCAAGACAGACTTGCCCTGGAGACAGTCTGCCTTCGACATTACCAATCTATGCACTAAGCGTTAAGGATAATAATTTGAGCTATTCGATTAGTTCAAGCAACAAGAGGATCCCACACAACACGCGCGGAAAGACGAGCTAGTCGCGGCTAGCCATCATCGATACTAGCTGTTGGTCCTATATGAGTGATATAGGGAGTTCTCAGAGCAGAAATGCGTGTGGCAGAAGGGAGAAAGCAAGCGATGTGACATAGCTTAGATTACCATTCTATTTCCAAGCGTTGCAGTCAGTGCAATGCTGCCACGGCATGTTCAAAATGCTCGCTTACTCCGGTCCGTCGCGGAATAAGTAGGTAAATAGTATAAAAGAAATGCGCGCGTACATATTGTCGACGCCGTCGTCATACATTACGGCAGAACCAACCCCTTATGATAGGCTCGAGTCCGCAAAGTCTAACAGCCAAGTTGACCTAAGGAGTAAACCGTGCCGAACCAGCGAAAGAAACCCGGTGGACTTGCGCTCGCCATGGCGTATCAGACCAAGTATAGGACCGACCGTATTCTCCACTTCGTCCAATAAGACGGGTCAAAAATTGACCTCGTTGCTGCCTAGATACATTTTAAAGAAAAAGAAGGCAACCAAAATGAGGCTGAGAGTTTTTGCACTTTCAAATGAGGCGCGAACCACCACCCCGCCATTCAGGAAACTTACCCCATAACGACGACAACCCCAGGGTAAGTATCTGTCCGTCGCACTAACAAGTAGCCTGCATCAGGACAAGAAGAAAAGAAAAGTAAATAATAAAAAGATAGAAATAAATCCATGTTCTATCCATCTCTATATTTCACGCAATAAACACCCAAAGTGCATTCCGACGCAACGTCGGGTTCTCAACCCGTCTGCACAAACCTTGGCTGATAAGGATGTCGTGCAGCAACAACAGCAATGCTGCAAGGTAGCAAGGGTATACTTACCGCTTTCTTACATTCTGGCTTCTCTAGAGAAACTCGTGCCGAGTCGATTCGAACATTCAATCAATCAAAATAACTCGGCATTACGTTACGGCACGATCTACGTATTTATATAATACATATATATACTACTATAGGTCAGGAAAGTCCCGGTAGTGGACGGGGACGCCGAGGGACAGCCCCTTTATTATATGGCGCGGGCGTGTGTGTGTACCTGATGCAGGCAAAAGAAGGCAACAATCATGTATGTATGAAGGGCGCACCCAGGGAATGACGGTCGCCCTAATGCACTCTGATTGGGCAGTCGTCAAAACTGCACTTTCAAAAACATGACTTACAGTATTTGCCTCTTTTCCAATCACATTTTTTGATCTATCTCTTTGCAGCTAGTCATAGAGTGGAATAGGTAAGTTGATGCGGCGATTTGCCATGTCCGCCTAGCCATTTCGTTCTTTGGTTTGGGTGCCATGCCATGCACTATGCATCCGTACATATACATACCTACGAAGTACACACTTGCTAGCGATGACTCGGCCATCCCAGTGCCGGAATTCTACAAATCTCGGTCTTTTCGATTCCCCAGACACTGAATTTACGACGCTGGAAATTCCTTTCTCATTTATTTAAATAGGAGCCGGAGGGGAAGATGGCTGGAAAGTGTAGCATTCCCCGCTGAGTCGTGCCAAGACAAACCAATCAGTCCGACTTATACGCAAGTGCGAGCACGGGGCTCCGCCACCTAGGCAATAACGAGCGAGCAACACGATAGAAAAGCATGAATTTGCGATGAAGAGAGATTGAGAGAGGAGATGAAGTTTTTGTATTCGGCTATTCAAATTGGAGAGTTGGTATCGCAATCTTCCGATTCTGCCTCATCTGGCATCCAGTCATCCTATTTGGGAACCACGGTATCCGCAGACTGACACATCATAACAGGAAAAGAAAGAACAACCCAAGAAAATTCATTACGTCGTAATCGTTAAGTCGTCATAAAGGCCAAGCATGAGCCAGAAAAAAAGAGACCCTCCAAGAGACCTATCAACTTGATTCTGCGTCTGCATTCCGCGGGAGGAGCCGAGGGATGTAAGCAAGGGATCAGCAAGGGGATACGATCAGATCCTCTCCTATGGGCCGTGGAAGAGCGACAGCAGGCTATCCAAAAGCGGCATGCTCAACGACGCCCGTGACCTGTTTGACCACTCGTCGCTGACACCGACGGATGTGCGTGGGTGGGGCTGCAGAAAAGTGCACTTTGCTTCCCAAGATCGGGCTCCTGCATGCACCAAGATGCAGTTACGTCCGCGACCCAATATTGAGGCTGAGTATGCCTCGTCGATCCCCTCGGTGTCATTGGGCCTCATGACCTCCCTAATTTCGAAGAAAATGCAACTGCTGCTGACCAAGATAGGAAAAAAACATTCATATAACTTCCTTCCCCCCTTCCCCAATGTGCAACCGGATTTCCAACGGACTTGGCCATATCTTGGAAACTGACAAAAATCGCGATTGTGGTGTAAATTGACAACAAGGGTAAAGGCAGGGCGAAGAGATGTCGAGGGAAAAGTGTTGAATTACTCGACAATGATCGGCCCCAATGATGGTAAGAGCCGAAACGTAATGTAATACAAAATGCCATTTGCTGATTACCTCCTCTGTGTCCAGTCCATGTGAGCCTCCGGCGATGGTACGCCGATGGTGGCGCAAAGATAGCCTAACGCGGCAGTCCAGGGATTGCCGCATCCGCGTCAACCACTCGCGCCGTGTTAGCCTAATGCCTTCGACGTTGGCTTGATTCGTACTGGACATGGTATTGATTGTTGTCCCATGGGCTCGTCTGTTGTGAGGGCATCTCGTTAGGCCCCAGTATCCAAGAGCCTTGGTAGACCTCGCTATATTCCGTTGCGTGTCGGTAGGTATAATCTGGTATCAGCCCATGTCTCTGGAGATGGTCGGTAAGATCGAAATCAGGACGCATATCATGTACACTCAATCCACTGATCAAATGCTGATGGATATGTGTCATCCGCTCTTCGAAATTTGATTGAAGGTCTTCTGGGCCTCGAGATTTGAAGGTACGGCTATCACAGAACCAGCACTTGGCTCTTTCAGGGAGAAGTCCCCGAAGATGCACATTGATGATGTGGTTTATCCATCCATAATAATCGTCCAACATAAAGGTCATAGGACAGTAGGTATATCCCACGAACTCGCAGGGTAGAACTCCAGGCTGATCGATGTCTGGCGCGCTGCTCGCCGTTGACAGAGATCTGCCGGAGCGGCCAGAGAAGACGGAGGAACCTCCGTGGGAGCCCACCGACGATGTGCTCTGTTTTCTCGGCATGATTATCATCCAACAGAGGGAACAGAGGGGTCACCAAGGCTTAGGGGAATAATGCTTTGGTACGCTTCGTATGCGGTCACCACCCGGCGCCTCACTGCCCGTTGACAGCGGCTAGGATGCTCTGAGCGAATTTCGGGATATGGGGTATGGGGTATAGGGTATAGACGCCGACACGCAGCGCGACAACGAGTTGCGGAAATTGGGGGCCAAAAACGCGATTCAACTAAACTAGGCCCAGTCGGATATGGCGGTACTATCGCGGTGCCGGAACGTGAATACGCTTCCACCGTTTAGCACGCTCTGGACAATGAAGGGGACAGTTGACAATTGAGAATCCGTCGTCACGGATTGCCGGAAAGACGGATGGGTATCAGTGTATTCGGGTGGAGCGTGGGCAACTCAGGTTAGGTGCGTTACACAACCCCTTGGCAATACTCTGGGAACTTAAACAGCCCCAGCTTCTGGAATGGATTACGGATCCTTCTGAAATCAGATCGAAGATGGAAGATGGAAGGGAAATTTCTAAACAGCTTCAAGGATTCCAGCTTTTCTCCACTTGGGAATTCGAGTCCTTTTGTCAAATGACAAGCGGAAGGCATTCGCGTTTGGGATGATTATAGACGAGGAGTGAGGGGGTCCCCAAAGATTACCAAAGCCAACCACGGTCCTTACTTCAGTGCAGGGATCTCGCAGCGTGGGAGTTCGGTGCCAGCGGGTACCCAACTTCCTGGTATGTTCCAGAGTACACACACACACACACGCGCGCTCACACACACTGCCGAGTTCCAATCCTTATCCAATTGGTATGCCGTCCATCCCACGGCTCTAGACGTATATTGGTGGCCATCCAGCTGCATACACCCAGGCCAGAGAGGCGCTGTCCATAGGCCGGAAGCATCAACTTGGGGTTGAAAGGTCAACAGTCTCTCAGATTGTTGACGCTATGTTCCCGACACGACACGCAACCATGCATCGACACCATTGAGGACTTGGCACGTGGTGGAGATCCCCCTCGCCCGATACTTCTTTCATGGCATCTCAAAGTTCACAATCTACCATTCATTTCCCGGCGCGGTCTCAGGGTGGACGGCCGACCTTCCTCTACCCTGATTATTCCAAATCCAATGTTACCAGGACAATATGTTATCCGAAAAATGAGGCTAGGAGATCGGGAAAAAGAGCATCGTATCGCCTGAGTATAGGAAGAATCAATGCCGTTGGGTTAAGCAGGTGCAACACGACGCAAGTCAGCCAACCTACTGGAACGGAACACTTCCCGCATGTACCGGTCACCTGCACACGGACGAATCGACAAAAGCAATTATGAGCTCGGGCTGAAGGTGCGGTCATTTACGACGAGACGGCGCATACCGTACACCACATACTTAGCAAGTCTTATCCCGACCGTGTTGTGCTCTTTGGCCCTCCAACAACCTCTCCCCGACCGCATGGCTCAACCTCTGGATCCTATCGTTAATATTACTTGCTACTTGAGATTTTCGTCGTTAAGACGATAAGCTCGCGAGGAAGAGTTCCGGCCTTAGAGGATCACGTGTTGGCAACAGAACGAGCCATTGTCCCCAAGTAATATTCGAATTGTCTTGGTCGCGCTGTGCAGGTGGCGGGATTTTATAGGGAAGCCTCTGATACTGTGTGGGCTACGTATTCTAGTGGTATTTCGTCTTTCGCGGTTTGTTGCCCTTCTTGATGATCACAATGTAGATCCTCCATTGATTCTATAGTTGTGCTTGCATGGCGACGACCGGAAGTTCTATGCGCCTTACCACTTCCGATAGTAACCGGTCACTGATCAATTACACGCAATGATGCATAGAGCGGAAAAGAAGTCCCGTTACAGGTTGCCCATCACTGAATTGTTGGCTGACGCAGTCTGAATTCATGAACAAACTGGAGAGGGCTGTTCGGATGAGCCACTGAGGTGTTGTTGCAGTAATCCTTCAGACCAACGTAGCATAGGAGGGTTGTGATCATGGTAGGGAGCTCTAAAAGCATTGGCTGGTTGTCGATCCAACTGGAAAAGCATGCTGCAAACACCCTTGATCGTGTGGAGGGGGGTGCGTGGCGTTCGCAGAGGGGTATGATCAGTGCTTGCAGAGCCGCAAGATTTCCGGGGGATTCGATCGCCCACTTCCTATCCACGGGACCCATGGTCCGTGTTGCTCTGGCCAGCTGTTCGATATCTGCATATTGCATAGTGGCGAGTCTTCATTGGCCACCACTTGCCACATTCCATGTTAGAGTCTGTATGGCTGATTTTCATTTTGTCATCCCATATCCAACTGTGTTAATACAACTGGTGGTGGTTTTAATTCTTTTACATGAGAACGATTAAGTTAAAACTTTTTCATTCAGGACAGCAAAGGACTGTCGCTTTCGCGATCACGTTTCGATACTGGAGGTGTCTGCCGTTTTCATCCCCAGTCTTGATGATGCCCGGAAACGTAATGCAGCGTACTTCTCGGGATGTTAGACTATCTTCGTCTTCCTCCCCAATATGGTCCATGGAATCAGCTTCAAATAATACTCTCTGGTAGGGGAGTATTCTCGGCATTGTTATCTTGAACAAAGCCTTTTGCGCAACTAATAGCCTGGCCAGCGCAATGGAGTTGGCCACAAGAACCCGTAAGGCTTGTTCTCGCATATCAGTCGCTTTTGCATCCGTTATGCTATTTAGGATGCGATTAATCCTGGCTATGACATTTTGTATTACAGCATCAGTCTCTTGTTGCATGTTAGCGCAGTCTTTCCGAAGCATAGACAAAGTCATTGCCCGCCATTCGTTTACAGCTTCAGTGGAACCTGGACCTGGAGTCAGAAGTCGGCTGGAGAGATAGAGCACGATACATACTCAGATGAACTAAATACTTTTCAATCTGGCCAAGCTGCGCTGCCTGTTCCTCGGGTAGGCCAACGAAGTACACGTTGAAAACCATATCCACTAGGATACTTGAAACAATGGATTGCAAAAGTGCTGCTTTGGTCTCGCTAGTAGCGAGCTCCTCATACATAGGCACTAGGTTGCTTAGATCGTCTATGATGACCTGATCCGCTTTATCAAGGTCTATAGTGATAGCGAGTCAGCACGATGTCGGCGGGCGGCGCAACAGGCGTCATACCAAAAGAAGACTTTCTGAAATGTGAAACAGCCCAATTTTGGAGGCCATTTCGGAGTCTCGCAATGCTCTCCCCAAACTCTTCATCACTTGTTTGGTCGCTCTTCTTCGTGTTTGTGCTTACCCACTGCTTAAGCCCCATGATCTGAGCCCGCAATGAACGAACCTCGCTGTCTCTTTCACTCAACTCTGCCTGGAGAAGCTCCCACTGCTCACGGAGCTCTGCTTTCTCAGCCTCCCTCACGTCGACTTCGGTACGGAGCACCCGGAGCTCGGTGTCGACACGGAGAAACTGCTGATTCAAATTCGAATATCTGGTTTGCCAGTAGCTTGCAATCTCGCTTTCGTTCTGCGACAACCTATCCAGCGCACGAGTGAATTCAGCCTCGTTAGCTGTAATCTCGCGTTTCAGCTCCACGATCTTGTCCTGCAGCGTCTTCTCTCGCTCCTTTGCTGCCTGCGGCCCTCCACCATCCTTGCTAGCGGGATTGGCCTGTTCGTGCGAAGCATCATTCTCGGCGGGAGATGACGTCGATGTCGATGCCGGGCGGATGAACTGGGCACGGGGAGGAGCTGCGATGATATTGTTACCCCGCGACGAGGCTGCAGAGCGAATGGAATGGC
Source organism: Nemania sp. FL0916 (assembly GCA_022578715.1). Classification (NCBI taxonomy): domain Eukaryota; kingdom Fungi; phylum Ascomycota; class Sordariomycetes; order Xylariales; family Xylariaceae; genus Nemania; species Nemania sp. FL0916. The sequence continues at coordinate 285,144 of MU390263.1, forward strand.
CGGCGCTTTTCCGCTTGTCTGATGCGTTCATGGTGTTGAATTGCTCGGCTCGCGCATATATTTGAAGTCGCTGCCTATAAGTAATACCAGGACCGAATAGTACGGCGAGGATCGCTGCATTCTTCCAATGGTCTGGGCTGAGTAAATTTTGCCTATGGTTGTATCATGTCGAACCTGAATAAAGGACATTGAAGAGGTAAGCAGAGAGTGTTGTGTTGGTTCCATGGTGCCGCTCCTTACATTAGGCGGACAGTCGCTATCGCAGTGGAATAACAAGGGTACCGGCCAATCAGAGGCGAGAAGAGCTCTCGCAACGCTGCTCTTTCCAGAGGCTTAAGATTGCCTAATACGGCCTGTTCCCAACGGAAGTAACAGTCGAGGCTGATACGTGCGTAATTGCTTAGAGATATGAATTAATTATAGATGACTTATTATAGTAGTAGAAGGATACGATTCGCAACTCAAACGACCGTAAAGAAAATTTTTCATCTGGATATTTCCGTCGTTGTTCATGCCTGAGGTTAAATATCGATTTCAGCCTCGACTTCGTAGGCTTCATCCCCGTCGTCTTGTTTTTTCGCACCCATTTTACAAATCGCAACCTTTTCTATAGGTATATCTTCCATCCATACGTAGTCGTCATATCTCTCCAGGATCTGGCGAGCGTCGATAGTAAGTTTATCGCGATGCCTACCTTTGCCTCCCTTGGAGGCCTTCCTCCCTTTGACATAAATGGTGTTTAGAATTGTAGCGTGCAAAAGCAGAGGCCGATTCTCTTCAACCATGAGGCCAGCTTCTTGGAAGCTTGACCGCAATTTCTCGCAGAATTTGGTCAAAACCCCGTCCGTATCCACGGGCGGAGCGTACAGTACCGAGGCTTTGGCGGCCGATTGCATTGTATGCAGGCCTTTGAGGGTTACCGATAAGCGCGCGGGAAGAGTGCGAAGCGGTTCTACTTCTTGCGTTTCATGCTTAACTTCGGCTGGTGGAATAATGTCCGCTATTATTTGTCGTGGCACAATAGTTTTGAGCAGTTCAACGGCGCTGCTAAGGCCGTCGTTCTTGGGAAAGCTCATTACTCCTAATGTAAGATGCAGGGTTCCAACTGGCCGGACTACAGTGTTCAGAGTTAGCAATCTTGTCTTAAACAAAGTAATCTAAAATGGCCTTGACAGCATGGGTGTTTCTGTATAATGAGAACACGAGGGGAGCTACTTTTCCAGACGTGGCAAATCGGGAGGGAAAAGCAACTCGGAGAATTACTTGCCGGCTTCATCGGGAACATCGAAACTCTCAGGGCTGGTAATATCCGCCCTGAAAGCAGAGACACGAGTAGAAAGCTGTTGGCGAGACTTTGCAGTAATCAACGGTATGCACAAAAAGTGCGTGGGCGATGCTCTTGGTGGCATGTTTGAAAAATTACGGAGGCTGTGCTACTCAATACTTCCAATCGAGCCGCACGGCTAACTATTGATCTGCCAGTTGTCGTGATCGTAGATGAGTCTCGAGGCGTGGTAATTAGTCTTTCGAGGCTTGGTACATCGAGTCCGAGGATCAAGGGGGGAAAATACAAAGCTTTAGTTGTGTTACCGTACCCAAGGAAGGCAAGTAGTAGTTGTACCGTAGTACAAACCAAACAGATTAGGCAGGGGTCAGGCCACAGGGCCAACGCAGGCTCTCCACGCGTGATATAGTTACGCCTCTGGCAGAACGCCCTACACAAACCCACTCTACAAAATTTGATCTCAGGGATCTAGGCCAAATCTGAATTCTTATGGGAATTGTAGACTATTTTCTGGCTTGTTGCCAGACTCTATATAAATAGCGTTACAAAGAGAGGCAGGGGGTGATCGACAGAAGTATGCATCCAAGGCAAACTCGTATAGACGACGTCATATGTTGTCACCAATCAGGAATTAACCATGAATCGAATACCGACGGGCTCGAGCTCTCCTTCTCGACGAAAGAATAATGATGGTCGATCAAGGGCATTCAATAGGCAATAAGCATCGATCCACGTTGCGTTAAAGAGTGCAGTCCGCTCCCAACAGCATCCCCTCTCGATTCACCTTCCAAGACTCAACAACTCCCAACGTAGCAACACCCATATGACGAAGCGGAGCATTTGCAATCTTCCACGTCGTCTTACAAGATGTTGTAGAAACTAAACAACTTCTATCCGATGAAGGGGGCGCCAGAAAGACGCCGGTGCCAGGACGGCAGACAGACTGGATAAAATGGCTAGCTGTCAGCCTGCCGCACGGCATCTCAAACAGCGACCATGTCTACTAAAGCTCTAGCGAGCCCTGTACCATAGGAAGTTTAAGAGAATACGACTAGCCGTAGATGTCGTACGTCCATGGGAGTCCCAGCATCTCGGCCCTCGGACTTCCATCTAATGTATCAGGGTATCAGGCAGCATAATTAAGGATCGAAGAATTTCGTCAACGCTTTCTCCCCTTCGGCATACTCGGCTTTCGCGGCGCTGAGAGTGGTCTTGATACGTGAAAGACAAAGCGCTTCATCCGGCTCAGGAGTACCATCATCATTCTCCTTTTTGCCGTAACGCTGTATCTTTTCACAGCTGTCCTTAACTTTGGTCAGGCCAATCGTAGCCGAAGAACCTTTCAGGAAATGTCCTAGACGGTACAGTTCCTCCAAATCCTTCGAAGCCCTGCAAACGTCGAGCAGGTTAGCGTCCGCTATAACTGGGAAATGTTGTCAGGCGAGCTGCGCCAGATCCCAAAACAATGAGGGGGCAAGAGTGTGCGCCAGTTTTGTGGACATAGTTGAGCCAAATGCTTACAGGGCTGAGTCCATTCTCTCAAATGTTTCTGCAGCTTGCTCGAAGAAGCCGAAGACTATAGATCTGCTGAATTCGCGGTCATCTTCGCTGTCATCCATTTCCAGAATCTGGGAGAATGTGAGGAAGTCGATGGAGTCGCCCAGGTCGGGCAACCCGTGGTCGTCTTTCTTGTAGCCTGTTAGTCGCAACCAGGACTCACAGATACGAATCGCACCTGGCCTGACATACCTGATCTTGACTGGCCATGTCTGCACCGGCTGAAGAAAAATAGACGCTGGCAAAATAAATAAAATTAGAGAGCGGGCAAAAACTTGGGTTAGACTGGCCACGCTACCTATGACTACTAGACGTGTAGGTGAACACGACTGCGTGGTGTGAACCAAATTCACGGGATCGTGGGTAAGAAACAGCCAGGAATAGCAAGGAAGAAGCTGGGGAGGTTTCGTAGAGAGTGTTTAATGAAGAGCAGTAATTGTGTGGGTGGTTCAGAGGTGCTGACAACTATAACCAGTCAGGCCTGCTGTAAATAGCAATGATCAAGAGCACCTGGTGATGTAGTGGAGTGGGGTTTGTTGGCCTGCCTACATCTAAGTCGGTATCGTACGGTATGTGCCCCGTTCTTAATTATTAGGTAGTAGCGGATGGTGGGACAGGAGGAGGGATAGGAAGACAGTAGATGAGGAGAAGGGCCAGTTGGTGGTGGGATACTCAGAAGCTGTACTTAGTGTATATTGACGGTCCAGGCATGCTGATGGGGGCGGTTGCGGACAAGCAGTGCACAGTGTCTGGCGCCTGCTCTCAGTGCTGGGTTCGCTTGCCGGCGCGAATGCCCGACAGAGAGAGATACAGTCCCTCGATGATTAGTAGCTTACGGATGGACGCGAGGAGTGGAGTTGGTGTTGTGCTGAGAAGAGTGTTCAGGTGGTAGACGATGGCTAACAGACCAGGGGAAAGAGTTTATTCCGGACACCTACTGAGTAGGTAACAACCTAATTGCCTAGGAGCAGGGCCAACCGTCGTCGCTGTCACTTACGAGCTGTAAGCTTCGACTTTTTTTTCTGGAGACGAGGTAAAGAAAATTCAGGGTCCCGGGATGGCATCGCTACCTACCTCCCCGAATTGGTATTGTACGGATGTGTGAGGGGAGGACTTTAGCCCCAGAATGAATCTACTGCCTGGGCAGTGGAAGTATTGGTAGGATATTGCCAATTGTGTGTTCTTAGCGGCAGCACTACGTCACAAGTCCCATTGGACTTACCATTTATGGACTAATTAGCATGCACAGGCAGTGATACTAGGTAGTAGCTAGTACACCGGGCTGAGGGGACTTTTTCTTCTTTCTAACCTTATTGATCATATTCTTTTTTTTGTTAAAAATCTACCTGGTCTCGATCAGTGGATATCTGGTTCAGATCCCAGCTACTGATCCCGGTACCACTCATCTCAGGATCCAGAGAGATCCTATGTCATTGATCCCGCGAAAAGCGGTTATATCGCTCGTAGCTGAAATCACAACAGTTATAGTTATATAAGTGAGTACCCAATACTTAGGGCTCGCAACGTGCGCTAAGGTATCTCTCACCTACTTCGTACTTGTTAGGCCTTGTGCACTTCTTTGGTGCCTCTACCTCTTGCATGACCTTATGCTTTGCCTTTGTTACAGTCCCATGGGGGACTAAGGATTGGGCTGGTGGGGTATCAATCAGGTGCATTGGCTTTGATCCTACGGCACCGGGGGCACCAAGTACTACTACTATGTACTACTCACACCACCCACATCATAGCAAAGCAGAAGTGAGGGTATTGGCTTGACCTGAACCACAGTAGCACCCCATTCGCTGCCTGGTTCAGCAGCCACCGAATCTTTCTGGAAGTTCGCATCGACTTATTCCATAATACTTCGTCATGTCTGCTAGCTCAAGCTTCAAACATCTCTATCTCGATTCGAAAGGCTATACTCCGTATCTCAGCCGCTAGTCCTACGAGTACTATTCCACTTTAGCCCTGATCAACCTAGAAGCACTTGGCATCACGGGAAGAATATAGATACATCGTTATTCTGCAATTTCTAAAGAGACAACTCGAAAGATAAATTTTTCATCGTTTTACTTCTTTCCCCCTCCCCTTGTGCGCTTGTGAGTTTTCAATACGATGAGTATTTGTGCAGATGTACAACCACTCTAGGTCAATCACAACTTGAAGGACCACACGAGCTGAAAATATATTAAGTATGTCACTAATGGTACAGTTGCACGGTATTCATGACTTACATATGTATTTATATTCAAGCAACTAAAATCATGCGCACCGAATCCAGCTGAGCCCAAGTGCTCAAATGCCTACTTAGTGTGAATTCATTTCATCATGTTACCCAGTCGTCTGCCTTCTCTCTATTAGGGGTCGTTGAGTCAGGTCTACGCTACGTACATGGTAGGTAGATACCTAGCAGTTACCTATCAAGTAAGGGTCCAACATTAGCCAATCATCGCAGAGAACACGCGATAACTTCTAGGCACAATGACACCCAAACCGCTTAGCTTACCAGCCCAGATGCAATCCATGCAGGGTCTTCCAACCCGTAAGAGGCAATCCCGCACTTAGGCTCTGCTTGGGCCATCTGTGCTGCCCGCGCAACTTTATCTTAATGGGATCTACCATGAGTAGACGACAGTATACATGTGGACACACTACGCTCAGATTCACGCGTTGTTTTTATGTGTCACTCGCCGATAACAGCCAGGTACACCCCACCCCAAGTAAGCCATCTGAGGTACTCTCAAAAAGACTTTACAGAAAAAATACAGAAGCTGACCTCAATGGCGTGTCATCATGTTCAATGTGGGGGCACTAGGCTCGTGCAAGACATACGTCATTCTTGGCAGGATGTTTTTAAGTAGGCACGCATTCTTTTACTCCCTCTGTCAAAGTTAGGAGCGGGGGAAGAAGCCTCCGAATTCTTTCCGATGTACCTAGTTGAAACAAATATGCGGCAAAGGCTTGACCACGGCGAATTATAACTCGTGAGTTAAGGCCAGAATAAGCAGCCAGGGAGTAACAACAAAAAACAAGACGCATGAAGTTGGACCAATGTTGGGGTGAGAAATAAGGGATATCAAAAAAGAATCTAAGAAAAAAAAATAAAAAAAATTTAACCCCTCCATCCAGCTGCCCTTACCCCCCACCTCTATCATCATCCTCTGGAAATTAGTCGGCTATCGGCATCTCATCAGCGATCCTCTGAGTTCCCTAGATGGAAGGTAGGTAGGTATGAATGCCTCCCGTAGACAGAGTCCACCGACTTATATCAAAATCCCTCCTATACCGGTGGCATCCCATGTGTCTAAGCCACAGCTGGATCTACCCCTGATGTCTGGCTGCAGACACTACACTACCTGGCCGACGGGCTAATTATCACAGCTTCACCAGAAAGAGAGCGTTGTGGGATTGCGCTACCGCAAGGCCGTCTGACGATCCGATCGTCTGGTCAGGTCAGGGAAACCCGAGCGCTATTATCTGACTTGGTGGGAAGGGCACTGAGGAGGGCGCCTTCGCGGCCACGAGGAACCTGCTGCAGCGGCGGAATAGCCCTGCATAATCAAGATGTAAACCCTGTCTGGAGCTGTAATTCTTGTGGTCTACCGTAGTGTTTGTGTACGACCTATACCGAAATTGGCTGCATTGCGTGCCCCGCAACCTGTCTGCAGAGAGAAGGCCTCGAGTCTTCGGTAAGTGGGCCTCTCACGTCAGCCGGCCGGCGTGAAAGGGCAGCTCAATCTACTGGGTAATTAACATTGATACGGTAAGTACGGATACGGTAGTTGACTAGATTCCATATTAATCCTTTTAGTTTTAGTACTCGCTGATTAACCGTATCTGAAAATATAAACATGCGGTGTATATAGCAGAGGTACAGACCTTGTCAGCCAAGAAGTCGGCTTGCCTACCCATCCGGGTCGTTACACGGGGCCGTCGCGTGCTCCCCACGCAAAGCGCCATCGCCGTTGTATGTACTGTCCCAAAACTTCACTAGGCCATATGTATGAGGCCGGAATGCCGAATAGTCCCACTCTATGCTGTACTACGCATAGTATCATAAAATTCATGCGCTCCAAAGCCCTACAAAAGTACTTTGGACGCTACGCTGAGAAGCCAGGCAGCATCTTGCCAACCCGTGCCCTCTTCTCCCTTTGGTGGTGGGACTCGTGATTCCGGCAGTGTCGAGAAACCTTCAAAATCCATGGTGCTCGCACTGCGCGGATGACTCTCGGTCTCACCGTCCGTCACCCCACCGTCGCCGGTATCTGAATCCTCATCATTTTCCTCGACTGCGAAGAGTGACCACATCCAGGCTCCTACTCCGTTACTTCGTCTCGTGACTAGTCTCCGAATGGTCGCTTCGTCTGCCTGGGTCGTGTCCGACTCAATTGCTTCTAATTTCTCATCTAGGCCCACAAAATCTGGTCCCGGGATGTCCTCTTCGGTGGTTTGCTGACCGAAATAGCCGTCCTGAGTAACACGCTCCAGCGGCGTTCTCATTCGACTTCGACTCCCGACCCTACTTTGTGAACGGCTTCCATAACGGCTCCCGGGTGAAAGGAAATCTTCCTCAAACTCGACCGCGCTGCCTCGTCGGCTGTTCCGTGCACTGGCGAGCTGCTTCTCCCGGGCAAGCTCTCGCTCATATGCTTCTTCTTCCGCATCCCGCATCCCTGTGAGACTGGTTGAGCTAGCTCTCGATGCAAGCCATGCCTGGCCCTTCGATTCGCGGGTCTCCGAACTGATCAAGGCGCCAGTCCGCAGCATCCAATCGCTGTCCCTTCGCTGATCTTCGCCATAACGATGGTGGGGGAGAGGCGAGAAACCGGCCACAGCATGGCGGCTCCCCTTGCGTCCGTGAAGCTGAGTTGCGGACTTGCTCTTGGCTAAGACAGTCGCAGAGTCGGGGACTGATGCTCGTCGGCGAGGTGAATTGGAGCGCGTATGTGGGGGCGACTGAAGGAGTCGAGGAGTAGTTGGAGCAGACTTTCCCTGGAGATATGAGAGGTTATGATGGACTGGAGGGGCAATGAAGTCGGGAAAGTGCTCGGCATCTGCCAAAGGCAGCTTGGTCGTTAGAGGGGCGAGAGAGAGGTAGTTGACGTTGGTAGTCGACCGGTTCTTCTTTCGCGCATGGCCAGCATGCTGTGTGTAGGCGACGTCCATGGCTAAAAGTGTTGATTGAATTGAGGAAGATGGCCAATGAGACGTAGCTGGGCGTAATGATCCCCAAAACCGACAGAAGCGAGCCCGTCGACCGAATCACGAGTTGGGTGTGGCAGACGATTGAGAAAGTTTGGGGCAGTCCGCGATTTCGATGGAGGGCGGAAGTGCAGATCCCTAAAGAGGGATCAGCAGGGAAATACTAGAGCCAGACGAAGTACCTACGTAGGTAGGTTAAGGTTAGGCGAGCTTTAGCTACCTGGAGGAGAAGCTTCCCGAGCTGGAGCTTTGCTAATGTTCCCTTGTCCGTTCTTCTGATCCCTGTCTAATGTACTGTCTACTTATGAATTTACTAGTATAACACCTATATAAAGGTATAACGGCGGTAATAATTCTTAAATTTCAATTGTAAGAAGAGGTATTTTCCTATCTGTTGTATCAGCTAGGTATCTCTAAGTCCCTGTTACCTAGGCTATATCGTAGGTAATACGGAGTAGCGTGCAGCCAGATAGAAGGGCTAGACAAGTCCGTGCATTGCGGTTGCAGTAGGTATTAGACAGTGCTCATCAATCACTAGGCACTGTTTGACCGTTAGGTTTATCATAACGCAGATGGATGTTACGGAGTACTTCGTACAAATGGCACAAATACAGTGTGGTGGTTGGCTACTTCGGGTTTCACGACACGGTAGTACCTGACTCCATATGCAAACCACGACTGTGACTAGGCCGGTTCTATTTCGTAGGCAAATGCTGTAGAAAACACCCACGGAGTTTTAACGATGCGCTAGACACAACCTGGGCACCTGGGCAGTATATCACTGCTGGATACAAGTGGCGTGCCGGATGCAAAAATGCGAAACCTTCGGAATATTCGATATAATGCCTGGAAAACTAATGCCAGCTTCAACGGTGCCGTCATCACATCAGCCTGCTGGGACCCAGCAAAAGATGAGCTTTTATGCACTCTTGGTCCAGACACTGTAGATGGCCGTGTCCGACTGCTCAGAGTTTTGGAGCATGTGAGAGCCTCATCGATAGATATGTAAGTACCATTTCTCAAGTTCCAGATGCACAAAATGAATGTATTTAAGACACGTGTGTCATGAGTGAGGAAACTAACTGGCTCGCAGCGAGGGCCAAGAAATCGCCTCTTGGGATGCTCCCAGTCCGAACCCGGACCTCGCAGTTGACAAGATAGTGAGCCTGCATCACTTTGCCGACAGCTTAACAACATGCTTGGTTTTCGAAGGTGGAGATATCACTGTCGTCCGGGAATCGGAGAACTCATCTCCTTCAGATGGCGTACACATCGAGATCATGGGCTCTATTGACGAGGGCATAACAGCTGCAAGTTGGTCGCCCGATGAGGAGCTTCTGGCGGTTACCACCAAAGCCGACACGGTGATTTTCATGACTCGCGAATTCGATGGTATAACCAATATAAATTTGACGGCAGAAGACCTCAAAGCCTCGAAGCACGTGTCTGTCGGCTGGGGTAAGAAGGAAACACAGTTTCAGGGTAGAGGTGCCAAAGCACTCAGAGACCCAACAATACCTGAAAAAGTAGACCAAGGTGCTATAAGCCCCACAGACGACGGTAAAACTTCCATCAGCTGGAGGGGAGATGGTGCATACGTAGCCATCAGCGCCATTGAGCAGGATATTCGCAGAGTCATCCGGGTATATTCTCGAGATGGTACACTCGATAGTGCCAGTGAGCCGGTCGACCACATCGGCAGCGCGCTGAGCTGGCGTCCCGCCGGAAACTTAATAGCGAGTGTTCAAGGGTTTGAAGATCGAGTGGACGTCATATTCTTCGAGAGAAATGGACTGAGACACGGTCAATTCTCATTAAGATATCCCGAGGGCAAGACAATAATGAAGGATGAAATACAATTATCTTGGAACGCTGACTCAACTGTGCTGGCCGTCACACTCGACGACCGAATCCAACTATGGACGATGGGTAATTATCACTGGTATTTGAAACAAGAAATACTGACCGAGAGCAAAACGACGCAACTCTTGTGGCACCCCGAAAAATCGCTACGGTTCGGTGCTGCTATTGCGGGTAAGTTTGCTGGGTTGCCTATTTAAGATCACTGATCTTAAGACGAGATGTAGGGAAACTCGTACAAGCAGAGTACATTTTCGAAGTAGCTCGCGGCTCACTCACTCCGCCATACGATTATGGCGCTGTTGCTGTCATTGATGGCCAAAACGTCAAAGTTACCCCTTTCCGCACAGCGAATGTGCCACCTCCTATGGCGATGTTCGAAATCCACGTTTCTTCGCCCACCATTGATCTGGCTTTCTCGCCAGCCAATACATTTATGGCGATACTTCACCAGACAGGCGTTTATCTGTATCAGTGGACAACCCAAGAACAGAGATCCCTGCCGCCACGTCTGCTGGGCGCCATCCAGTTTGCCAAGGAACACGCGGGAGAATATCTCCTACCACTTCAAGTTTCGGTAACTGAAACATTTTCTATTCACTGCCTTTGCTTCGGCGAAGAAGGTCCATTGATATTTTCTCAAAGGTTTGATTCATCAAGCGGCGAGTTTTCCGCGGCTACTACCTTGTATGCTGGTTCTATGTTTGGCTTTTCTCGCTTGACGCAAGCCATTTCTGAGGATGTAGTTACTCAAGACGCACTGGGAAGGCTTCATGGGGTTGCCACCCAGGCTGATGAATTGTACTCTGTACGCCATGCTTCTCAACTCCCTTGGAGCGAGATCTTAGACCTGGCTGGCAATGTCATTGCCATTGGACTCTCTCGGAATGGTCAATTATATGCTAATAGCCGTCTCCTACTCAAAAACTGCACTTCCTTCCTAGTTACACCGGCCCATCTGATAATTACCACTACAAATCATCTTCTCAAGTTCATTCACTTGACGGATGTAGACTGTAAGTATTCGGCTACCCGTCACTCTAAGTATTTATTAACCCCCATTAGCTTTAGAAGTTCCTCCGGACGACCCAGAGGCAGATGAAAGATGCCGTAGTATAGAGAGAGGTGCCAAGCTAATCACAGCTATGCCTACGAACATGAGCTTGGTCCTCCAAATGCCGCGAGGCAATCTGGAGACAATATTCCCTCGAGCCATGGTAGTTGCAGGGATCAGGAAACTCATTGAAGGACTTGATTACCAGAAAGCATTTGCCTTCTGTAGAACCCAGCGCGTTGACATGAACATCCTCTACGACCATAAACCAGAGCAATTCTTGGCCAATGTCGGGCTTTTCCTAGAGCAAGTTGGGGACATAGCGAATATAGACCTCTTCCTATCATCTTTACGGTAAGGACTTTTCTGACAGTAGACATGCCGATCACTCATTAACAAGAAACACAGGGACGAAGATGTCACTCAAACTATGTACCGAGACACGAAAGCGCCCAAAGGCTTAATGGCGGTAGAAGAATCGGCCCAGCCAAGCGTTGGTAGTGAAGGTTCTTCTAAGGTTAACGTCATCTGTGATGCTGTGTTATCTCACTTGCAGGCACGGAAGACGAAGGACCATGGGACACTACAGAACATCATCACGGGCCATATTTGCAAGACACCACCCGCCTTTGAGGATGGTCTTCGAGTCGTCGCTACACTCATGAAAGAAGACGATCAGCTTGCTGAGAAGGCTGTCGAGCATATCTGTTTCTTAGCAGATGTCAACACGCTATACGACGAGGCTCTTGGACTCTATCATCTGGATTTAGCCCTCTTAGTGGCACAACAATCGCAGAGAGATCCACGAGAATATCTTCCTTTTATTCAGAACTTGCACTCGCTCCCCAAATTACGCATGAAATTTGCTATCGATGATCATCTCAATCGGCATGAAAAAGCTTTGTCTCACTTAAAGGACATGCATGCGCACCAAGAAGCACAAGACTACACGGCCAAGCACTCACTGTACTCTGCAGCCTTGCAGTTATATCGGTACGACGTGACAAATTTGGCCATTATCAGGGGCTTGTACGCAGCACACCTAGAATCTCGGTCCAAGTACCGCGACGCAGGCCTCACTTACGAATCGTTGAACGATTATGCCGCAGCCACGCGCTGTTATCGCGCGGCCGGCGTTTCCTGCTGGCGCGAGTGTCTCTTCGCCGCACATCAACAAACGCCCGCTCTATCACCCGATGCTCTAACGGAACTCGCGACAACCCTCGCAGAAGCAGTCTACGAAGCCAAAGACTACGCCGCCGCAGCGACAATCCATCTTGAGCACTTAGACTCCCTCGAGGCCGCCATCCCGTGTTTGTGCAAGGGCTACCTCTTCGCAGACGCCATGCGTCTGTGCGTGCAGCACCGCAAACCCTCGCTCCTCGCGACCCTCGTCGACGCAGGCCTCGCAGACACACTAAGCAGCAGCACCGAATTCCTCGCAGATTGCAAAGCCCAGCTCCTAGCCCAAGTCCCGCGGATCGCCGAACTGCGCCATAAAGCCGCCGACGACCCCCTAGGCTTCTACGAAGGCGAACGCGCCGGCGGCGCTGATGTTCCAGACGACGTCTCCGTGGCTGCGTCCTCGCGCGTCACAGCCGGTGGTGGCGCGAGTTTGTTCACGCGGTATACGGGCAAAGGCAATAACAGCGGTAGTGTGGGCACGCTGGGCACGGGAGTGTCGCGCGCCACGAGCAAGAACCGCCGGCGCGAGGAGAAGAAGCGCGCCCGCGGCCGCAAAGGCACGGTCTACGAGGAAGAGTACCTCGTCAACAGCGTGCGGCGGCTCGTCGACCGCGTCGAGGCCGCGCGCCCGGACGTTGCCCGCTTGCTCGCCGCGCTTGTGCGCCGCGCCATGCCTGATCGTGCGCGCGCGCTTGATGGGCTTCTTGGGGAGGTTGTTGGGGCTTGTGAGGGCGCTGCGAGGGAGGTTTTTCCTACTGCGAACGCGAATGTGAAAGCTGGGCAAGGAAATGGAGATGGGGAGGGGAATAGGGATGGAGGGGAAGAAGAGAGCTGGCAGCCTGCTGGCGCGGACGCGGTTCTTGCCGAGACCCTCGAGGCTGCGTGGCGCAAGCAGGATCCGCCTGTTATTGCGCCGTTTGAGAAGATGTCGTTGCTGGGCTGATTCATCATCCTCTATCTCATTTGCTCTGACTTGCTCTTGTCTCAAATCCACTTTTCGTCACTTGCAGTAAGGTCGCGACGAAGGAACCAAAGAAGACGAGGCAAAAAAAGGATTTTTATCCACGTTAGAAGGTTAAGGGGCCAGGGACGTTGGTTGGGATGAGGAGTAAGGCGGGACAAGTAAAAGCAAAGCAAGAAAAGAAGCAAAATAACGTATTCAAATAAAAGCAGTGATTCAACACATAGTTCTTCAAAGCTACTTTTCTGAGAATTTGACATTTAACATTTTATTTTCTCTACTTCGTTTTGGCCACCGCCTGGACCATGTTGCTGATGTGTGTGATATGCAGAGGTATGTATGTATATACAAATATGATACAGATCTTGGGCAAGGGGGAGCTTGACGACCACATAGAGTGTCTAGGAATACCATAAGTAGGTCGGTATACGATAACCCCTATCCTACAGGTATTCCAACCACACCTAGCCACCACTTGCTCCGGACACTCTACTCTCTTCCCCCTCTCTTTCTCTATCTCTATGTAGAAGGCGGCGGAGAAGGTGGCTGTTCTGCGCTCGTAGTCGTAGGGGGCGGAGGAGGGGAAGACACGTCTGTATCTGGTAATTCTGGACTGCTGGACGACGGCGACGGGGGTGGCAGAGGGGCGTTGTTGTTGGCGTTGTTGTTGCCATTGGGAGCGCGGGTAGCGTTGAGGGTGCGTTCGCGGCTGCGGGCGATGACCTCGCCGATCTTCTCGAGCATCTCCAGCGTGAGACGGGGCTTGCCCTTGCGCTTCTTGCGGTCGCGCTCGGCGCGGTGGAACTCCTGGAGCGGGGTGCGCATGGACTCGGCGAGCTTGGCTCTGTCTTTCACGGCCTGCTCCTGGGCCTCGAGCTTCGCGACGTACTCGGGCTCGTGGCGCGTGCGGAAGCGCGAGTACCGGCCGCGCAGCTCGTCGATGACGGCCTCGGGCATGGGCGGGCGCAGCAGCGACGGCACGAACGTCTTCTCCTCGACGTCGATGCGCAGCGTGTCGGCGTCGTAGTCGGGCTTCTCCGGCTCGTCTTTCACCGGCCACGGGATGGAGATGTTCAGGCCCGGCACCACGCGCTGCCACCGCCGCTTTCCCGTCTGGCGGTCGGTCACGGGGTCGCGCGCCTCGATCTTGTTGATGATGACGTCCTCGGTGATGCCGGTGGTCGGGTCGGTGATGGGGTGGACGAGGCGCACGGCCGAGATGGGTATGGACAGCTCGAGACTGATGGCGGCTCCGGGGTTTTCTACGGTGCGGGCAATCTGCATGATGCGGATATTGGTCTGGTGGTTTTCCCTCTCTTGTTAGTCACGAGTTCAGCACAGAAAGGGGTCATACGTCAGGGGGAGGAAAGTAAAGGGAACTGAGCAGAGCACAACTTCAACATAACACAGCCCAAAACAAATCAATACCATACACCACATCACGCCACATACAACACCAGCTCATCTGGCAATATCACACGCACCTTGTTGAGATCAGCCACGGTGACCTCAGCGGCGCGATCATCAATATGCGAGATTTTGCCGATGCGGCCCTTGTCGGGGCCATCGAGGAGCACGACGCGGTCGCCGACGGCCAGACACAGACGAAAGGCGCCGCCGGCCCAGCTGCAACGGGCATTGCGCTGGGCCAGCGACAGCTTGTAGCCCGAAGCATAGCGGCTCTCGCCTATGGAGCCGCGGGCGTCGGCCCAGGGCCCTACGTCGACCCTCGGCGCCAGGGGGCCCATGGCCCAGTCGTCGCGGATGGCCTGCTTCGCCGCCGCCACCTCGTCGCGCGCCATCCGGTGCTGCATCACCTGCTGCGGCATGGTCTCCTTCTTGTCCCGCTTGTACAGCCGCAGCTCCTTCGTCTTCTGCCGCTTCGCCGCCACCCGCTCCGCCGTCGCCACCCGCTTCATGAGCTTCTGCATCTTCCTTCCCAGTCCTCTTCTTCCGCGGCCGCTGCCTCTACCTCCGGCTTTGGCCTCGTGTGCCGCTGTCCCTCTGCCCCTCGGTTGTTTTTCCTCGCTCTCTCCTCCCCTCTCTCGATGTGTGTGGTCGGCGGGTGCGCTCGAGTCTGTTTTGCGTAAATTTTCAATTGGGTGGCCGTCAAATTCGAAAATATCGTATATATGCGCTTGTGAATGTAGAAGGGAGAAATCGCGGGGCTGCTGGAGGGAATAGAAGTTCGGCTCATGTACGTGATAGCTCGTAACGCACCGCACCGTTCCTTCTTGCCCAGCCAAAATTTTGGGAGCTTTGCGAATGGTCGGACTCCACTGGCAATTGACAATTGGCAATGCTAATCCGCCATAATGAACCCCACTAAGCCAATCAGAGACCCCTGGCCTGACCCCAGATTCAGGTACTGCCAGCTGCCAGCTGCCAGCTACTCAGAGGACTGTTAGATCTACAAGGTTAAACAAACCAGCCAGCGTCAATGTCGAAACGTATCCCAAGATGGATATTGAAACGCAATCATGTTGAATACATTTTTATTCATCACTGAGGCGATTTGTCGTGTATTAGAACCCATACCGTCATCGTCTTGCTTGGATCGAGCGTTTATGAGGACACCGAGTGCACGACTACCTTGTAATTCGCCATGCGCGCTCTATTGAATATCTAGTAGCATGGAAGTCATCTGTCCCAATTCGGGCCGTACTCTTTCCTTGGCTCATCGAAGCTAGGACAGCATAGATATGATACAGTGTTTTTACCACCCTGAGGGAGGCTCCATAATGGCTACTCTTGGTTTGGCGTTCTAATACCCCTTGATTCAGCTATCGCACGTGCCTCTCTACTTCTTCTTTTCTTTCTCCGAACTCTTATCGCCCGGCTCGGTGCTGGTACCGTTGGCGCCATCCTTCTTCTCTTTTTCGCTCTTGTCCTTGTCCGCAGAGGCCTCATCTTTCTTCGCCTCCTTCTCTTCTTGTTGTTGTCTATTCTGGATCTTGTTCTCGATAAGGTCGTGGAAGGCGGTGATAGCTCGGATCAGACTGCTGAGATAGATCGCTAATAGTTGGTCGTTCGTCTTGACACTCATGGCGTAACCCAGTTCGCCCACATTGGCACCCTTGGACTCGGCCCCTGGCTTAGGCGTGGAGAGGTTCGGCAGGAGGTTGAATATGTCTTGTAGGTTGCCAAGAACAGCATGGTTCACTGGTAGCTGCTTGTCTTGGACCTTTTGGAGGTAAGTCTGGATCTCGCGCAGTCGCAAATGCAGCCCTTGTAGTGATTGCAGTTGATTTGTGATGCGAGTGGATAATGTGCCTATGGCGACATCGCGGATATCTCTAAGTAGGTGTTCAACACCAATTTCCTCGGCTTCCTCGGCTTCGATCGTGGACGGCGTGTGTACGAATGTTTTCGTTGTAGTTGTACCGTCCTGTGGGAACCTGTTGTCAGCTAGACGCGTCTGCATCGCTGCTAGGAAAGCACCTACGTCTTTGATCTCCTCCACCGCGAAGTATGCATCTGTTGGCACGCCCGACTCCTTAGGCTGGACGTCAATGATGACAAGTAGAGGGTTTGGCGTATATCGCTTGAAGAGCTCGTTGATCTCGAGATCGGATGCGCGGAGTTTGGGTCCGGAGTGGTACCAGCCTATTAACTTCTCCCGTGCATTGACCTTCTTAAACATATCGTTCATGTTCTCGACATAGTTATGATCGAGGAACCAGACCGACGGGTCGTCATTATCTTCCTCGAACGGTACTGCAAACCGATGGAGCATGTCAGCTAACTATAACAAGAAAGCTAAAGTTGTAGGGTGCTGCTATAGCTGACCTGCGAAACTGTTTGATACTCGAACATTCTTTCCGTCGTTCTGGCCCAACAACACACCAACAACCCGCTTCCGTGTTCCTTTGGCCGCCCGGTTGAAATGGTCTACAACGGATAGAAGAACAAGAGGCGCGACAGTGACATTTCTGCTGACGAACGAGAGCGTCTCAGCGGTGGTGGCAGGCATCGTCAAGACGAAAGCCTTTGCGGCGAGGATATTTGAGTGCGTAAGAACTGGGCGGGAAGATCGTTGACGGTAGAAGCGTAAGGATGTGGTGTGATGTGGAAATTGGTGTTTGGCGATGATAGAAGGCTGTAGCTAAGCTGTCTGTCGTAACTGTGAGGCTGCCTTGTTACGAAATCATGGGTAGCAAGGTGCCCCACTTACTTGCCGCCCGGGAGTCGGTACAGTACCTAGGCAGGTACTTGGGCACCTGCGTTGGCCATGTGCGATCGCACTAGCCACAATCTACATCGCAGGATCCAGATGTTTACAGCGTTACTTACCTCTCTGCTCCTTTGATTAGGACCTCTCTTTCCTCTAGTGATCTTAGTATTTAATCCGTTCAAGAGAAACTCTCCTTGAAAGATACGGAATGTGCATTTTCATGCAATATGTTGCATATGTCCGGTTCATGAGAGGCCAACACGGTGTTACAACGACGAGCCAACAATCCGTAGAACTCAGGGGGACAGGCTCTCTATCGTGAACGTCGCCACAGTTCATTTACACATTCGAAACAAGCAATCTTTGGCGAACAGCTAAGACTTGATCGAACCAGTGATCTTGTTCCGAGTCAAATGCGACAGACGAAGGGTAACAACTGATTATGTCTCAGGGTCCGCTCTCAAAGTTCTAGGTGCACTTCAGGAGGATTTGATACAGCAATCAGCACCAAAAGCTTAAGTTTTTATCCAAAGAGGCACCTCGTGCTATCCGGAATTACTTCGTGTAGAAAGTTTGTCATCACGTGGCGCTTTATTAGCAATTACACGAGCTAGGCTGAAATTCTAATACCAGCTAGCTGCCTATGTCCACGAAGCAATAAATGACTCTTAGCGAAGAAATAAATCTTGCCATCTCCAAACAAGACACTGGTAATTATTCCTCAAGCTCAAATTGACAAAGCTCAGGCTCATTCTAGACCGTAATGAAACAACACAAGACATAGCTTTATTATGCGATTATCAACTTGTTCAGCTCGTTTTCGGGTATTGTGGCCTTTTCAAGTGCCTATCGTGTGATACCGGCAAAATTCATCGATTCAATACTGTTAAGCATGACGTTCTGTATACGACAACATGTTTATCTATCGATTCATTATATAAATCAGTTTCAAGGAGTTCATTCTTTAACCACACTACATCATAGTTAAAGCAAGGCGGCTTGGGGCTAAAGCGGCGTTACCTCAAGTCGGTACCCGCGTTACGCTGCGCTGCTACATAATCCCCACTACAGCTACCTAGGTAAAAGCATGATAAAACCCGTCTACACAGGTTGTGAGTGGACAGTATTTGGAATCGGATAAGACAGAACAATAATTCTCATGCTGACAGGGCAGGTGGGTAACAAAAATAGCCAAGAGAAGCGCGTCCTGCTTAGACGAATGCCGGGCATTTAGAAAACACGTTTTTGAATGCCTGCACCATTCGTGAGGGCGCCGGAGCTGAGTAAACTTCACTGGTGGGTTTTACTAAGAAAGCGCATGCTTCCTCAGGCTTATTGATTTGAACAGGCAGTAGTAATGTGTCCAACAACAATTGTCGCATCTGACTCCTTTTGTTATACGGCCATACGTGCTTGCAAGAAGATGAACAGATAGAAGACTTGCACTGCGAAAAGATGGCTTCGGTCTACCGGGTAACAGCTTGATGATGGTCAATAGCCGCTGCGGGCAGAGCTTCGGGTGGATGGAGCTACCTTACATAAGTGCCTCTATGCACTAGCTGCAAGGACCTAGGGTACAGTGGGCAAAGTAGACCCGAACTGCGAAGCTACTGCGTAAGGCCCGCCCCTACAGGTGGGTACCCCGCCCTATTTGGCAACCCCTCAGCCAGTCAGAGCCTCCAATTGGGCCCGCTACGTCGTGCTCGTTCGGGCGATTGTTACTGTAATGGCACTACGCAACATTTTGCCGCGACCTGTTCGTTGCTGTTGCTGCTGCTGCTGCTGCTGCTGCGGTCTCGTCTCTCGTCGTTAGGCCCGACCTCGCAACGTTCACTCTCGGAGCTTCACAACCCTTTTTTCTTCCCTTTTGTTTTTCTTTTACTGCCTCTCCTTCCCCCTTCCCGCTTCGGACCCTCTCCACTCCATATCTCTCTCAGTATACTAGCTCTCAGCAGCTTTATCTACCCTTCTTTTCTACTCGTCCCGTCCCTTTACTCCGGTCCCGCCAATCACCCCTCGCGCGCACGCTAAAGTCCACATTATGGGTGCTATCGACTCCGAGTTCAAGCGGCTGCACGATGTCGTGACCAGCCTCGAGGAGCGCGTAAAGCGCCTAGAGCAACGGCAGTCCGGCGAACCCACGACGACCGAGAGCATTCGCATGGTCCTCATGGGCCCTCCTGGAGCTGGTACGTCACCGGGTTGAGCTTTTGAGGGGCGCATAGACAGCCAAGACGGGCACACCAAGCTTCGGTCTCTTTCGGAATGGAGTCTCGGAGGTTGTGCTGGGCTAACAGAGCTGGTTTTCGCACAGGAAAGGGAACACAAGCACCCAAGATCAAGGAAAAGTTCTCGTGCTGTCACCTGGTGGGTTGAAACCTCGGCGCGCAAAGAATTGCCTCAGATCACTGTGGCAGCTAACGAGTTACACCTAGGCCACCGGTGACATGCTGCGCTCCCAAGTAGCTAAGAAGACGCCCCTCGGCAAGGAAGCCAAGAAGATCATGGACGCTGGCGGTCTCGTCAGCGACGAGATCGTCGTCGGCATGATCAAGGACGAGCTGGCTAGCAACCAGGAGTGCAAGGGCGGGTAGGTCCAGACTAAAATAGAATTCCACGGGCACAGCATATCCCCGTGTCGCGCGGTTGATTGCGCATGGAAACAGGGACTAATACGACCGCTGTTGTAGCTTCATCCTCGACGGCTTCCCCCGCACAGTCGCCCAGGCCGAGTCGCTGGACAAGATGCTGGCGGAGAAGGACCAGAAGCTGCAGCACGCCGTGGAGCTGCAGATCGACGACGCGCTGCTGGTGGCACGCATCACGGGCCGGCTGGTGCACCCGGCATCGGGCCGGTCGTACCACCAGATCTTCAACCCGCCCAAGGAGTCCATGAAGGACGACCTGACCGGCGAGCCGCTGATCCAGCGCTCCGACGACAACGCCGACGCCCTCAAGAAGCGCCTCGTCACCTACCACGCCCAGACCTCGCCCGTCGTCGGCTACTACAAGAACACGGGCATCTGGAAGGGCATCGACGCCAGCCAGGAGCCCGGCCAGGTCTGGAGCAGCCTCGTCAAGGTCTTCGGCGAGAGCGAGAAGAAGACCGGCATCCTGAGCAAGTTGACGGGAAAATAGACCCATACATCGAATATCCCTATCGAATAATCAAGGCTGCTTTCTAGAAACGAGCGTATCTCCCTTGCATGTGTTCGTTCCTCTTCATCAGAGACGAAACATGTAGTCGGCCTGGGATGATGCTCATAAATCGAATTCCACCATTATCGAAAACACGAATAGAAGATGCATGCTTCCCAGCTTGCTATAACAACACAACTTACGACTTGGACATCAGTTGAGGGCGTACCTGCGCACGTGGATAGAAAAAGACAAGGGAATGAGAAGCCAGGGATCACGGGGAGAAATGTACCATACCTAGCTACCACTTCCCGCCCCCGGCTTGTGTACGTGAAACGTAATCGAATCAAAAATTCGTAAATTCTGTTACTTTTTTTTTTTTTTTTTTTTGGCTCTCTTTCATCTCGCTCCCAGTGACCTAGCATTGATTTAACAATGACATGTCGAGATAGAAAAGGAAGAGTTCATGAGGTGATATTGATTGGGGCGCCAGAGACCCATGATCAGCGAAACTAGGATGATAATCTTCGCAAATCCTACACTAGGGATTCAGACTACAGCTTCGTATTATGAGGCATATTCTATCCCATGCTCCAACTTTTTCTCTGCAGCCTCAAGTTACTTGTGACAAACTGTACCTGTCATCTCACCCCTGAATCTAGAACTCGGCATTGCGTAGGGAAGAAGCGTGACAACGTTCTGGTATATAATCGACTAGGAAGGGGTATAATCTATCTCCGCCATGCGCATATATACAGCCGCCCAAGTAAGTGCAGAAGCAAATATCCGTCCCTCCGTCCCTCCGCCCTTATAAATCTTAGCTTTTGTTCCTTTATACATGATAGGTACTCTCCGCAGCAGCAGACTAGTATAGCCAGCCCGGTTGGTTCTAACATAAAAAAATGAAGAAGACGATACTTGTTAGTTAAAGAGGTAGGCAATAAGGCCAGACCCGGTCGGCATTACGTGTGCGGAAGTTCCTATCTTCGCGGCGTAGCTACGAGACGCCGTCAGCGTACAAATCCGCGATATTTATGCGTACTCTTCAAGGGCACGGCTTGGAATTACTTGAAGTGTACGAGTGAAGCTGAGCACTTACCATTGACCAGCTGCCTTTGTTTGTTGAGCCAAGCTTTCGGTGCTTCGGTCCGCCGCTGCAGCACGAAATGGTTGCTTTGCAATCTACTCGATAAATCGTACCATGCCGAGGCGATTGTCGAATTCTCGCGTTGGAGGTTCTTGATCATCTCGTCTGTCTGGGCCTAAATTCCCGGTTCAGTATTTCGCAGGGGACATGCATCTACGCATTAGGAATTCCACATCGCAAGGGAGAGAAACAGAGACATTGAAAACAGTCGAGATGCAAAGTGTTCACAAAACTAAATAGCAATTGGCGTTTATTGGCCCGAAATATGAGCTCTTCTATACAATGAGATTTGATATTATGAAAATGACTACTTACTTTTTGGGCGCTAGCTTCTGCGCCAGCGCGGACAGACTTGAGAGTACGCTCGAGTTCGCGGTTTTTGAGGTCGGATTGTTCGTATTGCTGTAGATAGAACACCTACTGTCAGCCACATTCTAATATGCGGGAGGCAAAAAGATGGAATCTGATTCAGAGCCAGATCCAAAGCCGAGCCAAGTAGCCCAGCTTTTGGTTTGTTTCTTCTTCTGGCTGCGGGACTTGCTTTGGGTATGACCACTTCTGGCGGAATTGACTCGTCTGGGTGATTTGATGTGGTCATTGTCCCCAGCATCGGTAGAAGGAGAAGGAGAAGGAACACGCGGAGGACGAGACTTCGTCGGAGCCGGAGGTTCAGGCAAATCAAATGAGTCCGGAGATGGGATGCGGGGTACAGGCAAACTATAAAACCCATCGGGATTCATCTCGTAGGGATGAAATCCACTTTGGGCGGCAGCTGCGAAACTAGGGAACAGAGGGGTACAAGTCTCCCATAATGTTCGGCGTCTCTCCCGCTGGACAACGACATCCGGATCAAGTTCACGATCCTCGTTCTCAGCTTCATTCTCTGGGGAGTGGCTTACCTGTTGTAACTGCTTGTACCGAGTGCGGAGCTTCTCCATCTTTTCGGCCTGCTTGATGTGATCGGTGCTGATAATCTGGCCATCGGCTGCTTTTTGAAGCTCAAGGTTGGTACGCTCAGCTTCACGACGAAGTTCATCTTTCTCGATAAAGGCGGCCAGGAGTTGCTTTTGCATAGCCTCTGACTCGTCCTTCAGAGACTTGTATTTCTTTCGCTCAACCTCGAGCTCTGCACGAAGCGAGACCGCTAGCATACCATCGGTATTCTTCAATTCCGTGAGAGCGTCCACACTAGACTTTTCCACAGCATTTACTTTGTCCGTATTGTCAGCATGTTCTCCCTTTAAGACGTGCTTCCTGAATATTGCCTTACAGTCACCGCGGGCTTCTAGCAAGGCACGATCTTTATCGGCGAGCTGTGCTTTGATGTTTTCCAGCTGCCCACTTAACTGCTTGGAATGACTTTGCTCGGCAAGAACCTGGGTCCGTAAGATCGAGTACGCCTCTTCTCTAAAATAATCTGACATCAGCCATTTGGCGTTTGGGTCAATGTTATAGCACGCTTGTAAGGTCTCAACTAACCCTTTGTCGCTCAGGTTCTGGATAAGGGCGTCAATCTGCTTCTGGCTGATCGTGAACTTCTCAAATATATCGTTATACTTTTCTTGGACTGCTTGACGGGAGGCCCGTAAATCTTCCATTTCTTGTACCAGTTGGCCTTTGTCCGTCTCCGAGCCAAGGGTGCTTTTCAGCACGGCGTTCTCTGCCTGGAGTCGCTGTATCTCAAGGCTCTTTATTGTGGTCATATTACCCGAATCACCAAGCTCATCTGAAAGAGACGTAGGCTGAACAGGAAAGGAATCGTCAGTAACCGCAGATGGATCCAGCATCAAGACTTTGTCCTGGAGCTCTTTCACTACGGCTTCATCAAGTTGGCTTCTCTGCTCTAATTCACCCAACCGTATCATCATGTCTTGATTTTGTGAGACCAGGGCCAGTTTCTGGTCTCGCATGTTAGCAATATCAATTTCATAGCCTTGCATTTTAGAGGCATAGGCCTCGCTTTCTCGTTTCAGTGTCTCGATCTTTGAGTTGGCATATGTCAATTGATCATAGGTTCTGGCGAGATCCATCCTGTCATTGCGTAGGGAGGTCAGTTCAGCCTCAAGATGTTTTGATGCCTCAACCTTCTTTCGTAGATTGTCGGCCATGTTAGCCTTCTTCGATAATTCCTCGTTCTTAGCCTTGAGCTCTTGGTTCTCATCGACGAGCCTTTCTGCCTTCTGCGACGCGGCCTCTAGGCGGACCTTGTCTTTCAGGAGACGCTCCCTCTCTTCCATCAAGGAATTTCGTTCATTCTCTAGATTTGCAATAACGGCGTCGTTCTCCTTTAGATGCCGCTGAAGTCGGTGTCGCTCGAAGTTGCCGGCTTCGGATTCGATTTGCTTGTGAAGGTGCTCATTCTCGTCTTGCAGTTCTTCATGTTTTCTAACCAATTCATCATAATTATCCTGAAGACGATCCAGCCGTATCCTCAGGCCACCGGCTTGCCGCCTCGCCTCCTCAGCTTCACGCTGCAAATCGACTATGGCAGCTTCATGAGCAAGGTCAGCATCGACTCTGGCACTCTCGGCAGCGGCAGCAGCGTCGCTTCCCGAGCCAAGGCTTTCTTGCTCGAGCTTAGCATCAACCTCGTTAATTATCTGAAAGGCAGACGACTGGCATTTCGCATCTAGTTCCTGGAGTAGCATGATGTACCGAGAGTTATCTGCATGAAAACAGGCACCATATAAAAAAAGTACCAAAACCTGTACACACCGTTTAGCCCGGCGTCTACCTTCCCGGGACAACGGGGAAAGGGGCTCAAAGATACCAGGCGAATGCCCAGGCGTTGAAAGGGGAGACGGCGAAGGGGAACCCACCTCAGACATGCCTGCTCTTGTCGGCTCCCTGTCCAAGGCTTGGAAATCGATCATTTTGATTAAGGGTTCGATTTTAGGAGATAGTCGCCGCGCAAAATCGATCAAGCTAATATGAATAATGTGCATGCTCCTTTTTGATTCATCGCCGGCTGTAGATGCGGCGAGGCTCTGCTCAAACCGCGTGGGACTGTACTCGGGGTCTAGTATTTCGAGGAGCGCAGAAAATACGGCGCCATCAAAGAGCTGTTCAGGCCCCCTCACCTTCAGTGTGGACTCGCGTGCGGGCAAAAACTTGGTGATCATCGCATTTGTCTATAGAAGCAGCTTGCGTTAGTACATTCTTGAGCATAAGTATATAGTAGGGACAGAAAAGGAAAGGGAGACTGGAGAAGCAAAGACAAGGTATTGGATATGGAAAGAGATCACGGGGGCGTATACATACCCATTCGATCAGGGCCACATGGGTGCCCTGGATATTCATAGAGGGTATCATCTTGCTGGCGGTAGGGCGCAAGTCTATAGATATGTAGGTTATTGAGCCGTCGTCGGGCTATGGGAAAAGGCTGGCACTTCAGCCGCCGGATTATATAGACCGACTCAAGACCGAAGAGAGCGGTAGCGTAATAGCGGAAAGGCGTCGAGGACGCGTAGAGAGAACGTCGGAGAGGCGTTGTTCGAGATCGTGTGACAATTGCCGGTCAAGGGAAGTGCGACGAAGATGTGAAGGGCGAGTTGTAAGACTCATGGTATCAGTGACCGTTGCCTATAAATCGAAAGTCGACAGCCCTCCGGCCCCGGAGCCGTAGAAGTAGGTGAATAGGCACAAAGAGCGAGAGGCTTTCATTGTCGGAACAAGAGGAAAGTAGACATTGTTCAGTCTATTTCAGTCCATCATAAAGGGTATTGTTTTCTCGGGCGCATCTGACTGGCTAGCAATTCGCCAAAGGGATGTCGGGCCGTGACCGTGTTGGAAAACGGCGACGGACTTTTTCAGTTGGTTCGCTATATCGCGTCACGTTGTCGTCGCCAGGCGCGGGTCGCAAGTTGACAGGCTCGAGCGACAATGATGTACCAATGTTAGGTACATGTAGGTATGCAGATAAGATCACTGTAGTCAATCAATCGGCTGCTGTATCACCACCTGGGCAGGAAACTCGGCGTGCTGGCCCCACTGACGTGCATGAGCAACAGGGGAGTTCCACCATCAGAGACAAGGGGCCCCACTGCCGAAACACGCCACGAGGAAATGCCTTTCAAGTCCACTATGCAAGCCAGTCCTATGATGTCGGCCGACGATTCTGTGAACAATCGCCTGGGCAGTTCACGAGGTGGTTATTCGCCTTTGTCTTCCGGATTATCCTGGTAATTTTCTACAACAACAATCACGCTTAGATGCAGATAACCGAGCCGTCTACACAAGCGCCCGAATGAATTCTTTGTGAGTCGAGTGCTGCCGTCTTTACGCCCAAGCCCACTATGCGCACTTCGAACTTAAAATCGTATCATTGGGCTCTTCAAAGGACGATGATTAGGCACCTAGCAGGTATTTGGTTGGCACATCAACTTTCTAAAGAAAAAGCAAGCGAATCGTCATTAGCAGGTTTCATGCGTCCAGAATCATAATGCCCAACATAGGTACCTGAGAGAATGCAAATGTTTCAATGGTAAAAGACGTGGTTGTATGTAGGTACTCCTACTGTATGCCGGGTCCCGGGGAGCTGGATGCAGCAGTTTCATGGCCCCCTTCACTGCATGCCATCCAGAAGCATTCTGCAGTACGATCCAAGGCATAGACTATCCGTATGTACATATATGTAGATTACCGTATATCTCAACATCGCACCAGCTTTGCAAGATCAACTAAGAAGGTGGCTGGCAGCCACAGGAAACGAGTTATACCCGACATCGCCCAGGTCCAAGGCCGCATTTCGCAAGATTTAATTCTGATATATTTGGCTAGTAATATAAACACTCGAACAGCACCCTCCAACGCCACATTAAGAACAGTCGTCATCTTCTAATAAGCATACCAGGTCGTCTAGTCGTCCATCGCTTTTCCGTGTTCGTCGAGACCATTGCTACCTATCAAGGGGGTATTGTAGTAGCACAGGACCCAAAATGTTAAAATCATCATCACGCTTGCCGGCTTCCAAAGCTATTGACAATCTAATTCGGCGTAGCATCGGAGATATCCACGATTTGGTCTTCTTCGATAGTGGCGTGATACTCGGAGCTCCATGCCGTAACGGACTCAATGATCTTCTGTGGTGCTTTTGCCGCGAAGCCCCTAGTCGAAACTGTCAGTATTCCCTACAATGTTAATCGTATCGTTCGGAAATTTGCGATTAGTGAGGCTTGAGTTGCATTGATGATGACGCCCTCGCTGTCACATCTCAAGAATGGCTGTAGAGTGGATACGGAGCGCAGAAATTGAACGAGGTATCGTACTTGAGCAGCTTATACTCGTGTGTTATGGTACCGCCAGCCTTACGAATGTCGTCCATCGCCCGGTTGACGACATCATCAGGGGTTACGTGAGGAAAGCTCACGATGATAGCTTTTTGAATATCAACGGCGGCGGCGCCTTGCGCGATGGCTAGGGTGGCGGCAATGACTGAGAGGAAACGCATTGTGTTGATTGTCGGTCTAAACGTATTGGAGGGCTTCTTTGAATTTCTTGGCTCGGTCGGCTCGATGCGGCGCAGAGAACTGATGAGGATCAATGCCAGTGTTCGTGAAGCTCGGGCACGCGGTATTTGTGGTCGAAATTTTGGAGTGTGATGTTTAGGGATGACCGGTCATGAGCCACAGTATGGTTGATGTCGACAATACTTCGTTGCCTGGTGTGAGTTGATGTTAAGACAAGTTCGAAGACAGGTGTTGGTGGAATAGTAAGATGGAGGAATGCCGATGGGTGGACCCACTCATGCCGTTTACGTCAGGTGGGCCTGCCCGCCAAGGGTCCTTCCAATCTGGGGTAGAGCCCATCCAGGTACCCGCCACTGTAATACTCCGTACTTCGTACAGGCTTCCAAAACCTTATCGGCGGCGTTAAGTCCTCCGCGTAAATGCGAAAGACAATTATTTTCAAAATATTGCCTTCAATTCTTGGATAAGAGCAGAGATAGTACCATGAGATCCAGGTATATAAGTATTAATACGTCTGTCACCTTTTACCAGAAGCTCCAAGCAGGGAGCTCGCGGTGGCGTACGAACCAGCACCTTCGTGGTATAGTAGTAAAGTCCTCGAAGTAAAACAAGTTTTCGGGTCGGTTTTCTTGTCCTGGGCAGGTTTCACACCATAAGTCCCGGGAGGTCTTTTTTGTTATTCCCCTTACCGTTCCGCTTCCGAGATTAGCAGTTCGAGTGTAACCTTATGTATTTGTCTGTTTGTTTTTCGCGTGAACTCACTTTTCATCTCTGCCGGTGACGCCGAGGCCAGAGCTCAGTTCAAATATGCCCACCGACATGATTACTTGGATAAGGCCGCGAAAGCCATGGTCGTTAGGCTTGAAGATGTTGGACGTGGGCTGGAACGTCAGATCAAGCAAGAGTGATACTTAACTCTCTACAAGCATGTCTCTACGGTCAGAGGTGAACCCATTCACTTTTAGGATATTGATTTAGCACAAAGTGCGTTCGTTGAGTGTGCAGTACTTAATAATATACCAGTTATGAGATGAACTCCAGTTCCATCTACAACTTTCCTCTAGGCTGTCATCTCTGAAGAGACCGATTAAAAAAACAATGCAACGAGCCCAACAACAGTCAAACACTTCGTATCTCCACTGTGCTCTAATGTTCTTCTATGAGTGTCCTGCACGATAATGTGTGTCGTGATTAAGGCCTAGCGTGCCTAATAGAATGTTCCCAACGCTTCTCACTCGTGATCGACCCTGCAAGCTTATACACCATAAGCCTCTCCATTACATATCGCTATAGCCCCCGCACTGAAACGAAGACGAGGGTGTGGGTGTGGGAGTTGCCACAGCAGTTTCAGATATGGTAGAATCAATTGTGACCGTGACATCGATGAAACTCGTCGGGGGACCCATCGGAGGAGGTACCGGAGCAGATGTAGGAGGTGGACAACTGTAAGGCTCCGGGGATGTGGCCGTTCCACACGGAGGAGGAGTGTAGCAACTAGCTCAATAAATTAGTCATACATAGGAGCGGTAGGAGAGAGAGAATTGAGGTAACCATACAGGTAGACGAAGGTCAAAGTTCCATAACACTCAGCATAAGAAGCCCAGCAGTCCGTCGATGTGCAGGATGACGAGGTAGGATAACCGAGATCGCTGGCTGAACTCGCGTCGAGTTGACCTGCAGTTGTGATCATTGGTCTGGGCCCAGGAAGTGCTGAGACCACCCCGAAAAGAGCTGCAGCAGCTACTGTTGAGAATCTCATCTTGAAGTGTTTTATGTAGTGTTCTTTCTGAGTAAACCAGAGGAGAAGCGAAATTATTACCGAAAAATAATGACGGTATTCTGATTGCAAACGCAGTAGGTGGTTTGGTGGGGCATGTAACAGTGAAGAGGCGTACGAAACGAGGACCGAACAATGTGAAAGGATTTGTCCTCTCTCGTCATTAATAAAGTAAACAAAATAATCACGGGAAATCGAGACCAACGTGATAAAAAGATCTAGTGCCACCGAACGTGATATACCTTCCATCTTCGTGACGAGTTCATGTGCTTTCGTGAGTAGCATGGTGTAAATCGCATGTGGCAGGTCTCGGCCAATGAGCGGCATGCTACGGCCGCAATAGGCAACCGTTCATGCCTAGCCACTAACCTATCCGGATGCGAGTGGGCGCAATCCTGCCTAGGTTGGAATTGAACACACTAAATGGACGGCAGTCGCCTGTGGCAGCGACATGTCTCAGAGTTGCTTGGCCTGCGCTGTAACTCTGTGACCGTGGCACTTAGTCATTCATGTCCTACATTGGACGAGAAATGAGCCCTTGCTTTGCATTTATGGTGAACAAACTGCTCGGGATCAAGCAAACCGAGGTAATGTGATCTCATTGGTGGAGAAACACGGAGGGTAATGGCTGGTATGAATAACGACATTTCAATGTGTTATACATACCGGCCGAGTCTAGTCGGCACTTCCGCACACGAGAGTGCTTGAAATAGATCATTCGCTCCTGATGATTGAATTCCACTGGCCAAAGGGCCAGCCTTTCACAGCCAAACACCCCTTCAAACGGTTAATTTTGTCCTGTTATTCAAGCCGAGTTTGGTAGCATACTTGACTCTGTTATATCCCGCCTCTTTTAGTACATTTTGCACTATCTTTTCAGAGATGTTTATCTTCCATTCATTTTCGTTGTTGAATCTTTCCGCTAGTTGCTTTGAAGACAGCTTCCGAGAGACTTTGTCAGTAGTGAAAATCTCGATGATCCTCTGCCTCTGTTCTTTTCCTAATTTCGGCTTCCGACCCCTACCAACCTCGTTGGTGACGTAGGATAGCAAGATGGAGCCCTCTCCAGGCTGATAGCCGCGCTTCTTAGCAGCCGCAAGCAGCTTTTTGAAGCCGCCGAGCGTATACCCGGTTTTTTGCAGTATAGCAGCTCTCGAATAGCCTTCGGAGTGTAAGGTAAGGGCTCGAACACGTACAGCAGGGTCGAATTCTTGAGGCATCGTGAAATTATGGTATAATAGGGTCAAGATGATGGGTATGGGAAAGGATGATGAAATTAAAGCAATAAAGGTTCGGAATGAAAATAAGGGAGCACTCTTGGCAGCCCCTCAACGTGCGAATAAAACAGCTATAGACTGTTTGAGCACTAAAACAGGTAAGCTTCAAGTTGGATCCCTAGCACTCAACTTAGGTAGGTTAGTGTGTGTTTTCTTTAGTCAGGAACGCGGTACGACGTATCGCAGGCAAGAGGATGATGCTTCCCGAGTGAAATTGAAGCAGAACTGAATTCGGTGGAAGTATTCGCTGTTTTTCTGCTTGTTATTTTCCCAGACCATTTCATAGGATGACTTGTCTATTGTGTGTGGGATACTGTAAGATATGGAGTAAGTCATTGAAGTATCTGATCCGAGGACTACGGCGATATGAGGGAGCTCTTAGGCGGAATATCAGCCCTACGGCCCCCAATCGGTGGCTTGTCTCGGATTGAGCTTGCATTACTTCATCAAAATATCATATGCTCTACACAGATCAACAAATGATTAAAGATCTTTCCAGTTGAAGGGACAATTAGATTTCTCAGCGAGTAAGGCTGGATCAAAGATACGATGTGGATTTGTTAGCTTATTGGCGGATGGTGGCTGCCCTTGGGGAGTCTACCTCGAAAGCTCGTCAACGCCACCTCGGACTCACAACCAGGTCTTATTGACAATTGATTTGCCACGTTTGCGCGTCATCGCAAGCTCCTATGGGTAGCTGATACGGGTCGGCAGACAATTCCAGATATTATTTGTACTTGCACATGTGTCTCCCTGCACTCGGTCGATCTAACGAAGCTGTTCTCGCTTGGCGCAATAGGTATTGCCTTACAAACACAACAGCACCAAAGTATCTGCAGCGTGACAAAAGGGAGTTGTTCTTAGCTTCATCAGTTCGGAGAAGTTGCAAATGCGTCACCGCTTCTCGACTGCGCAAATTCATTCACCTTAGTAGAAAGCACATGCAGCTTACCATGAAGCTCCAATCACATTCGAGTTGTGATGCAGAGCGGGCAGAGGGCTCGTGGGGGCTGGGGCTTGCGAGATGCAGAATTGCCCTTTCACTAGCAACAACATGATGAGTACCATTTCTCGCGAAACGATTTGTTATCATATGATAATAAAATTTGCCCAGTGTTGCGCGGTGACGATGAGAAGGGACAGTAAGTAATGCCTGAAGGGTCTCAAGCCCTTGCGAAATGTGGCTGTCGAAAGTAGGCGCCTGTCCGATACCACCCTATGCAGGGTTTCTGGCCCTTTGCTAGGGCTGCATAAGGGCTACATCGCAAAATCACTCCGACTTCAAGAGAAGTCTCGGTAAGGCTGAAACGGATACTTTCTCCTCAGAAGCAGAAGTTGCTTCTCCGGGGCCTTCGGCTCCCCCTCTCTGAGATCACTCTACAGATAAATAAATAGTAAATGAAGATATAATAAGCTTTGAATGACCCTCTCATTGCTTCCCCCTTTGCCCCACCTCAACAGCTGTCGAAATATCCAAAGACAGTAACTAATACCATGAGCTCCGAATCTATCGAATTCGATCCTCAATTAGCGGATATATCCGAGGGCCGAAATGTTCTTATCCCTGCTATTTTATTTTCTGTTCTTATTATTCTCACAACGAGTCTGCGTATTATCTCTAGATTCTGGGTTGTTAAAAGGCTCTCAGCCGATGACTTATTCATTGTCATAGCTCTGGTTCGTGGTCAATCGCTACTTGTCTAGAAATTTGCTAATATTATCAAAAGGGGTTCAACTTGGCTGGCAACATACTGGAGGTGCAGTGTGTGAATGCGGGTTTAGGCCGGCATCTCCAGTTTCTCTCTAGCGAAGAGCGCAGCACGGTCAGAAAGTTGACTCTGTTCAGCATTCTCAACACCATCCTAGCGCTCTGGTCTGTCAAGGTCTCCATCAGTCTCTTCTTATACTCTATCGTGGGCAACGTCAATAGACCCGCCAGATGGACTATATGTGGGTTGATTACCATCACGAGTCTTGCTAGCTTTGCCCAGCTTGTTGTTTGGATCCTCCAGGCAAATCCAATCAGCAAAGCATGGAGTCCAGAAACACCCGGAACGATAGCAAGCTCGTATAACCTCCTCGTAGCTCATATAGTATCACAAGGTCAGTTCGTTCATCCAACCTTCCGCTTCGCCAGGGAATTTGGTAAGCTGACTTGTTTCAAAGTCGTTGGCGCCACGACCGACCTATTCTATGCTTTGTTCCCAATCTACTATCTCGCGCCCCTGCAAATGAGTATGAAAAGAAAAGTTAAAATTCTCAGCATGACTGGGTCGGGATTAATGTGAGTTCTGCTGCTTAAACTGCATCTATTCTATGTACATATCCTGTTCTTGAGAAATCTCACCTAACTAACCTCTGTCAATTCAGAGTCTTCGCTGTCTCCGTCGCGCATCTTGCCTTCGTCCGAGACTTCCTCAACAAAGACTATAGCTGGGCACTGCATCGGGTTTTCGTTTTTATACTCATAGAGCGGAACACGGCAGAGATCATTGCCAATCTCCCTGGCTTGTACCCACTGTTCAGGCATGTGTATGGAATATCAAGACACGCTCTAACGCGGTATCCGGGCAGCGAGCCCAATATAATCAGCAGTTCGCCTGTCGACAGAACCAGGGAGCACGCAGTCATAAAAATCGGATATGCCGACAGCTTGAAGAAGAAATTAGGAGAAGAAACATTTGATGCATATGGGAGCAGCGCTCGACTCGATGGCCTTGACGCCCCGTGGGATGGTGACGACTTTAGCCCAAGAGAGGAGTCTCCAAACCCTTCAGCTTGTGAAACAAGCATATAGCGATAGTTGAGGGGCGGGCGACAGTGAGCTCAGTGTTCTTTGATAAAGGACCTGTGCATCAAATCGTATTACCAACCCTCGCTGAACAGAATTTCTAATACAGAACTCTCTTGAGGATCTGTAGGATACCTGGGGAGGCAGACAGGCATACAGGTGTCACGTTAGGCCCTTATTACAGTGGAACTACAGGGCATCTTGGCGGATCTCTTGGCGGTGCTATAATACTGTGGAGCGCTGAACAGAGTCTGCCCAGGCATTCTTTCACAGCACTGCATGCTTCAGTATCTTATAGCCTCCTGTTGAACGTTCCGCAAGAAATCATTAAATGTATCTTAATTATAGCGACAGCTATTTTGAGTGGCGTCTTTACGATGACAATCAGAGACCATAAGACAAACTAACTATTTCTCTTGCGTAATATTCTCCAGCATCTTGCACACGAGCCCAGCTACAAAAGCCGGGTCATCTTTCTGAACGAAATGACCGCAATTTTTCGCAATAGTTGGGCCAGATGCTTTCTCGGAAGTTGTGAGTTTCGTTAAGCCTTGGTTATAACGATGCCAAAAAGGGTTTGTGTAGTTCATAGATATAGCAATTGGTGTCTTCATGAAGCTCATGAGGCTTTCATTGGCAAAGTATTCGGGGTCATGGCCAACAACTGTGATAAACGGCGGTTTCCCACCAAAGCCATTGTTAAGTAAAGGCTTGTCTGCCTCCGGCAGCAATGACGGCAAGTTCCTACGATCTAGGCCTTCAGGATTTTTCACACTAGGGTAGAAAACCTTGCGGTGTGTCGCACGCGCCTCGCGCAGCATGTCAGGCGTAACGTCTTGCGGTAACGATGCGGGATCAAAATCAGGGCTGTCTGGATCGGGGAATGCGCTGACGAAATCCGAGTTGGCCACGACGCTATCGAGAAGCAACATACCGGCCACCGACCCCGGGTAGTGCTGAGCATATAACCGGGCTATGGCGCAGCCGATTGAGTTGGCGACGAACATGATGCGCTTGGGGTGATTCTCCGAGCCTTCCGTGGTCTGGCGAATAAGTTGATGCAAGTCGCGTACAACATCCAGCGTATTGTGCCCATAGCCCTCTTCCTTCCCCTCATCGCCTGGGTCGCGATCTGTCGTTTTGCCTTGGCCATAACGATCGTATGCCAGCATCTGAGGCCGAGAAACAGTATTGCCAGCACTAGTATTGCCATTATCGAGATGACGCAGTGTGAGCGCCATGACGGGTAACCAGGATGCTTGGGGTGCTATCAGCCCATTGAGGAATACCACAAAGGTATTAGAGAGCGCTGAGTCGCCCACACTCTGGACTCTAGAGCACTCAATCGATGCCGTCGGCTTGGAGTTCAGTGTGATGCGCTCAAAGCCAATCGAGGAAGGCAGGGCAATTGCTGGCTGCGACGATGCGTTTGCCATTGTTGTTGAAGTGTAGAGTACCCGCCAAGACTTATTACGTCTGATGTCTAAAGCAGTGTTCCGACCCTTTAGCCAAGGTCTTTAATTACGAAGAAGGCCAGCGATTTAACAATTGCTGTGACGGAGATGCTTAATAAGGTGTGCAGAGCTTCAAAGGGGTTGTACTGATGGGAAGGTTGATTGGTCAGCAGGTTGGTGATTCAGGTGGTCTACTTCGCATACGTAAACCCCCCTCAATCCTTTGACTCCTTTAACCACCAAAGGATGGGCCACCCACTAGACCGTCACAATTGCTCAACTTTTACACGACTAAATATCTAGCAGATTTGCTAGCGGTTATTAATAGATTGATTACCAAAGATTGAAGCATTGAAGAAGTCCCGAAGAGTTGTAGGTATAAAGAGCCGAATACCGGCACATGCCGTCGAATTAGGTTCAAAACGAATGGTCGTAATCGTATCTGGATTCCCGATACTGGGCATTTAACATTATAAATGTAAGTGGTACGGTATAATAAAGGTCGCAAAGTAGTTAGAAATTCAAGAAATTCCTATAAAGGGAAGAAATAAGCAATAGAGAATTAAGCCGGTGTATTGTTATTGTTAAGCTAATGAGCCCTAGCCTCGACATCAGAAAGAGCGGTAAGATTGGTTCAGCAGGCCCTTGATCATCGTGATCGGGCACGTCGTATGACGCGTCGGCGCGTTCTTCACGGATCCCGCTGCGCCGTGCGCCGCTCTTAGTCGCGCTGCGCACAGAACTCCGCTTCGAGGTCGACCGCGGCGGAGTTAAGTAGCGGCGTTGTTTAGGCGGCGCCTTCGCGCTTGTGGCCTCTGTCGAGGGCGACGGAACCGGCTCGCAGATCTATCGAGCCATTGCCTTGAGAGTCATCGTGTCATGTTGTGCTAAAAATATGAAATTGTCGTAGATAAATATATTGTTAATCTATATGGGATTCACGGCGTCGACTTTGACGTCACAGAAAGGAACTAAGATTCTAGACTGCATAGATGACTACCTACCTAAAGTTGTATATTACAGCCTTCTTCTCCTACTCGCCGGGCACCGGTTGGTTACCGGCGCGTCAAAGCCCCGCACCGAGAGGAATAGAATATCCGAACTCTCTTGAGTTGCTTAGCGTTGGTTTGATCGTGGGGTTGATTGGCCCCTGGGAGGATTTGTATAGGGAGAATGCCGAAGGAGTGACTTATACACCACCGCTACACCCGTTCTGCTCACTTACAGTCAAGCGATCGGGTAACGGAGAATCGAAGCGTACCTAAAAGAGCTATTATTGCTGACTTGTAGCTTGAGCTAGGTCGAAATTGGCGCAATAATGCTCATATCTCTGAAAGCTACTCGACTAGACTCCGTCGTTACTACACAGAGCTTAGTTACCGTCAACCTTACCAATATCAGTAATTAGTACTTTCCGAAAACGTGACTTGTCTCGAAGGTATCACTCTCCTGGCTTTATAGCGTCGGTACCACCATATTCCAATGCATGATCCTGCTAGCGAAGACGATGATTGGCAATCCGACGGCCAAGAACAAGAACGCATATATTCGAGAAGCATTTGTGTGCAATATCGTCATTTCTCGAGCCGCATGCATGTTCTTCTTCGCTTGGATACACCGCCTCGCTTAGGTAGGTACCCATGAACGCAACGTCGACGTAGAGCAGCGGAATTGCGGCGGAACAGGACTCAGCGTGACTACATCAGAGGCTGCCCAAGAAAGTACGAACAAGAACTTGTCACATAAGAATTACACTATCAAATTTGATGATCTTTCTTCGTCACCTACCTTAATGCCACCACGCCACCCCCCTGATTGACTCGTAAAGTACACGTAAGGAAGCTAGGAGACAACACAAGGCGGGTACGGATTCGATGAACATGCTCTGGGTCAATACACGCAGGGGCGGTCCAGGGATCATGGACATTGTCAACAAATAACAAGATCCTGATCACCGATCTCATCAGTTCACATTCCTAGCTTCTATTTAAATCATCAATATATTCATTTTCAGCTTAGAGCATTCATACACCATATATCCTTATCGCCCCTTTTTCGAAGTGCACAGACAGATCATCCACAATTACGTGTAAGACGGCTTCTCTGGTTTGTCTTTACGCGTTATTGACTAATGGGCTCTAGAAATATAGTAGACAAACATCGAGCAAGCCTAATTCTTGGCCAGCAGTGCCGATGAGAGACTCATGTACCTCAGATGTTATCAAAGAGAATTTTCTTTTGCTAGAGCAAATCCTCGCCCTACGCACGGCCTCTTGGCGGGTGTCTTAATGTACCTCAAAGGGTAGATGGCGTCGGATCCGAAAGCTCTCCGTGTCAAACGACAGACTGGCATTATCAGAACCAAAACCATCGCCTATGCCCTCGTCTCCAGCCTAGACTAGTGCACTCTCGAGTGCTTGATCGAGTTGCTGGCGCGGGTAGATCCCTATCTCGGGCCAGAATCATGGCATTGAGTGCTTCCAGTTCAGCTGCCGCGTTGGCCCATCGGTACTTGTGCTCCGACATGGCTGATATGTGTTGGTTCTTGGAAGAAGTTCCTTCAACACAGCCGTCTTCTCCCCTGCCACCTCATTCCGGATCGTCCCATATCGAACAGAAAAGGGAAACGAAAGCATAAACACTTCGTTTCGCTTTCCTCGGTTTGCTAGAACCTGTCCCATTTGCGGATTATTACTGCGATGGCATTCGAACTGCATCGTCCGGTTTCCCAAATCACTACAGCCACATGCGGCAAGTTTTGACGATTCTCCAAGACCAAACCAGCTCAAGAACCGTTCTATCGCCTTCCCATTCAAATCGGACAATATGGAGATCGGAAGTTGCCTAGGCATTCTAGCCTACACAAATTATCATGGAACTCTTCTTGTTTGCCGAGCACCTCATCCCATGCGCATTGGCCTCTATTGCTAGCATGCATGCCCGAAGCGAGGCAATGGTCCCAGCGTAATCAGACCATTTATTGAGAATCGGAAATAGGAGTTTCAAGCTCGGTATGGCAATATTTAATCATTATCGGAATCTGGAAGAGCTGACATTAAGGAGAAAGTAGATATGCTTTCAGTCCCTGTCTTCTGGTGACACTTGGAACTCCAGATGTGGAAGGGAGCCGATGGGTATCGGTTCAATTCAAGTTTCAGAATACCTAGCTCTTCGTATCTTGGAAGCCCAGGGTGTCAAGAACCATCTACCAGAAGACCGAGAGCAAGAACCAAGTTCATAACACGAAGGCCGTCTTCAACAACTATGCATGGGCGTTTGTCGCGGGAGAACCGACCGACAAATGCCAGTACTGCATCGCCGCGCGCAAAGGCGGTGCTCTCGGCGGTTGTGGCCTGGTAGGACCTACTCTGATGCGAATTCAACTCGAATTCGCCCCTAACTAGGAGCTAGATTGAAGTCGAGAAACCTGAGATTCGCGACGCCTGGCACGGCTTCGTGGCGGCCCGCTCGGCGGTCCGTGTGGCCCGTAACGATGATGACGCTTACAAGAAGTGGCTTGACGCCGGCGGTACGAATCCGTGGCGAATCCGGGTCGAATTCGCAGCTGATTGTAATAGTGATCACCGAAATGCCGTCGGGGAGGTGAAGCGGCAGTTCCCCGACTATAAGGGAAAGAAATACGTCAAAAAATATTGGAGTTTCAACCTGAGAATCAAGTCGATTTTGAGAGGACGGAATAGCCATCTGTGTCTACAGCGGGCAGAAAGGTGGGGTCCCGGTTGCCTTGTCTCGACTTCCCACAGTCCCAGACGAGAGCCCTCAATCCCCTGAGGGAGATCTTGAGTTCGCTCCTGACGATCGGGAGGAACACTGGCATACGGCTTGGCAGACCGAAGTCCTCCCTGTCCTCCGTCTGCTGTCTACCCGAGGTCCAGAGGATAATCCCGGCTCCAAGGGAATCCCTCTGATCCAGATGGCGCCCGAATTCCGTCTCCAGTTGCAGCAAGGATATCGTGAAGATCCCCGCTGGAAGACAGTCCTGAAAGTGGCGTATTGCCTCGAATCTTCCTTGAGTCCTAAGCATGTTTTTTTATCTGAAGGCAAATCGAATACAGCCGACCACAGACAGAAAGTACCACAAGCACCAACTGTTTATCCAGGGAGGTACGGAGCCTACAGCACATCACTGAAGATGGACTACGAAGATTCGCAGAAACGGCACATGTGAGGTGGGCGAGGCCTGTTTCACTAGGAAAGTAATTCGCGCCATTTGGACCGTCTGTGACAGAGCGAGCGGAGTAGCAGGGGGGTTTTTAGTTGCTTCTAGTTTTTGCTCTCGATCTATAAAGCTAAGAGTTGCTCCCAGTGTCCTTCGGAGACTTAATAGATAGATAGCAGGCTGGACTTTTACCTCATTTCGTGAATGTATTTACCAGTTCGTTGCTTTATTACATATGTGGCTTCACTATGTGACATATTTATGTAGTATAGCATGCGATCTGCTTTAATAGTTTAGGTAAACATTCTCGTATTCATATTCTGCCTATCGATATATCTCAACAAATGAGCGACTATCCCCCTCCACATCGGGCCACAACTAATCAAGATTGAGAAATTCCGTAAAACATAGTTCTTTGCCCGAATTTTAGAGCCCAAGAGGAGTCTGGCAGAGGACGTCTTGCTCAGCCTGTTACAGTATTGTCAGAATTGATCATCAAAGCATCTGCCATGCTGTGTTGATATATATCACTTACGACAGGGATAACGCAGCAGCGGGCACGCTGGCCACCTTTAGCGCAGATAGCTTGGAAGTCGGAGGCACTGCGAGGAACGGCAGAAGCTATAGCGAGACCATGTGTCAGCGACTTCTTTCCATATATCACGATTCTTCGGGAAGTTACGTACGGGTTTGGCAGTCGAGGTCAGCAACACCGAGGACATCGGTGGCGCAGCACTGGAGGCTATCGTAGAGGCCACTGCAAGCGTCATAGGGGGTCGGGGGGTTGCCGCCGCCGTGGCCGCCGTCACCGCCGGTGCGCTTGACTACTGGGTTGGCCATGACGGCCGAGACGAAGAGAGTGATGAACAGAGTAGACAACTGCATGTTGACTGTTGGGGTTGGAGCTTTGAAGCTTGTTTGTTGAGATAGTTCGTGAGAGACGTAGAAGTGAAGCGATAGTAGCTTGTGTGGTTGTTGTGCTTGTTGGTTGATGAAGTTCGAGACTTGAGCGGGTTGAGAGCCAGGTATTTATATTCGAGGATGGCTGCCCTTTGCCCTCTGAAGAGTTATTATTGTCATTCGAATATCCTTGATTCATCGTCTCCATCCGGGCTCTCATGCCGCTGGTCGATGAAGCCCAACGCTAGAATCAAGGCTTTACCCTCGAAGTGTTGACTTGGCCGGTTCAAGATGCAACGTGCCACGGCTATGCCAGAATAGCAACACTATCTTGAAGGATCGCATGATAATTACTTCCATATTCCCTGCCCCTGAATTCACTGTGTGCTGCCATCTGGAACAGGCAAGGGATCATCATGAAGCTGGGTCGTAACTGTTGATCTCAAGCGTGGAAGTGTAACATTCCTGACCGTACCGCGTTGAAAAGCTGCATTCGGGAGATGAATTAGGAGGCGATCGTCGATCAGAAATCCTGCTTTGATACATCTGTCTCGATATAGACGACGGCTAACCAGTTGTTAGAGGGTGACACTGCCTGCTCTAACTGGTCGCCGTGAAGTTTGAGCTCGGCTAGTGTAGTGAGCAAATGAGCAATCTCATTCGCAAACAATATGTGTAAGAAATGGGCAGACCATTGCGCTCGATGACGTCGAAGGCTTTTGTAAATGTATTGTTTTCAACATCTTCTCGGCTAATTCGTTTGTGTAGTACTGATTAGTCAAATATAGGGCCGGGGACGAATGCTATGCGTGTATGTACGAACTCGGCAATTCTAATTAGTGTGTCAAGATGCAACACAGTCCGCATTGAGAAATAAATGCTTGTCATAGCTTCGTGTATTTGGAGAAAAACGGTGCTGAAATTGTTCAATGGCCTCGACGGGCGATTTTGGCGTCAAGGCTTTCAAGCCACTTATGCGCAATGTCTTTTCGGGGCAAGAACTACGAAGATAAAAGGCCTATCTTGGAATGGGATGTTTGTCACGATAAAGTTGATCCAGGTTGGGCGTTTGGATTTCCATCAGCTGAGCCGCATTGGTTCTAGTCGAGCCGCTGAGGTTGTAGACACCTATGTGTTGCAATGCAAGGGATAAATGGCAACTCCAGAAAGCATGGCGCCCCATCTTGGACGATGGAGAACTAGTGCTTGGAATTGAACATTAATCTAAACACTCATCGACAGATCTTGCTACAATCGGAATTCTAATAGATCCTGTACCTGAAGCTAGGAAGTCTATCTCGCAGAATAATAGCCGGTTGAGTAAACACGTAAGAATAGACCCAATCACAGCCAACGAACTAACGCCCGAGCCGTGCCGCCGGCGAAAAAAGGATACGGAGGACGATAGGTCGCGACCGGTCAAAATAGAGATTTGGGTTTAGTATATTTTGAATTTTCAACGTAGCAGAATTTAGCTATTGTTTAATAGTTAATATAAATTATTTATTTTAATACGTATATAATTTGTATATAATTAAAATTAAAAATATATAAAAATAAAATTATATTAATTAAATATTTTATTAAATAGTTTTAATTAATAATTTAATTATATATATTTATTTCGATTGTTTTTTATTATTAATTTAAAAAAATTAAATTTTTTAAAATTATTTAAATTTTTAAAATTATAATAGTTTTATTTAAATTTTTAAAATAGTTTTACGAAATAAAAGTCGTAAAAAATTTATAAAATAACGAAATAAAAAATAATAAATTTTATAAAATATTTATTACGTTAAATTTTATTAATTAAATATTTTCGAAATTTTTAAATAATTTTAAAAAATTTAATTTTTTAAAATAATAATAAAAAACGATCGAAATAAATATATATAATTAAATTATTAATTAAAATTATTTAATAAAATATTTAATTAATAAAAATTAAAATATTTAATTAATATAGTTTTAAAAATATAATAAATATATTATTATTTTTATTTAATAATATATTTTAAAATATTTATTATTATTATTTATAATTATTATTTATTATTATTATTTATTATTATTATATTATATAATATAATATTATTTATTATTATTATTTATTATTATTATTTATTATTTAATATTATTATTTATTATTATTATTATTTAATTTATAAAATTATAATAAATAAATATAAATTAAATAATAAAAATAAAATAAATTATAAAACGTTATTTTTTTTATTATAACGGAAAAATAAATTAATTTTAAATTTTAATATTTATATAATCGTAAAAAATTTATTATTTAAATTTGTTTATATATAAAGTTTTAAAATTAAAAAAAAAACTTATTATTAATATTAAATTTATAATTTTTTAATATACGCGTGTTATTTTATTATTATTATTAATAACGAAAATAATATTATAATTTAATTCGATTTTTAATTTATAAATAAATTTATTCGTATTAATAAAATTAAATTTATTAAAAAAAAGTTTTTTATTAAATATAATTATAATAAAAACAAATATTATTAATTTAATTAATATATTTATTTAAAAAATATTAATAATAATAATTCGGATAATAATAATAAAAATAAAAATAAAAACGAAAATTATAATAATAAAAATTAATATAATAATTTATTAAAATATAATTAATATATTATAAAATTTTTCGGGAAAAAAATATATATATATTATTCGCGCGGAAAATAAACTAGTTATTTTTATTTTAAATTTTTAATATTATATAATTTTATTTATAAATATTATAAAAATTATCGTTATAATATAACTTATTTTAATTATATAATAAAAAAAAATCGTAATATATTTTTATAAATTTTTTAAATAAAAAATCGAAATTAAAACGTTTAAAATATAATAAATATTAAAAAAAATTAATTTATAAATAAATATATAAATAAAATTATTATAAGTTAAAAAATTAATTAATAATAAATTAAATCGTATATTGTTTAAAAAAAACGTATATTTTTTCGTATTAAATAAATTTTCGAATTTTAATTTATTCGATAAACGTTTATACGGTTTTTTTTTAAAAATTAATAATTAATTTAAATTAAAACTGTTATAATTTATTAATTATTTATACGAGTTAAATTTATATATTTTCGTACATATTAATAATTATATAAATAAATATATTTACAATTTAATTTTTTTTATTATTAAAAATATTTTATAAAAAAA
Source organism: Nemania sp. FL0916 (assembly GCA_022578715.1). NCBI lineage: Eukaryota > Fungi > Ascomycota > Sordariomycetes > Xylariales > Xylariaceae > Nemania > Nemania sp. FL0916. Next base: position 327,773 of record MU390263.1, read on the forward strand.
AACTTACGTTCAATTATATTAATAATATAAACGATTTAAAAATTAATACGTAAAATTTAAAAAAATAAAAAAATATAATAATATATTTATATAAAAATAAAAAATATTAAAAATAATTTTAATAATAAAAATTAAATAATATAAATTTTTAAAATAAATAATTATTAAAAATAAATTAAAATTTCGTATAAAATATATTAATTTATAATATTATAAAAAAAAATTATTATAAAATAATTTTAAATATTTATTTAAAATTAAAATTTAAATATAAATTAAATAATATAATAAAATAAAAAAAATATTTTATTATATAGTTTTTTAATAATTTATAAAATTAAAAAAAATTAATATTTTATTTT